>JAGSMP010003908.1:0-25219 GCA_029286625.1 Parnassius orleans | reverse complement strand
CAGGATTAAAAGCGGACTTTATGCTAAAAGAATTCTCTGCGAGTCAAACTTAGGGCAGTGATAACACTGTGAAGGCGGTTACAGATAACCCCGGAAGACTTTGTTTGAAAGGTAATGTCGCTGTTTTAACATTTTATTTATTTAACACACAAATTTTAATTCAGGCCGCGTAAACAACTACGTGGTTTTGTATAGGATTATTAAATGTAGCCAAAGATTGGAAACCATCAACATTAGGAGTTGTCGCAGCAGATCTAAGCCAATGTTTGGTAAAAATCGGGATATTCATATTCAGCTGAGTCATGCTCATTGTAGTGATAAATTCATGAAATTTTTCATTAATATTATATTTAATGAATAATTTTGAATGCAACATTTAGTCGAAAATAGAAACATTTATCAGGTGGGTAGTAAACTATAGCTACGAAAAATGTATCAATTTCAGTAGAGATGCCTAGTTAGCGACTTTATTTTTAATATTAAAACGCACAAGCACTCCAAATAACGACTGAAGTAAGGCGGCTCTTACCGTTGATTTTGGCCGCATCAAAAACTAATCTTATTTTCTTTTTCTGTGCATGCGTTCCGGCGAAGTGCAGCTAATACCTGGTGCGTGTTGACGTTACCGTGTTCGGTGCTTGCTCCGCTTAACCGCTTTTTAAAAGATTTTCAATCTGTTTTGTACATTCTTCTTTAAATTTTTTATAACTTTCAATTAGTTTCCTAAATTTATAAAACGGTTTAAAGCGTTCTTTCGACTCTGGCAATGGTTTGTTATCGCTTCGTCAATACTAGCTGCACTCGTAACGATTTTCGTAGAGTAGCAGCTGGCAGGCTGGCACGTATGTTTAGGGTTTAAAGTGATCTCTCCTCCGGGTCGTTGATCGTTTTCTTGGATTCGACGCCTATCGATTCAATCGAGAAATGAGATCTTATTAAGTCTTGTCTCCTTCACAAGATTAAAATCTTATTTGGGTGACCGAACGTAACGCTCGCGCTGTGCTTGCGTTGCATCCTTGCAATACCCGACCTAATCTTGTGAGTGATGCTAAAAGTTTGTTTGGCTTATCGTATATGGCGCGATATGATTAAATTCCAGTTGTTCTGTCCTATAAATAATGCCGATTTTGCTAAGTCATACGTAATTTCTTCGATTGCATCCATTAAGAGTAAAGAGTCCGCCAGCTCTCCTTTTCTGACCGTTTGCGGCGCTATATGGATGATGGAAGCGCTATTGTATGCGCTCTCAAACCTCAAACCGACGTTATGCCGAGTGTACCCGGTCTTTAATGCGTAGTTGTAATTTTCTTGAACTCTGGCTCTTTAATTTCTGACCTTCTATGTTGTTTGCGACTTCTTCTTACAATAGGGTGATGGTGAAGTCCTCGTCTAGCGCCGCATATATAAGATTCTTTCCGAGGCCGTGTACTTGGACTGGCACGATTTTAAATTTTTTCGCATTCGTCTTCATTGTGTAATAGCGTATGGACGCTACTCCTGCGCTTGCATTTGGCACAACCCTTGGCATTGAGGCTTGACATTTAAAGCCTCTATGCCGTTCCGATTTTCAACACTTAAAACAAACGTTGTTCCTTTTACCATGTCCCATTTTTCAATTATGTAATCGTATAACACTATTGTATAACAGGCATGCTTTTATCGTTTTCTTTTGAAAAGCCACTGTTGCGATAAATTCTGCTGACTGCGCCACGTCATAGCTCACTATTTGTCTGGCTGTATGCACTCTTTTAGTTCTTCTCTTCTTGGCGCCCACTTTTTAATTATATATATTATATTACACTTTCACTTATCTCGAGCAACTTGTCGATTTTAACGATTTCGTTATTTATCAAATACATAGGCCGACCGAATCTCCTTTCTAAGACAATTATTATTTCCCTTGGGTCGCCATGACGGCTTATCGTGCTCTGAAAATTTCGTATCTCTTCGTATGTAGTTTTTACTAAACGCATTCGTCCAAGTTTCCGTCAAAGGTGTGCAGCTCATCGAAATATTACGGTGCGATCGCACTATGCTTATTACTGCTCTCAATTGTGTTTGTCAGTGATGACCTTTCGCTTGGTGGTGGGTGGTGTCAACTTCATTTTCAGCTTCGTGGGTCAACAAGGTATCAGGATTCTCGAATGACGATTTTCGACCTATTCATTGTCTTCTGGTCGTAATCAGAACTAAATGGTTGCATGTTTAGCTATAGGCTGTCAACGTCGTGCAGTCTGCGCCCACGGGGTTACAGGGTTTGGCAAGGATCAGGTAAAACGGTCTCAAAAGGGAAGCGAGCGGTATGGCGGGAGGGCGAGCGAGCACGCCGCGCCCGAGCGCCACCTTATGTATCAGTAGCTCAAGCTCACGTTCACGACACGCATTGCATTACATTGCGCTGCTCACTCAGCGTGGCTGGCTTCGCTCAACTCAATCCTATCAGTAAGAGTGATAGATAAGTACCTATAGAGTTGTTTGCATTTTGCTTGGTCGTAAAATTGTGTATCTTTCTGATATATTTGGCTGCCGTTTCTTTCTAGGTATTTATTTGTTATGATTGATAAATATTAATAGGCACTTATTCGAAAAATTTACTTAAATTTTTAGTTTAAAATAATAATTAAATAGTAGGGTAGGTATTGTTTGTATTTATTTGTAGAAAATATATATTATATAGTTTACCGATTTCCCTCCATACTTTTCCAGGCTTAGGACTGGCAACCTATTTAAGTGCAGTTATTTCAGTTATTATAGTGTAAAATATTAGGTATACGTAGTTGAATTTATTAAGTAAAAATTAGATTCTTAGTTTGGCGTGTTTAGAAATCAGTGGCTATATACAGTGATTTTTTGATTATTATTTACAGCGTCATTTACATATGTACCTACATATCGTTTTTTACACATACTCATACTTATTCAAATGTCAGAGTTGCAACTTATGAATAGAAGTTGCGACACTTTTTTTGTCGTCAATCGTCTTCTACGTTCATTCAGCGTATATCCCGCTTTCGAAAATATTCTCTCGCAAGGAACTGACGTAGCTACGAGATTGTGCCTTTTCAAAACGTATTTAAATAATAGACAAACTAATTTCGGCCATATAACTATCTTAAAAACGATAGTTTTATGACCGAAATTAGTTTGCATTGTTTACTAAAAATTTTATAGGCAACACAAACAGGTACAGTACAAACCAGTATAATACTTAAATGTTCACGTACCTCTTAACGACTTTAAGCCCTACGCACCAGTAATAGAGTGTTCAATTTACCTTTTTGTGCCGACGTATGACAGTTTATAATGGTCAAACAACTCACTCTCTCCGTCTTGCAAAAGCGTGACAGAACATTCTAAATAGTGAGGTGCGAAAGAGACGTCTGTACTATGGACTTTCCGAAATCTTTTTTAAATTGGCTTTGAGTGGTCGGCCGTTTCCGGCCGAGGTATACTAGAAAGCAGCGTGCGCAATGCCGCTTGCGACACAGATGTTAGATAGAAAAGGTTAAAAGACTCCGTGAGTGAATGAGTTGTAAAGATACACTGATACATTCGTATGCGGATGGATATAAAGAGTAATTGATGGAAACGGATTGATTCATATCTTTTGTATCTATCTCTCCTGAGTTACCCATCTCCAAGTGCCAGTCGCCGGTGGTCGCTTGCCACGGTTACCTGTGTACTTGGGATTCGTCGCATTTCGTTGGACGCACACGAGATTACGATGGATTGGACGACAATCAAAAGAAATTGTGTATAACGTATACATGTATTTTAAAGAGTGTAAAAAAGATAAATCATCGCAAGAATACCAGAACGATATTAATTTGGCAAAAACCGTGTCTGTAGCAACAGGGCTCTCGGAAAGAACAATAAGAAGAATTGTCAGTGAAAGAAATGCAATGGATGACACTGCAGGACCTTCTAAGTTCAAATCTCCAAAAAAAAACTTATTTCTCAAAAAGCGAATTGAAGTAGATAGTTTCACTTTAGGAGTGATACGACGTAAAGTGTCCCAGTACTACAATGTAAAAAAAATATATTCCAAGTTTAAGAAAACTAACGGCCGAATTGAAGGAAGAGAACATCATACATTGCTCACGTGAGCATTTAAGAAACATTCTTCGTGAATTGGGATTTCGATTTATAAGCTGCCAATCGAAAAAAATTAATAATCGAGCGACCCGATATATGGCTCTGAGGTGGCATTATATTCGTGACATAAAAAAATATCGAGCCGATGGAAGGCCAATAATTTTTTTGGATGAAACATATGTCAACCAGGCACATAATGTACGAAAATGTTGGCAATCTAAAGAAGAACGTGGTGCTACAAACGCGATCGGCAAGGGACCTCGCCTGAACATAGTCCATGCTAGAAGCCGTGATGGATTTGTGAATAATGCTTTACTTATCTTCAAGTCACACTCGAAGACTGGGGACTACCACGGTGACATGAATGCCGTGAACTTCCAAAAATGGGCAACTGTAAACCTTCTGCCAAATATTCCCCAGAACTCGGTCGTCGTTATGGATAATGCGGCATACCAGCATACCACAGCACCCAAATCGATAGGAAACCTACTATGAGCTCTCCTAAGAGCCACACGCAGGAATGGTTGACGCGAAAAAATGTTCCATTTGACGAATCCGCACGCAAATGTGACCTTATGAACTTAATAAATCAGCAGAATGTTGAGAAGCAATACCGGATCGATGAAATCATTAAGGCGGAAGGACATACAGTTCTACGCCTTCCACCGTCCAACCCGGACCTCAACCCTATAGCATTAGTGTGGGGAGACCTCAAAGGTGAATTGGCTAGGAAAGCCATTGATTCAAATTTAGATAAAAAGAAGGAAGTGCTAAGTTTCACTCTTTGCTAATTATTCGGCTGAAAAATGGAGTAAATGCGACGACCACGTCATAAAGAATGAATTAGAATATTATGAGACAGACAGAGTGTTCGACGACGAAATTGACAGGTTGGTATGTTTTTCGACATTACATTACTTCACGCTTTCCCTTGCAGGGTAGGCAGAGAGGATCGAGCGCCTAGAATCGCGATCCTAGCATGCCATTTCCTTCTTCTTTTTTAACACACGTACTTTACACTTATAACTAAATAAGTGTAAAGTACGTTTTTAGTATAAGAAATATTGTTTGTTCGCAGGTTGATTATTAACTTAGGTGAAGACACGGACACGGATTATGACCACGACGACGATGAGGAAATAGATATGGATTGTGATGATAATTAGTTTTCGGTATAAATATAATGAGTGTAAATTAAAAAAAAAAATGATTAAATTCCTTTCTTATTTAGAATAAATATTATTACTAATTTTCGGTGATTAATCTTTTATTTTTCCAATTTTCGTTCTCGTGTTGTCTATTGGCCATGCGTCTAATTCTCGCTAGTTTCCTCATGAATCACTCCGTCTATTGAGAAAACCGCATAAATCCGTTCAGTAGTTTTGAGTGTTTCTAATTCAGTTTCTATTCATTTCTGTTTCTGTTTCTCTTTCTTTCACCTTTTTTAATAGGAGAGAGGGCAAAGAAGCATGCGGCTCACTAGTGACTACCGCCGCCCATGAACAACTGCAACACCAGGGGAATTGCAGATGCGTTGCCGGCCTTTTAAAAGGAGTAGGCTCTTTTCTTGAAAGTCCTAAGTCGTATCGGTCCGGAAAAATCGCTGGTGGTAATCGAACCACAAGGAAGTTATGCGAGGAAGAAAACTTCTTCTGAATCGCACAGTGGTGGACCGCCAATCATCCAGATGGTATCGCGAGTTGGTATCTCCGTTATTTGTCGAGACTATCGTTGTTGCTGTCGATTTTGTCGTTGTTGTCTTTGTTTCTGTAGATCCCAGCGCAGATGAAAAGTCCTCCACACTTGTGGTGTTTCCTTCTGTGCTTTCCGCGTCTTTCTGTGATCTGGTTTTCATTCTTCTTAGTGCCCTAACGTCCCTATTACTCACTTGCCCTAATTCTAACGTATCTTAACACTCACTTGCCCTTATACACACTTTCATTAGCACTAACGTTCCCTAATCCTAACAATCCCGCTCGGGGGCTCCTAGGGGATCGCATGAGGATCGACACAGGGATAGAAACGCAGAGATGGGAAATTTCGGTTCCGTCCGACGCAAGACTGGGTGCTTAGGATTGGCGAGAATATCAGCTCCTTCGAAAGTGCCTACAGTCACGCCTAAATCTATACATGCACCGTGCCGGCACAGTCTTAAAAAAGGTGACCGTCGACCTCGCTAGGTAAATCGCCCGCCTTAAACGGCGCTTTCTTGCTGTGTACCGTTTGACACCGTTAGGTGGTAAATAGTAAGCCACGACACGGTTGACGCTCTATTTTGTTTGAACAAAATCTTGTTACGCCGTCACTTGCCGCGATATGACACTACGATCACACGCGACGCTTCTTAATACGACGCTCGAAGTTTAATCTTCGCTTCAACGCTGATAAATATTCTTCACGTGTTGATATTCAAAAATTCTTCAATAGCTGTGTCGATGGATAGGTTGATAATTTCCTTAATAATTTCTTTTTAATTCGGCTTTAAAGGACCACTGTTAAAGATGTGGAAAATATTTAAAATAGCTTTCCGAAGAGAAATTCAGTACCAATTGTTTGTTAGATTTCCTTACTAAGGTACATTTTTGAGTGTGCAAATTAACTGACCTAATTATAAGCTACTTTATTTTGTTTCAATCAATAAAAATTTAATTATAGTCTCGCTCTAACACTCTTAAATGTTATTGGTTAAAAAACCTTTATTCTTATTGGCAGAATATTATTAAAAAAAGTTCGCTTTTTACTTTTAATTTTCGCTAAATTGTCAACCTATTCTTATGTTTCTTTCTATATTGAAACTTATTATACACTGGCCTCCAAAAAAATCGACCCACCCGTTAATTTTGAGTAACAAAGTTGTTATCTTAAGTATGCGTTGACATATTTGTATGTTTTTGCTTATGCGTTATAAATTAACATCTGAGTTTACCCACTTGACATTGTTTTATCGGAATACAAGTGCTATTGTGGGTATTTGTAACATTTTAAGCGCACTGATAAAAATTGTTGACTTGTGCATAGAGTGCAAGGTTAGTTTATTTCGGACTTTTGACGCGTAATATTCTTGATTCTGTGCATCGTAGTGACTTAATCTTTTAATTCTTTGTAGGAGTAGACATATCGTTACTTTTAACCATAAAATATGGATACCACTGAAGCAAGCCGCTCAAGTGGTAGCTCTCGTTCGTGAAAAGCTAAGTCAGCGAAATGTGGCAAGGAGATTAAATTTGAGTCGATCAGCAGTGCGTAGAGTTTATAAACGATACTTAGAGACGCGAGAGTACCGCCAGAGACCAGGGTCTGGAAGAGGACGTCTCACAAACCCGATGGATGACCGTTTTATTGCCTTGACTTCTTTGCGAAATTGGCATCTTTCTGCTGTTGATGTACAGGGTAGGCTGAGGGAAACTCGTTCAGTGTCTGTAAGTGAGAATATGGTGAGAAAAAGACTTCGGGAGCAAAACCTGACACCACACAAGCCAGCGACGGAACCAAAACTCACTGCATCTCATCGGCAAGCAAGGTTAGAATTTGCTAAGCAACACGTGCCATGGAATCTTGGTCAATGGGAGACAGTTCTCTTCAGCGATGAAAGCCGAATGACCCTTGTAGGCTCTGATTGACGTCGTAACGTTATGCGAAGACCAGGAGAATGTTATGCTCAGTGTTGCATAAGAGAAACAATCCGGTTTGGTGGAGGCTCTACAATGTTTTGGGGTGGCATATCTTTAACCGGATGTACTGAGTTGGTTTTCTTTCGCAATCGTGCGGTTAATGCTGAAAGTTGCATTACGGACATTTTGCAACCTCATGTGATGCCTTACGCTGGGTATATTGGGGACAATTTTCAACACATGCGTGATAACGCAAGACCGCACGTCGCTATAATTGTAACTGGATATCTTCAGGAGGTCGGAATTCCAGTTATGCAGTGGCCAGCTAATAGTCCGGACTTAAATCCCATCGAGAATCTCTGGGACCAGATAAAAAGAAAGGTTAGAGCCCGAAATCCAGTTCCCGAGACGTTGGATCAACTGGAAGCCGCCTTAACAGAAGAATGGGAACAGACACCCCAAGATCACATAAAAAGCTGATCCGTTCCCTTAATAGGCGTATGCAGGCGGTGATAAAAGCAAGAGGAGGAAACACCCCATATTAGAGTAAGGTTTACATTTTTTTAAATGTCAAAAAATGTAAATATCGATCTTCACAGTAAAATCGTAAATTTTGTAAAATGTTATGGTTTCAATGTCTCATCACATTTGTATGTAAAATATCCCGTTACACGCGCCGTTTTTTTAGTTTTTTACAACCCTATAATTGCATTATTACATTATCAAGATAAAAAAAATATCTATCGATTGTGGTGAAAACCCATAGGACACTTTTTTGCGAAAAAATGTAGGTGGATCGATTTTTTTTGGAGGCCAGTGTATTATATGTACATACATTCGCCAATTACACTGGAATTCATAGATATATTCGATGGGTGAACAGGCCCCCGTAATCCATCAATCAACATTTACATATAGGTTGAATGTTGAATCAAGCTTTCTTTTCTTTAATAAACAACTACTGAAGAACCTTAACTGAATAGAATCCCATGCGTCATTGTCTACCATTTAATTATGTTTTCCATGAAAATACGTCCTAGGTGTCACTGACAGTAAATAAAAATTAAAAACAAATTAAAGTAAAGCTAAAATTATATTAGGTCCTTACATATGAAATTAGCGTTTTGTCGTACTGACCAGTTTGATCTGAAATATCTCCTCTTTGGTTAAGAATTCCAAATTCAAATTTATAAATTCATTTAGCTGGTACATTTGAGTTTTGAAAACAGTAATTAATTTGTTTTTTCCTCATTATTTTATTCTTTCGCTTCGCTTATTACCGCACAATGGAAAACATGAAATATCGGTATACGAGGGTGGATTGAAAAGTACTCGGCCTAACACAGATCCATTCAATTCTAAAAATCAAATCTACCCACATTATTTAGTTCAGTTCAGACTAGTTCATTGTGTGAAGTTCGAAACGTGTGCGATAATTAGTTGTGATTTTATAAATTTATTAACAAAGTAATCGGACATAATTTCCGCGAATGGAGCAAATCGAGCAGCGTGCCGTCATTAAGTACCTCCATAAGAAGGGGCTATCATCAAAAGCCATCCATGATGACATGGTCAGTACATTAGGCGATTGTGCTCTGTCATATTCATCCGTCAAAAATGGATAGCAGAATTTAAGCGTGGTAGAGAGTGTGAAAGATGAACCCCGCTCTGGAAGGCCTTCGACGTCAACTACTGACGAAAATATTAAAAAGTACTTGATTTAATAATGGGAGACCGCAGATTAAAATTAGAGAGATAGCCGAGATTATAGGCATCTCTTATGAACGAACTCAAAACATCATTGTCAACGAGTTGGGTTTCCACAAGGTGTCTGCGAGGTGGGTTCCGCGACTGCTTTCAGTTGAACAAAAGGACGCGATTGACTATTTCACGCGACTGTTTGGAGTTATTTGAAGCCGATGCAGATGATTTTTGAATCGTTTTGTTACTATGGACGAAACATGGGTTCATTACTGTACACCGGAAACAAAACAACAATCAAAACAGTGAGAAGACCTGGTTCACCACCCCTAAAAAGGCTAAGTCGATTTTGTCGGCAAATAAGGTGATGGCTTCAGTATTCTGGGACTCGAAAGGTGTGATTATGATTGATTATCTTGAAAGGGTCAGACTATAAACTCTGATTACTACTGCACCTTACTACGTCGTTTACGAGAGGAAATAAAAGAAAAACGTCGAGGAATGCTCAGAAGAAAAGTCCTGTTTCATCAAGATAACGCCCGTGTTCACGTCAGTACAGTCAATGGCTGAAATTCACAACTGTGGCTTTAAACTGTTACCGCATCCGCCGTATTCACCTGATCTGGCACCATCAGACTTCTTTCTGTTCCCTAACCTAAAAAGCACTTGGGAGGTCAAAGATTTTCGACAAACGACGAGGTCAAAGCAGCTGTAGACGCATATTTTGACTCTAAGGAAGAATCATTTTTTCAACGGTCTAAATGCTTGGAAGGAGGTGGCAAAAGTGTATTGAACTTGATGGTGATTATGTAGAAAAATAAAAATATTACTGATTTAGTATGTGTTTATTTTCTTGGTTAGGCCGAGTACTTTTCAATCCACCCTCGTATTTACGAGTACGAGTTCTACCGTGGCACCGGTGCTGCAGAAACAGCTGGAAGGATTAATGATGTGTACGGCGCTGGTGTCGCAAAAGAAAGCACGGTACGTTTTTGGTTTCAACGTTTTCGTTCTGGAAATTTCGACCTTCAGAACCAACCCCGTGGACGGCCGGAGACCAAAGTGGAAAATGAAGAATTAAAGGCTATTGTGGAAGCGGATCCATCACAAAGCACTTCAGAGATAGCTGCAGGCTTCGAGGTAAGTGATAAAACTGTATTAATCCACTTGAAGCAAATCGGGAAAGTAAAAAAACTTGAACGATGGGTACCTCATGAATTGAGTGAATCTTGTGATAAAAAGTGGATACTGTACGATAATCGGAAGCGCTCGTCGCAATGGCTGAACCCTGGAGACCCCGCCAAATCCTGTACTAAACGAAAATTGACTCAGAAAAAGTTACTTGTGAGTGTTTGGTGGACTAGCGCCGGTGTCGTTCACTAAAGTTTTCTAAAATCTGGCCAAACGATTACGGCAGATATCTATTGTCAGCAACTGCAAACCATGAAGGAAGAACTAGCTGCTAAACAACTGAGATTGGTCAATCGCTCCAGGCCACTGCTGCTTCACGACAACGCAAGACTACACACTGCACAACAAACAACCACTAAGTTAGATGAGCTACATTTGGAATGTCTGCGACATCCACCGTACTCCTCGGACCTTGCTCCAACAGATTACCATTATTTCCGGAATTTGGACAACTTATTACAAGGAAAAAAATTCAACTCCGATGCGGCAGTCCAAACCCCCATGGTTTTTTTTTTTAGTAAAGGGATCAATGAACTACCTATGAGATGGCAAAAGCGCATAAATAACAACGGTGCATACTTTGATTAATTAAATATATTTTACAAAAAAAATTGACTTTATATTCCTCCCGTACAAAACGCCAATTTCATATGTAAGGACCTAATAATTCTAATGATTTTTCGGGGGTTTTTTTCAGTAAGTTATTTTATATTGTACTTTATATTATAGTTTATTCGCTTAGATACGGTCGCCTTTGTGTCGCGCTGCCTCGGCACGTGTCCCATCTTGTCAAAGGAGCCGCCGCGACATCAAAGTTCGCCGCGTGCGGCGTACACCCGCAGGGAAATTAGGCATTTTAAAACGAAAAGTCGTATTGAAAGTTTTTGTTGACTGCTACGTATAAAGAAAATGAATTTTCGTCCTTGGGAGGACAGTGAAGTGCCTCAAAATGAAATTTTGAACGTGATGACGTTGGATGCCTTATTATAATACAGGTGGCAATGATTCCGACACTTCAAGTAATGAAGAATAGTGTCTATTTTACTTTCGTTTATGTTTACCTGCCTACTCATATTTTTCATTTAAATTGTCTTTGCTACGTAACTTGTGTTTATTATTTATATTCGTATTTTATTATAATTATCATAAGAAAAAAATAGTATTTTATTATTAGAACATTTATTTAAAAAACACAGTAAAAAATAATCAAATAATAAGTACGCTTCCGTGTGTACCGACACTATCTTAGTGGACAGACTATACTGAAAGTTATTACGGCTTTGTAAAAATTATTGATTCTATTTGTATGAATCATTTGAAGCCAGCAAAAGTGAAATTTTTGATAGCAGCAACGAGGAAAAACGGAATAGCAAACAGTGTCGCAGATAAACTGGCGTTTATTTACTTACTTATCTTCACGCACAGTCCCTGACGGTAGCAGAGAGAACAGATCGCCAAGTGTCACGATCCTTACATACCTCTTTCGCTTCTTTCAGATTCATAATCTTCTTCATACATGCACGTCTAGGTATCCGAGTACTCTTGACCCTCCCTCTTCGAGCAGTTTGCTCATGGTCTTCGAGTTAGTCTCGGTCTACCTCGACACCTTTAATATTAACTTTCGCGCTATATATTTTCTTCACCATTCGGTCTTCACTCATTCGCTCAACGCCCAAACCATCGAAGCACGCCCTTATTAATTTTGTGATAAGGTCATCTTTCAAACCTGCCATATTGCGAATCTCTTCGTTTCGCTTTCGGTCGGCCATGGTAACGCCGCACATTTTACGAAGAGATCGCATCTCCACTGCATTCAACTTGCTTTTATGTCTGGCATTGCCATATAACAAAGTCGGTACCAACACTGCGTTATGTATTGCAAGGCGTGCACTCTTCACTACGCCTTGCCTTTTGACTAACGCAGTCAAGGCACCATTGACTTTGTTCCGGCAGCACACGCCTATCCACATCTAAATCACATCTTCCATCCGGCTAAAAGCACTCCCCAAGTATACAATTTCATTTACCTGTTCTAGACATTCCTGATTTACCCATATTTCACATTTCGTTCTCTCTTCGTCCCTTTCAAATACCAGAACCTTAGTTTTATTGGCATTCAAACGGAGACCTTTAATTTCACATTCCTCTTTCATACACGTGACTAATGCCTGCAGTTCTGCCTCTGATGGTGCAATAAGCACTGCATCATCAGCATACAGCAGACAATTTACTTTTATGTCACCCAATTTCACACCCAGACAGCTATCTTTAGCTTCTGTAAACAGTTGTCGAGATATAGTATGAACAGCCAGGAAGACATGACACAACCCTGTTTTACGCCCGTTTGGACGCTAAACATGGGTGACAGGTCATGCCCTACCCGCACACAGGCTTTACAGTCACAGTAAAGTGCTTGTACAGCCCTTAGCAATCGACCATCCACCCGTACCCAACACCCACATTTCTTCCTTACAACCTTATCAAATGCTTTCTCAAGATCCACAAAAGCACAGAAAATCCTCTGGTTAGCAGCCAGAAGCTCCGTGATCATGCGGAGAGAAAACACTTGATCCGTGCATCCTCTTCCAGGTCTAAATCCGCATTGAGCCTCCCATAGAAATCTTTCCGATTTCTCTTGCATCCTACGTGTCAAAACCTTCGAGTATACTTTACTTGCTAAACTGGTCAAGCTGATCGCCCGATAGCACCCGCAGTCAAAATGTGAACCTTACCTTTATATAAAGGCACAATGACTGCGGATCGCCAATCATCCGGGACATCCCCGTCCGCCAGCACAAATTGCACAGCAGATGAAAGCTGTCCCAGACGCGAGGCCCACCATACCTGACCATTTCAGCAGTAACTCTGTCTAGTCCGCAGCCTTACCACATTTCAAACTTCGAATCGCACGTTCAATCTCTTTCATACTGATGACCTCAGTGTCATCGAGGTCCAGGTCTGGCGTACCAGTCACGAGTCATCCCGGATCCCTCACTAAGATCATCACACGCATACATTTCTCTATAAAATTCGCTCCATCGCTGCATGACGTCCGATTTTCTGTGAGGACGTCATTAGTTCTGAAAGCACTTTGTTCATTCTTAAGGCCGTCGCACCACTTCGGGTCCTTCCAACCTCTTTCCAGAAGAGTTTGGAGTTCTCCCTAAAGTTGTGCGACAACCTTTTGTCCGCTTCCATTCTACACCTTTCACGCATTTCCTCAATCAATGCTTTCGTGTGAACTTTCTGCAGCTTATATCTTTCTTTCATCTTCTCTCTCATATCCTTATCATTACTAGAGGCCAAGTAGTCTAACCATGCTTTCTTCTTCTTTACAGCTTCTTTCACTTCGTCATTCCACCATGCATCTCTTCTTTTACTACTGCCTCTTTTTATTGTTCCACACACTTCTTCCGCTGCACTTACCATTCCATCCCTAAGGTTCTGCCATGTTCTCTCCACACATTCACTTCTGCCATCGATGGTGTCAAGCTTTTCGGCTACCCTCGCATGATATTTGTCCCTAGTATCTGCTTCCTGAAGCTTCCAACTTCGGATGCGACAGACCGACTGTGGTTCTGTTACCGCCGTCCGGTAGCGCCAACCCGCGAACAGACCCCTAAATCTAGTAATCACTAGATAGTGATCCGTTCCTAGGTCAGCACCCCTGAACACTCGCGTATCCATCACCTGTTTTCGCAGTCGGTCATCCACCAGGAACAAATCGATCATACTTCTCTCATTCTTACTTTCTCTAGTATATATGGATTTTCTTGTGATTAAACATAGTGTTTGTCACAAGAACCCTTTCCTTGCATACCGCCAGTATAAGCCCAGCATCATTAACCCTTTTATCGCCAAACTTTCCAAGCACCGACTCGTACCCTGGTCGAGCGGTACCAACCCATCCATTCAAATCACCACATACAACAATTCTTTCGTTTCCCTTAGCCAAATCTAGAACTTCTCTTACATTCTCCCAAAACTCCTCCAGCTCAGCCCTGGACGACGAAGCTACCGGCGCATAAACAGCTAAAAGGAATAACTTCGTCAGTCCCAATTTAAAGCGAACCCAGAGAAGTCTTGAGTTCACAATCTTATATTCAGTCATAACGTCGACCAACCGAGACGACAGCAGCACCCCCACTCCCTGGCGGGCGCTCTCGCTCTCCGGGACTCCGGACCATAGAGCTAACTCCCCGCCAGGGAGCTCTTCAGTACCACTGCCCTTCCGTTTGGTCTCTGACATACACACGACATCTAATTCTCTTTCTTTCATTATTTCAATCAACTCATTCGTCTTATCTTTCATGCTTCCTCTAACATTCCACGTGCCAACTCTGCACTCTGTCCTCCACCTTCCGCCGTGTCGGGCTGTGCGTGACGGGTGGCGGTCCCCATCGCGTGCAGCACGCTGCATTAACGGGGACTAGCTGGTGTGCGTCGCCTTGGGGACGCCCTAACCCTCGTTAGCATGGGTGCGCAGCTAGAATTGCAGCCCTGAAAGGGCTGGCAGGGGTCGCGACGTGCACGCTTCTACAATGATTGTGCTTCTACAATAAGCTTAAAGCTAATTTAACTTTTTGTTGTTTTTTTCCACAATTCTTCCAATGTACATTTCATAATATGAAGTTAATAAGCTTTGGGATTGTTTGGTTGACGAAATTTGGACAGCCAGCAACCAACCCATGACGTTTGTCAAATTGGGGGTATCTCATGTCTATGAAATGCTTAAATGTTGAATTCAACACGGCGCTTGAATCGTCCCTAGGAGCTACTATCTTTACTATGATTCCAATAAAGAAAGTTTTACTGAAGTTTGACAACTAGTCTATTGTTATTCAAACTAATAAGTAGAGCTGAATTTTTATGCGTACAAATCGCTCGACACTGTCTGAAAAAGAAAATAACGCTATTTACCTCAGATTGCTAATGTGTATTTACCTTTACAGGCGGAGATTTGGTTAGTTTCAAAAATCTGAGGAAAATAGCAGAAGAAAATCCTAAAGCAAAAAGTATTTTGTTATATAAAGCTGAAATTCAAGAAAGGAAACATGAAATTTTAATAAACGAAGAGGAATATACGAAAGTTTTGAATATAGTTGATTCAGTACTTACTCAAGTGGAAGAACAGTTAAAAGACCAGAGTGAAGGTTTGTGGTTAATTGTAATATTTATATATTTTATCTCACGAAATTATAATTTTAATATTTTTGTCACTTCTATTTCCAGAGAATTGGTTGTGTTGTGAAAATTTTAGTATTGCTGATATTAATTTGGCTATATTACTCCAACGTCTATGGGAACTTGGACTTGAAGGAAGATTTTGGACAAATGGCAAAAGACCTTGTATAGAAAATTATTACAATCGTGTTAAACTTCGTGATTCTTTCGTTAAAACTATTCCTGGTCTACATGTTCACTTGAAAATGATAATTACGTCACAACCTCCCACTTATATAGCAGCAGCTGGGGTTGTATCTGTAGGAGTAGTCATTGCTATTGCCTATGTATTAAAAAAACTCATATAATCTGTAATCTGTAAATCAAGAATAAGTTTGTTATAATATACAATTGTTTAGGTATATTTAAGAGACATATATATATATATATATATATATGTATATATATATATATATATATATATATATAAGTCTCTTAAGTATACCTAAATAATGGAATAAAACTATGTTCACGGATTTTATCGCGTTTAATTTACGTATTTTAATTCCAGACGGTTAAATCCGACCCCAACCCAAAACGTCGGGAATTAAAATAAGTAAATTAAACGCGATAAAATCCGTAAACATAGTTTTATTCAATGTGTAGTGTTCGCGTAAATATAAGAAATCATTATACCTAAACAATCTCATATATTTCATTAATATTCGAGATTCACAGGTATTTTTTTATTAAAATTAAAAGCGATAAAGTCCGTAAAATAAGTTTATTCAGTGTGTAGTACTGGCATAAATATTAAGTATAAATCATTTCATTATCAAATGTGTACATCTTAGTAGATTTTATTACAAAAATATTTGTTCGATTAAAATCTTAATAGAATTTATGAATTTGCAAATCAGTTTTCAGTATTATAGGGAATAAGTTTTTAAATTATTGTAGTACCTAAGAATTTTAGTCTTAAATAAGTGCTTATATGTTTATTTGTATAAACGTTCAGTATTATTCAAAGTCTAATTTTCATTAGTCTCAATCCACTTTAAATCAAATAAATATTCAAAATCTTTGACATAATATATTTTATTTAAATTGTACATAAATTTGTACCTTGTACTATTGAATATTCTGTGCTATTACTGCTTTCAATTCATAGCCAGATGATTGATAGATAGACTATAGATAGATAAGTAATTTCTCATATACAAAAGAAGAAGTAAAATTATATCAGGGTTATATTATCGTCCTTGCGCCTGCTAAACCCGACAAAAAACCTAAGCGAATTAAAGTAGTTTTACGTATTTTATCGCATTTAATCGAGTTTAATCGAACTTGTTTAACTATTTTTCATTCCCAAAGTTTCGAGTGCTTTACAGAACGCATGGTCATGGTGAGGGGGGAGGGGGGTGGTTCAGTACCAAAAACATAAATATAAGTTAAACAAGTTAAATTAAACGCGATAAAATACATAAAATTAGTTTTATTCATTGTCGAGTATTCGTGTAATCTGAGATATCTTCTCAGTCCACACAATTTTTTATACATTAGCGAAAAATTCTCAATTTAATTATTTAAATCGCCCTTTTTTCCAGTCAAGGTTTTAGTAAAAGTCTTATAAAGAACTTTCCTCAACGTGCCTGAGGACTAGAGAGCCAGTATTGCCAAGAAATGACTAGATGACGTAGCTAAAGCCAGTTATTAAGAACGTGATTTCTGCATGTGCAACGTTTGGCGTGTACAGGTTTTTTTAACAACTCTCGTACGATACCAATACCCGGACACAATTTCAAATCTATGTTAAATTGTCAAAAAATGTCAAATCTGTATTTCGTATCGTGAGTGTAGAGATCCGGAGACCCTTTTTTACTTGAATCAAGGCATTCCATCTTAGTAGATGGAAAAAGAAGATAAATGTAAATGTCTATGGGCCACAGCATCCACTTATCATCAGGTGGACTGTGTACTCGTTTGTCACCCAAAAAATTGACAAAGAGGTTTTCAACTATTTTCGTCAGTGCCACGCCTGTTAACCGACAGGCGATATGGAGCTCCATATTTGATTAATATTCGAGATTCAGGTATTTTTTTATTAAAATTAAAAGCGGTAAAGTCCGTAAAATAAGTTTATTCAGTGTACAGTACTGGCATAAATATTAAGTATAAATCATTTCATTATCAAATGTGTACATCTTAGTAGATTTTATTGCAAAAATGTTTGTTCGATTAAAATCTTAATAGAATTTATGAATTTGCAAATCAGTTTTAAGTATTATAGGGAATAAGTTTTTAAATTATTGTAGTACCTAAGAATTTTTGTCTTAAATAAGTGCTTATATGTTTATTTGTATAAAAAGTCTAATTTTCATTAGTCTCAATCCACTATAAATCAATTAAATATTTAAAATCTTTGACATAATATATTTTATTTAAATTGTACATAAATTTTTACCTTGTACTATTGAGTATTCTGTTCTGTTACTGTTTTCAGTTCATAGCCAAATGATTAATAGATAGACTATAAATAGATAAGTAATTCCTCATATACAAAAGAAGAAGTACAAAGGCGATATGAAGCTCCATATCGCCGGTATTGTTATCGACTTCATTACATCTAAGCGTACCTATCATAAGCATCACATAATTTTTTATTAAAGTTGTTAATGAGATAAGAAAAATTATCAGTGGTCAACTTACTACAATTTACTATAACTACCCTTAGCCCAGCGAGGCAGCAAAGCGACAGCGTCAATATCAAAAAAGAGGACATCCAACAACATCTGCTTGTTTAAAACGTGATTTTAAACTCTTTATTTGCTTACATAATATAACATTACTGATCTCGCGTTATAATTTAATTTACACAAAGATTGAGAAAAAATGTGGTGGAAAATAAGGAGACCTATGGTCCGTCTCAGATCATGGTAACTCAAAGAATTCGAGGCATCTCTTATATAGATTTTTATAAACGATTTCGCGAAGCCCTTAAAATATTGTAGTAGTACTCTATTTCATCGTAATAATTAATTTCACTTAAAATATTTTCAAACTCAAATTCGCGCTCCTACAAACACGATCTCAAGTCACGAACCGCCTGCACTCAGATTTTAGCATCTCCAGTACACGCACCGTTTTTAACATCTCATGTACTTGAGAGTCAAGTTTCGTTTATTAAACTCGACTCTCAAGTATACAATAGTTCTCAAAACGACTTATTAGTACGCCTTATTCGCGTAACTCGAGTTGTGGTGGAAGCTGTGTCAATTTGTTACAAATTATTTACTACCCGTGTGGTTAAAGAATGGGATTGAAAATGAGGTGTGTCTCGCGAGCAACGCAGTCAGGATTTGCATTTTAAAAAACCAAGGAGCTTTTTTAGGTGCTAATTAGGTGCCAAGTTTAAAAATTAGGTGCTCTAAAATTTTCACCGCAACGAACTGTTAAAATTTGCGTTGCTAGCAATTTTATCCAATTCAATTCAATTTTATATTTAAATTATTAGTATTACTATTAATAATACTTATTGAAAGTCATTTTTTTTATTTACCACTGGTTCGGAAAATACCTCTGTCCTGGGAAAAACCAGCAAGAAACCCAGCGGGACTTTTTTTTTAAACATATTTCACTTTATAATAATTTTGTTTTTTTGTTTGTACAAATTTTAAATGAGTTTTAATAGAACCAGCATGGTGGCGATCACCTCATTCCCACGGGTTTTTTTCACTTATGTATTCTTTGATACTATAATAACCCTTTTTGTACAATTTTTCTTTAATAAAACATTTAAACTTATTTATTGACAAATTTTGTACATTTTCTGGGATTTTGTTGTAAAAGCGTATACATTGCCCCATAAAAAGAATTACTAGTTCTGTGGAATAGTAACTGGTATTACAAGCTTATGTTTGTTCCTAGTGTTCAAAGTATGAACATCTTTATTCTTATCAATGCTATTTATGTTTTTATGTACATACATTACATTTTCATAAATATATTGCAATGCCAAAGTTAATATGTTTATTTCTTTAAATTTTTCGCTATGGGACTCATTACAACTTAAGTTATAAATCGCCTGTACGGCTTTTCTCAATCTTTTGCAAAACAAATATAGCTTCGACGTCAGTCGTATTACAATCGACATCGACCATCGACATCACGCTATAAAAGTAACTAAAATAAACTAATCTAGCTGTCTCAACATTGGTGAGACTTCTAATCTTTCTTACAGCATATGCTGCAGAACTAAGTATGTTTGCTAATTTATATGGGGCCCCCAATTAATAATAATATATGGGGGCGCCATTGAAGCTTCGCGGCAATAGTAATACCAAGAAAAACAGTGGTAACCACAAGACTCAACTCCCCATTTGAGAGCACATTGGTATTTGAATTTTTAACGTTAGGTATTGTAAATTTAATACATTTTGTCTTATTGCCGTTTAAGAGCAAATTGTTGGCGTTAAACCAATGTACTAATTTCGATAGAACATTATTTACATTGTCAAAATTAATTAACTGTCGTTTGAGTTTGAAAATTAAAGAGGTATTATCGGCAAATAATACTATATCGTGATTGTCCCCTACAAGATAAGGTAATTCATAACAGGAATGTGCCAAGAATCGAGCCCTGAGGAACGCCCATTGATACTACTGATCCGGAGGAACCTTTACCATTGATAACGACTTATTGAGTTCTGTTATTTAAATATGAAACAATAAGTCTAAGCGCAATATTTTGACACCGTAATGTTGTAGTTTCTGATTGATATCTTATGATGAACACAATCGAAAGCCTTGGAAAAATCACAAAAAATACCTAAGGCATCTTGCGAACTCTCCCAGGCATTAAAAATATATTTCATAAGCTCGACACCTGCGTCGTTCGTCGAGCGACCACTTGTGAAACCAAATAGATTTTTATGGAGTAACTTATTTTTATTAAAAAATTAACAACTGATCTAAAATTATCTTTTCAAAAATTTTACTGAGAATTGGTAGTACAGAAATAGGTTTAAATTAGCGGGGTCCAATGTACTACTAGATTTAAATAAAGGTATTACTTTACTATGTTTCATTAAATCAGGAAACACACCAGATTCGATACTAGTATTAAAAATAATAGCAAGATGAGGTGCAATGAAATCTATTATGGACGCAATAACTGTAACGGAAATCCCCCATAAATCTGCGGTTTTCTTTGCATCAAGGGTTTTGAAATATTTTACAATATCTTGTGGTAATACTTTTTCAAATCTAAATTCCTTTAAACAGGTATTAACATTCTGTTTAAGTAATGAATCGGCGACAGTTGGAGAAGTATTCAATGACTTTGTCAAAATAGGTTTAGGAGCTGACTCCATAAGGGTCCCTACGGGTGACCATAATGAAAGATAGAGATATTTTTACGACATATTTATTTTATAGACATATTTATTATATATATAGGATAGGAACGCGCAATACAGTTGGTGGGCAACTAGCTACTGACTGCAATTCTTAATACTAAGTAGAGAGGTACAATATTACCAAGTATACATATATGTGGTAGATAGGTACAATAATACTAAGTATATACGAGTGTGTGTGCGCAGCACACCTACAATACTTCCCCCTTTATAAAAAAAAGAATACAAAAAATATAAAAAAATGAATAAAAAAATGAATACAAAAAACTTATATTAAAACTCAAATGTAACGAAATACATTATAACTAAACTAACTACCTAAACCTAAATGAAACTGCAGTACACGCAAAATACAAAACACAATACATCTAAAATTACATTCAACTTAAATAATGTAACTTGAATATTCTCAATGAAAATATTCTGCACCTGACAATGCAAATAATACTTTCACATCCATAGTAACTAACCTGATTATAATCTAAACATGTAATTGTATAACATATATTTTATGTTAAAACTAACTTATATTAAATCGTGAAGGTAACTTAACAATGCGACCACTCCGCGTTGTTTTCACGGTTATCGGGTTGCTAGGGCCGGGCGACGACGACGTCACCGGCGTGGGCGGCGGTAACGCGAACCGTACCTGCAGGTCTACTCTAAGGCAGTGTTGCCAACGGATGAAATAGCAATCCGCCAGACAAGGCTCCTCAAACCACCAGAAAATCACTAACAAAAGATGTCCCCTCTGAAAACCACTAAAATTTCCACTAAGATATATGAATATGATTAAAGCAAAAAAAGTAAAAGTACGTTTATTATTAAAATCTCATTGTTGTTAATATAATTTTTTACTTTTAGTAATTAAAAAATAAAGTTGCTTAAGATATTATTTACATTAATAAATCGTCTTCAGATGAATCTGCATTTTCATTTTCAGCCTTACTGTTATCCTTATCGGACTGATATGACTCCTTCGTCCCAATTTGTTTTATAAGATTTAAAGGAATTTCATAATTGTTGCAGCACTTTCCCATTAACTGCATACCGCAGCGTATTTTTAGAATTGATTTCAAAGAGTTAGCTTCATTCTGTTTCGCTGCTTGTTTTTTATAATATTCATGCTACTAAAAAGTCTTTCCACATCGGCATTCGAATGTGGCAATACCAAAAGTGTAATCGCAAATGTTGCTAATTCTTGAAATCGAGCAACACCTTGTGCATCTTTGAATTTCAAGACTTCGCTCCAAAAATTTTTGTATCTTTGTTTCATTCCATCTCAGTAAATGAATTTGCTGCCATTGATCGTCAATTTTTGCAATTAATTCTGTACTTGTTACGAACCGAGCCATTATATCAACAAGATTTTCTTTGTTGTGATGCAGGGCTTTTTCGACACTTATACGGGATATTTGTTTCATGAGAGTAATATTTTCCGGCAATCTGTTTTTTATTTCGTCAATGAGACAAGCTATAAACTGTATGCACCTATTCCGCAATACTTCTTCCTCTTCCGGGAAAACCTTTCTCTTTCATTTCTTGAATATGTTTTTCGAATCGGAATCCCAGGTAGCATCTTTGGTCCAAATAGTCACGAATATTTTGAGTAAAGATATCTATCTTATGTGTAGGCAACGTTACTTTGGTGACAAGCGTATCAATCAAGTTTGTTAATTCACCGCACAATAAGGTGTGGTCCGTATTTTTTGACTCAAACATTTTATTAACTCTGTTTATATCAATCAAAATTGGATAAATAAATGATACATATGCATAGTTTATATCATTCGCATACATAAGTGCAATAGCTCTGACGTGTGGCACCTTTCGTGCAACTTAGCAATCGAAAAATGAGTTTTAAGCTCCAGCCATTGCGTATAAATTCTCGACACAGCAGACTCTATGGATAACCATCTAGTCTGACAGGCTTGAACAATTTTAAGAGGCTTCTGTCCATCGTTGATGGATTTGTATAGCTCTTTATAGATAACTTGTCTGGAAGACGAGCGAGCAAACCAATCATATGTCTCTCTAATTAAAAATTCAAGATTTCGCGGAAGAAATTCCTTTGCTGCTGCTGAAACAGCCAGTTGCAAGGAGTGGCATAAACAACGTACCAAAACTAAGTGCGGTATTTCTTGTTTCAATCGGGAAAAAACTCCATTATTTACGCCAACCATCACCGAAGCATTATCTGTGCCAATACTTATTAAGTTTTCAATTCGCAAGTCGAAATGTTTAAGCGTCCGCTTTATGGCGAAACAATACCTTCAGCATTACATGCGTCGAGTTCAACAAGGTCCAAATAAGTTGAAACTATTTTTCATGTGTAGTGCTGTAATAAATTATAACTAAACCCAAATATTTTTGTACAGCAATATCTGTGGATTCATCTATTAATAAACTGTATGGTTGATCTTTAATGTCGTTTTTATAAGTTCTGTAAAATGAGATGCTAAAATATTTTTATTACATACGTGCACTAGTTCGGTGCATCTGCATTTTATTTATTTCTTTTTCATGGCTATAGTTAATAACTTCTCTAAATGATCAACTGTTCGTATACTTGTATGCATTGCTGTAAATAAGGCAACTCTGGCTTCATCTTTCTTTTTATTATCAGTAGACTCCTTTTGAATGTCAGCTTAGGTTGTTTGGTGATAACCTATAAACAAATAATGAAATATATAAGAAAAATTTAAATGCAACCTCATTAATTGACCAAGTTCGAACCGTTATAAATAACAAAGACAAAGCTATAATTTACCTTTCTATTTTGTTGGTGCTTTTCGAAAGAGCATGTGTTTTAAATCTCCGTAGTGACTTCTTAATATCGTTCCACAAAACTTGCATTTTGCTACTTGGCCAGTGGTACTTTCAACTGCTTGAAGCCATTCTTTTAAATCGGGATCTTGAAGCCAAGAATCCTAAATTTTGGGAATATTGAGGTTTCGGCATGACGTCGTATGAATAATATTTTTATTTAAAATGTGTAATCGCAAAACGAAACAAAACAAACAACAACGCACATTGAGGCACTGAATCCGAGTGATCGTGCGTGACCGAGTTCAAAACATTGGACTAAGTATTGTAAAATGCTGTCAAATAGAATAAGCGGAAATTATATCCTCTCAACTATTTAGTATTCGGAGAGCGAGATACAGATAGATCTCGCCCTTGCATTCCATCGTTTTATATTAGTTGCCTTATACTAAATATATTTAACGGGAACCCCGTGAATGCTTTCCAATCCAATGTCTATGGAAATGGATTGGTGTTGCCTGCGTAGTAAAATATACTCCTAAAATATATAGGTTTATATTTGAAAGTATAAAATATGGCTAAATAGACGTTTGAAACGACTATTTATATGAAACGACTCGTTTCTTATAATTTATTATAAAATTCCTAATCCGCTAAAAACCACTAGCCACTAAAAGCAAAAATTTGCCACTAAAGGGGTTCCAAACCACCAGATTTAGTGGAAAATCCACTAATTAGCAACACTGCTCTAAGGTCGGCCACATACATACGAATTCCGTTTCGTGATTCCGTTTCGGAATCGAATCGGGTTCCGTGAATATCACACACATACGTTTATTTCCGTTCGGAATAACAAGGGTCAGTTGAGAGAGGTTAGCCATTGAGTCTAGACATTCTGGCAGCGAATAATGACGACGATTTTCTGATTGCGATTCCATTGTTGCTGTATCATTGTTACTGGGTGCATCCCTTATCTCCTCTCTAAGCTTGCAATATAGTCAATATTATGTAAAAGGATCTATCTATCCAGAGATATGTTTTAAATATGGTTTCTGTAAACTCTTTCGATGAATTATTAAATAAAATAAGATGAAAGGTTACGAAAAGCTATACACCTATAAGATTAAATGTAAAACATACATAAACACACCTACCCGCTTCGGTCGTGCGACGAACACTGAGCGCGTTCCGTACGGAATTTTTACGTACGTGTGTTGCGACTCGTACAAAATCTATGGAAGACTTGCGTTCGGAGCGGTTTTTCCGTTCAGGATT
>JAGSMP010000390.1:0-516644 GCA_029286625.1 Parnassius orleans | reverse complement strand
TGCAGGTGCCTGCGCCCTCCCCTCTTATTTCTTTCTTGCTCCCACTCTTTATTATCATCCCACTTATCATCCTCCTCATGTTTTTATCCTCCACACACTCCCACATCTACACCCAATACTAATCCTCTTCCGCCTGATCCTTCTCCTATTGCTCATTCCCCTCTAAATTCTTCTACTCCTCTCAATGCGTGGAGCATCCTCCTCCACTGTCGAACAATGTCAAAAATTATGTAACATTATTTTAATCCATTTTTCACTCAATTTTGATGAATGGTGAATGAGCGCTTCAACCTGTACCACATACGGTACCTATTCACTGTTAACGGATATTTGACTAGACTTCGACTTTGTTTGCTTGCTTACCGTTTAAGATTTGCTTCGTGTTTCGGATTAGTTTCTTAATTTTGTCTTTCTTGATTTGCTTTGTGATTAGATATTGTTGATAGAAGTATTTTTTCTCACTGAAAAAATTACTACAGAAACTCTTAATATTAAAGGAAAAATGAAAAACATACTGTCTTCCCCATTATAGGTGACGGCGCCTGTTTGTTTCGTGCTCTTTCATTTTTAATATACGGAACTCAAGAAAATGCGATGGTGGTGCGTTCACAATTTTTTTTTATAGGGGAGGGGGCAAACGAGCATGCGGTTCACCTGATGTTAAGTGACTACCGCCGCCCATTAACAACTGCAACACCAGGGGAATTGCAGATGCGTTGCCGGCCTTTAAAAAAGAGTAGGCTCTTTTCTTGAAGGTCCCTAAGTCGTATCGGTCCGGAAAAATCGCTGGTGGTATCGGTTCCACAAGGAAGTTGTGCGAGGAAGAAGACATCTTCTAAATCGCACAGTGGTGGACCGCCAATCATCCAGATGGTATGAATGGTATCGCGAGTTTTGTCGCGATGTGCGATGGTGAAATTAAGCGGCTGGAATTAGTCCGAACAATTCCTCAGAGCACTCCCTGTGGTACATTCGATAAAATACGCAAAGAGATGCAACATCTCTACGCAGTGCTAGTAAGTCAAGCCGATCGGAAAGAACTCGGTCGTCGACGATTCGATCCGCTCTGCGCTGAATGCGGTCAAGTGGAAGGAGCTGGCACTGGGAAGCCCCTGCCCAGAGATGGGAACAGTATTCCATGTGAGGCCGAACCTGCGCCTTGTAAAGTTGCAGGCGGTGTGCCGGCATGAAATACTGCCCCGCTCTACTGACCACGCCAAGCTTTTTAGAGGCCAATTTCGCCTTCTCTTCCAAGTGACCAAGGAACTGCACGTCACTCGATATGTCAACGCCGAGGATTCCGATACTGGCTGAGGCAACAAGGGGAGTGCCTTGAAACTGAGGAGATACGACAAAGGAGTTTCTTTTAGCGGTAAACGCGCAAACTTGTGTCTTTTGGGGATTGAACTGGACTAGATTTAGTCACCCCCAATCCAATACTTTGTTCAACAAAGTCTCGACTTCATACACAAGTTTGTTCCGGTACTCGGCGACGTTTTCTCGAGAAATATTGGCACGGCCGGTGTATAGAGCATCACCAGTGCTGTCATCCGCATAGCAATGAATGTTACCGGCTTGCAACATATCATTGATATGCAGAAGAAACAGCGTTGGTGATAGCACGAAGCCTTGTGGAACACCAGCGTTAACAGGCTTGTAATCGGAGCACGTACCGTCTACTACGACCTTGATGCTCCGATCAGCCAGAAAACTGGTGATCCAATTGCACCATTTCTCGGGAAGCCCATAGGAAGGAAGCTTCGAAAGAAGCGCTTTGTGCCAGACCCGATCGAAGGCCTCCGCTATGTCCAAATTAAGGGCCAATGCCTCCCCCTTGGACTCGATCGCCTGCGCCCACCTATGTGTTAGGTAAACAAGAAGAAATTGTTGGATTTGTGGTAAATGATTGGCCTAGGTTTTCAGTTATAACCCACGACAGAAATGGCGATAATTGTTCAACAGCAAATGAATATTCAGCCGATATGTTAAAAATTAACTTACGGTGGACTTTGTGAATTAGTAGCTGCAGGATTAATATTTCCGTTTCAGTTTGAAGTATATCGAAACGATCTGCTATACACAGAGTCCGAAATAGATATCTATCCAGTAAGGCGATTACGATTTAGCCATGATTTATTTAATGGACATTTTGACGCCTATCTGCCTATTGTTGCGAAGAAATTTACTCAGCGTCGCATGGAGGTATCTGTCGAAGAGCGTGATCCTTTTTCAGAGCTTGATCATTTAACTGTTACATCTTTTGTAAACAGTAAAATATCATCTCCAACCAGCGGAACAGATCAATCTGTATCGTCGACATTAAAATAAGAAAAAAAGGAAAATAAACGAAGGTCGAGATTTACTAATTACACAAGAAAAATTCAATTAAAAAGTGCACAATAAATATATAGGCAGAACAAGCCAGATTCGAATCGTAAAGCTGTGTCCGCTTATCAGAAAAAAAATCCCGATGTACAAAGGCAAGCTGTTGCAAATTACCAAACTGCGAATCCACAAGTGCAAAGAACAATTCAGTCACAGTATGAGGAAAACATTGCACTGCGTTTATGGTAAAACAAGGTCCATTCCGCTATGGAGTATGACCCTGATATTGCTTATAGAACTGACAGTAGTGTAGCCTTGGGTTCTATGACATACAAGTGTCAGTGGTGCAATGCGCTGAAATGGAAGGATGAGACACCTGGTATGTGTTGCAGAGCTGGAAAAGTGCAACTTGATCGGTTGAAACAACTGCCTGAACCACTCTTTAGTTTGATTAATGATCTACACCCAGATCATGACCATTTTATGGGTATTATTCGTAAATATAATGCCTGTTTCCAGATGACTTCTTTTGGTGGTAAACATGGTTTTTCACCGACTTTTAAAGTACAAGACCAGGTCTACCATTTAATTGGAAGTATATTACCAGAAGCCGAACATGACGCTCAGTATCTTCAAATATATTTTGAAGGTGAAGATGATCGAGAAGCAAAGATTTGATGTTCTAAATTTGTTAACTTAAAGCCAAATTTAATCAAACAATTGCAGAATATGCTGCATCAAGTGAACCCGTATATAAAGGATCTGAAAAGTGCCATTGATAAGCCCCTTTTTCAGAGTCATACAAAGTTGTCATAAATGCTGATAAAAAACCATCAGAAGAATATAGAGGTTCAAGGACAACAATCTCATGATAGACACGATATAATTTCAAGGATGTTTCGACTAAAGGTGAAAAAGATCATGAAATAATTGACAAAGGGCAAAATATTTGGTGAAGTGCGATGCTATATATACTCAACGGAATGGCAAAAGAGAGGTCTTCCTCATATTCATATTCTTTTATGGCTTCACAAACGTATTACTCCGGATCAAATCGACAATATAATTTGTGCTGAAATACCGGATCCCAAACGTGACCCAGAGCTTCACGAAATCGTTAAATGTAATATGATACATGGTCCATGTGGAACTTTAAATCGAAAGTCACCATGTATGAAAGATAACATATGCAGTAAACAATACCCCAGGGCTCTCATAAGGGACACTCAAACTGGTGAAGACGGTTATCCGCAGTACAAGAGGCGTTTTCTAGATGACGGTGGGTTCTCTGTTGATATCAAAGGCACAACCATAGATTATCGCTGGGTAGTCCCTTATAATCCAGTATTATTAAAAACATTTAACGCTTACTTAAATGTGGAATATTGTCATTCGGTGAAATCAATAAAATGCGTCTGTAAATACGTAAATAAAGATTCATACCAGGCATCGTTTGCTTTAGAGAATGAGAAGGATGAAGTTAAAACCTACACAAGTGGAAGATATATAAGTTCATCAGAGGCAGTATGGCGAATCCTTGAATTTCCCATTCATGAGCGTTTCCCTCCCGTAGTCCTCGTGTCAGTCCTCGATGTTCATTTGGAAAATGGGCAAAGGGTTTATTTTAAAGAGCAAAAACTGAGTGAAAGAGTGAATAGTCCTCCAACAACCACACTCCTATCCTTTTTCGATTGGTGTAAAGTAGATAACTTTGAAAAAACATTGCTCTACCTAGAAGTACCTGTATAATACGTTTGGGATAAAACAAAGTTCCAAAGGAGAAAGAGAGGAGCAAACGTTGAAGGCTGACCAGGGGTCAAAAAAAAGCACGTTCTGGGCAGGGTTTATACTGTGCATCCGAACAATACAGAATGCTATCACCTTCGCATGCTTATTCATGAGATCCGGGGCCCAATTTCGTTTGAAGCGTTAAAACTGTAGATGGTCATGTATATTCCACGTTCCAATCAGCGTGCAAAGCTCTCGGCTTGCTTGAAGATGATCAGCATTTGTTCGCAGCAATGGAAGAGGCAGCCCTTTGCCAATCACCGCAAATGATTCGGGATCTTTTTACGATTATTTTAGTGTTCTGCCAAGTATCCCTTTAAGCCTTTGGGAGAAATTCAAAGAATATCTTTCTGAAGATTTTAAAAGGCAATTGTAAAGACAGGGAGATGTGGATGTAGAGCACATAACAGATGTGGTATTTAACAAATGCCTTTCGGTAATAGAAGATGCCGTATTAGCGTTGGGTGGTCAGCTACTAAAAGAGTATGGGTTACCTTAGCCAAGCAAAGAACAACAATTTGAAAATAGACCGTAACTTGTTTCTTAAAGAGACATGTTACGACTTAGCATCATTAGAAAACACAGTTAAAGTAATGATGGACCACTGAATGACGAACAAAAAGTAGTTTACAATCAAATTAACACAAAAATTGAATCAAATGAGCGAGGAATATTCTTTTTAGATGCCCGGTGGAACAGGCAAAACATTCCTCATAAATTTGCTATTAGCAAAAGTTAGAAGTACTCGCGGAATTGCTTTGGCTGTGGCTTCTTCTGGGATCGCAGCTACATTGCTTGAGGGTGGACGAACTGCTCATTCTACCTTCAAGTTACCACTCAATTTAACAACAGCTGATACTCCTATTTGTAATATATCGAAACAAAGTAATTTTTCTGAAGTATTAAAACATACGAAAATGATAGTGTGGGATGAAATAGCCATGGCTCATAAGGGTGGCGTAGAGGCTTTAAACAGAACTGTACAAGATATAAGAGGAAATAAGAAGTTAATGGGTGGTGTAAAGGTTTTGCTGGCTGGAGATTTTAGACAGACTCTACCAGTAGTAACAAAAGGAACTAGAGCAGATGAAGTTAAGGCGTGTCTTAAGATATCCACTTTATGGCCTCTATGAAGAAATGGTGTACACGTCAAAAGACTCCGTGGGCAACACAGATGACGAAATTAACTACCCTGTCGAATTTCCTAATTCACTGAAACCATCGGGTCTTCCACATCATAAGCTTATTCTGCGTGGGCACTCCTGTTTTGTTGTTGCGAAATTTAAAACCTTCTCAACTGTGTATCGGAATCAGACTAAAAGCAAAAGCGTTATCGCAATCTAGTGGAAGCCACAATTATAAATGGATGTGCGCAAGGGGAAACTGTATTTGTACCAAGAATTCCCTTGATCCCGAATGATCTTCCCTTTGAATTCAAATGAATACAGTTTCCCCTCAAAGTCTGCTTTGCTATGACCATAAACAAGTCACAAGGGCAGACATTTAAATTTGCGGGTATAGACTTGAGAGAAAATTGTTTTTCACACTTGCAATTCTATGTGGCTTGCTCACGCGTAAGCTCGCCCAGTAGTCTGATAATTTTGGCACACAGTAATAGATTAGCAAAAAATGTGGTGTATAAAGAAATTTTGTAGTTTAATAGCTTTTGCCCGCGACATAAAGTTATAATTATGGCTTGTACCAGCAGACTATTTTTCACACATGTGCGCGATATAACCGAAATCCACGCGGACGAAGTCGCGGGCAAAAGCTAGTAATAAAATAAGATTCTTTGAATTTGATTTGTTAGTGTATAATATAGGTTTTCAGTTTTAATTGTAAAAATATCTGTTTTCTTTTTGTTTTAATATAGATATTTAAGTAGGTAGTAGTTTGTCTTAGAAGCTTAACCCTTAAATGCATGATTATTTGTTTTGAACTAAAAAAATAGTATATGATAGGAAATTAGTCACAGGTTACGTAAAAAATAATAAAAAAAAATCCAGCTAATAATATAGAATATTTATTTTGAAAAAATACTATGTAGACTTTTGGCAACAATATGCGTTTATTGATAAAATTACTGTAGACGTAAGCAAATAGTCATATTATAATTTTATTCATTAGTATAGGAATTTCCTTACTATTTATGAATGAAATACAGCAAAGCAATTGCGATTTTTGTTATGACATAAAGCAACCTTGCATTTGACGCACTCAGTGAAAATCCTTTACAACCTGGAAGTTTGCATCTATTTTTAGCGCTGCACCTTTTTTCATCATGGCCTATACCATCAGTCCGGATATCTTTTGGCGGGACAGGTTTAGCGGGACCTCGGTGTTTTTTAGCTTCGATCTCCCTTTCTACATTATTGCTTGAGGGCCTTCCTCTTTTATTTGTATCGTACTTTTTATAGGAGCAAAAAGTCTCTGCAAGTTCAGATCTGTAATCTCCTAAGGTAAGATTTGGGTATTTTTTCTTATACAGTATCCAAGAATTGATCACTGCCATATCAACCATGTGATAAAATAATCTAATATACCACTTGCGACTTTTTATTCTGATTTTATACCTACCCAAAAAACTATCCATGAGGTCAACTCCTCCCATATGGACGTTATAATCTTTGACTATTTTTGGACAGGCTATGGAAATTTGTTTCTTTTGTTTCTTGTCGTATCTATTCACAGTTTCGGCTGGTTCGGAGCCTACATTAGTTGACGCTAATGTGACAACCTTATTATCTTTCCAGCATGTTACCGAGATGTCAAGGCCTTCGTAATCAGCTACTTGTTCCTCATATGTTCCTCGTACTATAGAATCTTTCATAAAATCTTTTACACCTGGCAATTTGCAATTCTTTCCGAGGTGGTTACGTTGAATAGTACCCAATGCATATATTCCTTGAGTCCATAGGTAATACAGTAAAGGAACGGATGTATAGAAATTGTCGAAATATAGGATATGGTTCATTTTTCGTGGAATTGAACGGCACAATCTAATCACTGTATTACCGACTACGCCAATATCAGGTTCATCAGATAAGTTGTCAACATTTTGTTTACCAGAATATATTTCAAAACTATAAGCATATCCAGGGAGTGAACACAAAACAAACAACTTAAAACCCCAAGTATGGGGTTTGTTGGGTAAATATTGCTTCATAAAATGAGCTACCTCAGTCGAACACATTTGCTCATCTAGAGAGAGCCTTTGGTCAAATGGTGCCACACTCACGAATAATTTGTTCAAGTGTACTACAACAGGTCTTATTTTATGAAGACGATCATGGTTTGGGTGTCCAATCGGTTTGTGCTGTGCATTATCATTGAAATGTATTACTGATCTTATTTTCTCAAATCTATTTACCGTCATGGTCTGTCGTATATGATCGAAGCCATATTTACCCCAGTAGGATCTAACATTTGGGTAATGGTACACGGACATAAATATGATGATACCTAGAAATTGACGGATTTCAGTAGCAGTTACAGGAGGACAGTTGGATACATTTTTTTGCGTGATGTATAAATTTGTTTGTTCCACAATAACAGTGAGTATATCCTCATTCATAAATTCGGAGAAAAATTGGAATGGTGTTTCAAGCGCGGCTAGTGGAGGGGAAAGGTCTGTATTTCCTGTGAAACGTATACGTTCTTCACTGTATTGCAAATTACGCTTTTTCCATATAAGTTCTCTACTTCGTTGCCTCCACGCTGCAACACCAAGAAGGCTTGAATGTGGTTGACAATTCGAAGGTCCTGGAGCTGGACTATTGAAGTGATCCAACCATCCTTCTTCCATGTTCGAAGGTGGATTTTCATTGTCTTCTTCATCGTCATCATTATTGTCCTCTAATTCGCTTATTAGATCTTGTAGGTCCGGGTGATAATCAATTTCGTTCATATCACCCATATCCTCTTCGTCTTCAAGTCTCCATTTTCTATTCGTGCAAATAAATCCTCAATATCGTCATCTTTTAGCCGTCTAGACATCCTATAAAGCAAAGCAAACTATGTTAAAGACCAGACACCAAAACACTCGCTTATAATTGTTATGAAACAAACGCATAATGTAGACATTTGGCAAAATACAGTAATTTCCAAAAATCTGTCTTGTATCTAATATAACTTTCAAATACAACATCAAACATTGATAGCACCTGATAACAAATTAAAGTAATTATTTTAGAATAAGAAGAATCACTTTTTTATTAGGAACTCGACAGTAGAAACTATGTCTTCTAGTAACACACTGAACTTCATCACCCACCACATTCAAATGTCAAAAAACGAGTAACTTACCCGCCAAATGTAATGTCAACTTTTTTCTTTCAATAATGATTTATTGCCTATGGTTATTTACGAGCGTTCGGAAACGCAGGGACTCGAGGTTTTTGAATAAAATAACGTGAAAATAAATGTAGACATTTGGCAACATACAGTAATTTCCAAAAATCTGTCTTGTATCTAATATAACTTTCAAATACAACATCAAACATTGATAGCTTACCTGATAACAAATTAGAAGTAATTTTTTTAGAATAAGAAGAATCACTTTTTATTAGGAACTCGACAGTAGAAACTATGTCTTTAACACTAGAACTTCATCACCACCACATTCAAATGTCAAAAACAGTAACCCACCAAATGTAATGTCCTTTTCTTTCAATAATGATTTATTGCCTATAGTTATTTACGAGCGTTCGGAAACGCAGGGACTCGAGGTTTTTGAATAAAATAACGTGAAAATAAATGTAGACAATTGGCAACAATATGCATTTAAGGGTTAATTTAGCGTGTATTGTTTTTCGCAATTTTCTTATATTTATAAATTTATCTGTGTCTATTTTTAAAAATGGGAGCTGCATTGGTTAACATCAATGGGAAATTAATAGACTTTACTATTGTACCAATAGTGTGGGATCGCGCAAGCCTTTTCCGTACGCTTTCTTATTTGTTGCATGGCACACAAGAACGCTCAATGGATATTTGTAAAGAAATTGTGCATCATGTGACGAACAATTGGGATGAATTTGCTATTATGTCTCATCACCGTCATGGCAACAATCATGGGACAAAAGAAGAGTATACATTAGATATGTTACAACACTCTACATATGGCGGTTTCTGCGAGTTAGTTGCAGCCGGACAAATATACCCATTAGTATTTGAAGTGTATCGAAATGACAACCTGTATGCCAAATTTCGTACAGAAGACCAACCCATTAAAAGGTTATGTTTTTCCCAAGATCTTTCTAATGGTCACTTTGATGCCTACGCTAATGCCGATGGAGATAATAAAACTAATGAGCGTCCAATAGCCAAAAAACGACGCATTGAAATGGCTGTATCTCCAACGTTTACACAACCTTCACCATTTTCTAATGTTGTGCAAGACTTTCATTCGCCTACTTATACAATTGTTGAATCTGAATGTGAGGCAAATTTAACATTCACTACCCAAGAGTCAGTCCAAAGTGAAATTAGTTTGACAAATAAGTCACAAAAAAATAAGGCGAAGAAACGCAGGGATAGGGTTACCAATGTGGTCAAAATATTGCAACTTAAGGAAGCAAGAAAAAAATATAATCAAAACGAACCTTCTAATCATCGTAAACATGTAGCTAATTATCAAAAAAAACACCCTAATGTTTACAGGCAGGCTGTCGTTGATTATCAGCGGGGACACCCTGAAGTACATAAGCAGGCTGCAAGTAAATATCGGCGCAAACACCTTGAAGTGTACAGAGTATCACAGTTACGATATGAACGAAATAATGAACGACAGCGTGTCGAAAGACGTGTAGACCTTGGAATTCTAAAGCCTTTTCTGGATTGAGTTATGATAGTAACATAGCGTACGATAGTGATAATACTGTTGTTTTGGGACCGATGAACATCGAATACAAGTGGTGTAAAACTCTCAAGTACAAGGATGAATCTGTGGGAATGTGCTGCAATTCAGGAAAGATCCATCTCGAACCTTTGCAAAAGCTTTCAGATCTTCTTTACTGTTTGATAAAAAACCTCCACCCTGAGCATGATCACTTCATGGCTGGCATACGGCATTATAATAGTTGTTTTCAAATGACCTCATTTGGAGCTAAAAAGATAATACAGGATGGTTTTATGCCTACTTTCAAAGTGCAGCGCCAGGTGTATCATTTGGTTGGAAGATTGCTTCCGCCACCCCAGAATGAACCACAGTTCTTACAAATATATTTTGTTGATGAGGACGATAGAGAAGTTCAATTGAGATGCAATAACTTTTTTTATGTAAAACCTGGCTTGGTCAGGTCATTACAAGCAATGCTACTCGTACATACTCATAATGTATACGTAAGAGAGTTAAAGCTAGCCCTGGACAAAGTATTTGCTACGCCAAATACATTTAAAGTTGTTATAAATGCTGGAAGAAAGCCTACAAATGGTCACAGTGGATGGTATAATCAAACTACGTCAAATGAAATTGCTTTAGTTATTGTTGGGCAGCAATTTTCTAAGCGGGATATTGTAACTGAGAGCCATAATAACACATTGCATCGAATAAGTGAAATCCATCGCTCATACAATGCATTACAGTACCCACTTTTGTTTTGGTACGGCGAGGATGGATACTCCATTTTTATACCCCAGTGCGATCCTAAGACCAAACAACCGCTTAAAAAATGGTATCTGCTATAAGCTTTTATTCTTACGGTATAATGATTAGGAAACGAGAAGATAATCATCTGCTATATTTTCGTTCGCTGTTTAGCCAGTTTTTAGTTGACATGTTTGTAAAAATCGAGACGGAAAGGTTGAGTTATATTAGGAACAATCAGGCGCAGCTTAGAGCGGACAGTTATATACACTTGCAAGACGCGACAGGGAGACAGGACGTTGATGCTGATCAGCTGGGTCAAAAGGTGGTACTGACTTTTTCTTTTATTGGGGGGCCACGCTATATGCATGAGCGTACACAAGACGCCATGACGTACATGCCACTATGTTCGTCGATCTCTTTATAACATTAATTTGCAATCCTCAATGGGATGAAATCACGGAGATGCTTTTGCCTGGGCAAAAAAATTATGATAGACAAGACATAATAGCCAGGGTTTTTCACCTCAAAGTTCAGAAAATAATGGCACTTCTAACCAAAGGAAAAATATTTGGAGAGGTACGTTGTTTCACGTTCTCTACCAAATGGCAGAAACCCCCGTTTCTGCCTCACATACACATTTTATTGTGGATGGTTAACCGCATTTCGCCTGATATGTTGGATGAACTTATATGTGCTGAGATACCAAATCCAAATGAAGATCCTATTTTATACGACATAATTAAAAACAATATGATACACGGTCCATGTGGGAACCTTAATAATAAAACTTAATAATTGTAAATTGACAGACAATTTTGAGAGATACACAGACAGGTGACGATGATTAGCCACAGTACAGAAGACGATCTCCGGCTGACGGTGGCTTCACACATTAATTAAAAGACATTTAAGTAGACAACAGGTGGGTGGTCCCCTAAAATAAGGTTCTGTCATAAGTGTTAAGGTTTTCCATACATGAAAGATTTCCCGTAGTCATACATTTAGCTGTCCACCTTGAAAATGGCCAACGAGTCTATTTTAATTCCGATAACCTCACCGACAAAGTTAATAGCCCACCAAAAACGACACTGTTAGCATTTTTTTATTGATGTCAAACAGATGATTTTGCTTAAACTCTTCTATAGGCGGAAATACCTTCATAGTTTGTATGGCAAAAAAATAAATTCGTGAGAAGGAAAAGAGGAAAACCCGTAGATGGCTGGCCAGGAATAATGAAAGAAAACGCTCTAGGTAGAGTGTACACGGTTCACCCGAATAACACAGAGTGTTACCATCTTCGCTTACTTCTTCACGAGGTTAGGGGTCCATCATCCTTCGATGACTTGAAGACTGTTAACGGTGTCCTCCAACTAACTTTCCAATTAGCTTGCATGAAATTTGGCTTGTTAGAGGATGACAAACATTGGGATTCTGCTCTAGAGGAAGCAGCCGTATGCGAGTCGCCATTTAAAATGAGTGAACTTTTTACTATAATGCTGGCATTCTGTCAGATCATAGACGCACTAAGTCTTTGGGTAAAATACAGGGATAGCCTATCAGGAGACTACCAACGACAAGTGGAAAGGCTTTCTGGCATTATAGATGAACATCTAACAGATGAAATCTACAATAAATATCTGATCACAATAGGAGAAGCTGTATAAGCATTAGGAGGATAAAGCCTACAGCAGTACGGGTTGCCTCAGCCTCAAAATTCTGAAGGTTTACAGAATAACCGGGACAACCTGAAGGAAACAAGTTACGATGTCAATTCTTTAGCAGAACTGGTGTCAAGTAGTGAAGGCTCTCTAACCAATGAACAAAGACATATCAATTATAAAATACTTTCCAGTGTCGACGCAGGTGTAGGTGATATGTGTTTTTTTGGATGCTCCTTGTGGAACAGGCAAGACTTTTCTATTAAATTTACTATTGGCCATAGTTCTCACTATGGCCAATAGTAATCATGATATTAGCCTTAGTGGTCGTATCGTCCGGAATTGCTGCCACTCTGCTGGAAGGAGGTAAAACTGCACACTCCGCGTTTAAACTTCCTCTCGATTTGATACAAAACAAAACCCCACTCTGCAATATACCCAAACAAAGTAATATGGCAGAAGTACTCCGTAAAGCAAAATTTATTGTTTGGAATGAGAGTACTATGGCTCATAAAGGGGTTTTGAAGCCCTAAATGGATCTTTATAAGATATCAGGAATAATAATTGTCAAATGGGAGGAGTTACTGTATTGTTAGTAGGCGATTTCCGGCAGACTTTACCAGTAGTGCCCAGAGGAACGCGAGCGGACGAAGTTAAAGCGTGCTTGAAGCGGTTTCATTTGTGGCCTTCAGTAACAAAACTGAGCCTTACCAAAAATATTAGAGTCCATCTTAGGGGAGATGTTACTGCCAGATAGTTCTCAGACCTGTTGCTTAAAATAGGAAATGTTGATTTCCCGTAACTGGATAATAATATAATTCTCCCTACAGAATAAGGTACATTTGTTTCCACTGTAGAAGAGCTTATAGCTAAAATTTAACCAAACATTAAAAATATTCACGATAAACCTGCAGAATGGTTATGCGAGCGTGCCATCCTAACACCAAAAAACGAATAAACCTCAGTCATAAATGAAATACTTTTGAGATCATTTGAAGGGGTCGAATATCAATATAAATCTGTGGACTCAGTGACAAACACCGATGATGCCGTTCATTATCCGGTCGAGTTCCAGAATACACTGAAGCCTCCCGGGCTCCCCTACTCACATATTAAAATTGAAAGTTGGCGCGCCAATTATGTTGCTGCGGAATATAAATCCATCAAAATTATGCAATGGCACCAGATTGCAAGTGAAAACATTGCATCGCAATGTAATCGAGGCAACTATACTAACAGGTTGTTCTCGAGGAGAGTCTGTATTTATTCCTAGGATTCCCCTAACACCATCAAATTACTCCTTAGAATTCAAGAGAGTGCAGTTTCCTACCAAAGTCTGCTTCAACATAACTATAAACAAAACTCAAGGTCAAACTCTTAAAGTAGTAGGATTAGACTTGAGAGAAAGCTGCTAAACCCACGGTCAGTTGTATGTGACATGCTTCAGAGTAGGCGCATAGAGTAGTCTGGTGATTCTAGCACCCGAAGGAAAAACAAAAAATATTGTTTCCAAAGAAATACTGCGGTACATGTAATATTTCGATTTCGTTGTAAAAAGATAATACCCCCGTGTCACTTTCACCAGATTAAGCCGAGCTTCCTGTTCATAAAATATAACAAAGTTTTATTTTATTTTCATGTTTATTTAACCTTTAAATCCCTAGACTATAATAACAAAATTAAATATGGTAAAAATAAACAGTTAAAAATCCTATTAGAACCATTTTCTTCTACGCGGACGAAGTCGCGGGCAAAAGCTAGTATGTTATATTTCTTTCCCCCCGGTTGCCGATTCTATGAGCTATCGGCCGGCCCACTTCAGCTTATTGATTCGATGGATTGTGTCGGCTACTCTGGTTGTACTGCGGATATTCTCATTTCAAATTCTATCACGTAAAGAAGTGGACTATGAGTGAACCCTCTGCAGAGCTCTTAGAGCGACTTTGAACTTTCTCACACGACCAGTGGTGAAAAACCATGTCTTAGATCCATGTGTCATCACAGTGAACTGTCAAAGGTTCTCGAGTGGCAGCCTCGTGCCGGTAAGCTCAGTGTAGGGTGGTCGACCACTATAATATGTAGTGACGACCTCGTAAGACATGCAGTAAGCCGGTGGATGCAGGTGGCTCAGGACCGTGTTAGTTGGCCTTTGTTCAGCAGCGGACTTGTGAAGGGCTGTAATGATGATGGTGAAGATTATGTTCTATTTCAGTTAGTATATTATTTATAATATACTACATATTATAGTTTAAGTAGAGCTGTGGTAGCTCAGGGGCTAAGCGCTCGCTGTAAATTTCACAGTACGCGAGCAACCCGGGTTCGATCCCCGCCGCACCAATGAATTGTTAATTGCAATTTTAGTGCTGATTTACCACGTGCTCGGCGGTGAAGGAAAACATCGTGAGGAAACCTGCATATCTGAAAAATAAGAAAAAAATTCGAAGGCATGTGAATTTCACCAACATTCATTGGAGCAGCCCGATGGACTTTTGCTTGCTCTAAAACCCTCTCAAAAATGAGACGAGGCCTGTGCCCAGCAGTGGGACGTATATATAGGCTGCAAATTTAACTTTAAATTTTATAGTTTAAGTAAATTTAGTTCAAAAAATTCATTTCTTGTCTTTTCTCATTGACAGGCTTTGATCTGACTGATACAGGCTTATTTTTACCCGACTGCCACAGAAGGAGGGAATTTTTTTTAAAAGCATGTATGTATGTCTTTTTCTTTGGTACTCTACCTAATTTTTAACGGCTTGATGGATTTTAACACATGATGTGTCGTTAGATTCGTTTTAATTGTGGAAGTAACATCATCATCATCATCATCATTACAGATCTTCACAAGTCCACTGCTGAACATAGGCCTCCCCCAAGGAATGCCACAAAGCACGGTCCCGAGCTACCTGCATCCATTGTCTTCCTGCATGTCTTACCAGGTCGTCACTCCATCTACGAGGTACGCCGCCGGTACGAGGCTGCCACTCGAGAACTTTTCTTCCCCATCGGTTGTCGGTTCTTCGAGCTATATGGCCGGCCCATTGCCACTTCAGCATACTAATTCTTTGGGCTATGTCGGTCACTCTGGTTCTACTGCGGATATCCTCGTTTTTAAGTCTAACACCCAGAGAGACGTCGAGCATAGCCCTCTCCATAGCTCGCTGAGCGACTTTGAGCTTCCTCATACGGCTAGCAGTGAAGAAACACGTCTCAGATCCATAGGTCATCACTGGCAACACGCACTGGTTGCATAATCTAGTTTTAAGGTTTTGAGGTATGTCTGACGAGAAGATGTGTCGTAATCTCCCGAACGCTGCCCAGACGAGTTGAATCCGTCAATTGACCTCTCGGTCAAAGTTGGACTTACCTAGTTGGACTAGTTGTCCCAGGTAAACATATTCGTCAACAACTTCGAGCTTAGTGCTCCCAACAACTACCGGCATAGGTGTGACATGGACGTTAAACATGATTTTTGTTTAGTCCATATTCATCTTAAGACCAATCACATTGATATAATTTTTTCCCTATAATAGGGAAAAATTATATCAATGTGGAAGTAACATTTGATATAATTTTTTCCCTTTTCAGTAAGCTTTTTTACGCAGTCAGGGTTTTTAAATTACTGTTTTAACCTGTAAGTTAGTCGTTTCTAATAAGGATAGATAGGAAATAGTGGTGCACGAATCAAGTGTCAATTGGCGTTCTTTCTATGTCCTCTCCAAGTTTACAGCCTATATACATCCGTATATTCGTTGTATTTTTAATTTTGCTGGGCACTGGTCTCCTCTCATTTTTAATGCTAGGGCGGCAGCACACTTCAGTGCTTGTTGGCGGATTTCACAGGGCCTTGAACTATTCTCGGACCATGAATCACTCTGTCGTGATTATATGTTGAAATATGTCAAAAGGTGTCGTAAGATAACGTCGTAACATGTAACAAAAACCCTGTGGTTCACTTTAAGTGCGTTATCAGAATCAATATTCAAACGTATAGAGAAAACTTTACTTCAGACCATAAAAAAAAAAAAATTAAATTTAATTTTTATTTGCAAATTATATGTGGTTTCATTTCCTCTGCATTGGCTGAGGAGAAAGAGTAATGTCTGTGAAAGACCCCGCTTTAACGATGCGCGTGTCAATTAGATAATAAAACTACATACAATTTGCAAAGAAAATATTTAACTTTAATTTAATTTAATTACACAGTACCACAGGGTTACATGTTGTATATTTCTTGTTTTATTTAATACAGGTTTGTATATATGCCTTAATATTAAAATACCATATCGGGTTATATTGCAATAACCAGCCAAATTTGCAGAGTAGGTTCAGAATAAGTAATATAGGCAAATGGTGAAGAAAAAAAAAAAAAAATATAAAACATTCTGTCCTTTTTATCATTTAAATTCAAATTGTGCAATCAATGCATTATTTTAACTGATTTTACTGGATATCGCATACATTCGTAAGAGCCGATCGGTAGGCAAGAACGTTGTTGCCCATAAATCACATTTAATTTGGGTTAATTTCAAATAATAGTAGAAGCCTAATTTACTCACATTTTCAAAAACTGCAATAACGGTATATCATTATTTATATATTTGAACTTAAGTTTAAAACTTGGCTAATATTTGAAAAATAACCCTGTATATAAAAAGCCCCGTGTAGTGGCGGGTAAGAATGCTGACTACCACATATCTTCCCGTGGGTGTCGTAAGAGGCGACAGAGGGAAGCTGAGGCAGAAGATGGGCAGTAGCATTTTTCTGATAACATTAAAACAACAATAAAAAAAACTGGGGTTGCCAACCCGCTTGCCAAGCGTGGCAACTATGGCAATTTACCCTAACGAATAAAGTAACGAAGAGACAGCCCCCAGTCCTCGGCAGCCACGCTATTCCTGGCTACGGTGGCGACCATGGTAACGGCGGGACAGGGGGTGCTAAGAATCTCCGGTGGAGTTTCGGTTGCCACCTAAAACGACTCGACCTGGCAACATATAACGTACGCACCCTAAGGACTGAAGAGAAGATCCTGGAGCTGGAAGAAGAGATAGAAAAGTTGCGCTGGAATATTATAGGATTATCCGAGGTCCGAAGAGATGGGAAGGACACGGTAATCCTCGAATCCGGCAACTTGTTCTATCACCGGGAGGGCGACCATCTGTCCCAAGGAGGTGTCGGATTTATCGTCCACAAGTCTCTCGTTAACAACGTTGTAAAGATTGAGAGTGTGTTGACGAAGGTTGCGTACCTTATACTCAGAATTACCAAACGGTATTCGCTGAAGGTCATACAGGTTTACGCACCAACCTCGGCACATCCCGATGAGGAGGTGGAGGAAATGTATGAGGATATATCTAGAGACATGTATTCCTCCAAAACCCACTATACGGTGTTAATGGGAGACTTCAACGCAAAACTAGGCATAAAAAAGTACGGTGAACTGAAGGTAGGGAAATTTGGAACAGGGCAACGGAACCCAAGGGGCCAGCAGCTGGCCTACTTCATGGAGAAAAAGGGACTCTTTATGATGAACTCTTTCTTTCAGAAGCGGCCCACAGGAAGTGGACCTGGTCGAGCCCCGACGGTTCGACAAAAAATGAGATTGACTTCATTATGACGACCAGACCGACAACTGTTCAGTGAAGTCTGAGTGATAGGGAGGGCGAAAACCGGCAGCGATCACTGAATGGTGAGAGGCACACTGAATCTAAACGTTAAGTTGGGGAGTTCTCGTCTAATGAAGTCAACGCTCCGTCCTTCTCGTGCTCTGATCCAAAACTCTTTGAAACCTTTCAGTTCGAGCTACAAAAATCGTTTTCAATGCCTAGAAGATTACAATGCAGTGGATGATACAAATGACAAGCTCGTGGAAACTGTCCATGCGGTCGGAGCTAAGTTTTGTAAGACCCGCCGCAGAAGAACACAAAGCACAAAACTCTCCGCTCATAGTCTTAATCTCATGGCCGTTAGACAGGAAATGAAGCTGTAGTCTTCAGCATATTTGACAGCGTACAGGCAACTGAACAGACAGATCTCCAAATGCATGCGGCGGGACTCATGCAACTTCAATACAGCTCGTATTAAAGAAGTAATCGAGCGGAACCAGGGCTCCAAAGTCTTTGCTAGAGATCTGTCTGCCAGAAATAGCCAACTGTCGAAGCTGAAGACCGACTGTGGCAGCGTCGTTTCCGGGACACCTGAGATTTTGAGTGAGATTGAGAGGTTCTATTGGCAGCTGTACACATCATAAGATCCAAGAGCAAGTCTTATCTGACACTATTCCGATGATATTCCGGACGTCAGTGTAAGCGAGATTAGAATGGCTCTCCAGCACCTTAAATAGGGCAAGTCCCCAGGCGAGGATAGAATTACAGCGGAGCTTCCTAAAACGGGTGGAAAACCGGTACTTGAAGTCCTTCAGAAGCTTTTTAATGCCGTCCTCCATGGTGGCACTACACCGGAGGCATGGAGTAGACGTGCGGTGGTCTTGTTCTTCAAGAAAAGTGACAACGCTCTCTTCAAAAACTACAGACCGATTTCCCTTCTGAGCCGCGTCTACGTGCTGTTTTCGAGAGTCATTATGAATCGTCTCGCACGCAGACTCGACGACTTCCAGCCTTCCGAACAAGCTGGTTTCCGAAAAGGCTTTAGCACCATAGACTACATACATACATACTATATACTCCGGCAAATTATACAGAAGTCCGAGGAGTACAATTTGCCACTATGTCTGGTGTATGTGGACTATTAGAAAGCCTTTGATTCCGTCGAAATTTGAGCGGTGCTGCAGTCCCTTCAGCGGTGCCAATTTGACTGTCGGTATATCGAAGTGCTGAAGTGTTTGTACAGAAGGGCCACGATGGCTTTCCGAGTACAGAACAAGAGTAAGAAATCTATCCATCTGCAGAGAGGTGTAAGTTATATCTCGAAACTCTTCACCGCTGCATTGGAAGAAGTTTTCAAGCTACTGGACTGGAAAGGATACGGTATTAACATCAACGGCGAGTACGTCACGCAACTTCGATTTGCCGACGATATAGTCTCTATGGCAGAATCGCTGGAGTACTTAAGCACTATGCTCAGTGACCTCAATAGTGCCTCCCATCGGATAGGTCTTAAGATTAACATGGACAAAATAAAGATTCAACACGGCTGGGCAGCGTTCGGGAAATTACGGCACATTTTCTCGTCAGGTATACCTCAAAACTTGAAGACGAGAATCTAAGTTTCCACTGCTGAATATAGGCTTCTCCCAAAGGTTGCCTCATTGGGATACTTGCCATAGCTGCCATGCTTGGCCGGCGATTTGGCAACCTCAGTTTTTAATTTTTTTTATTCGTTTTAAGGAAGATCCTGCTACTCATTTATTATTTCATTTCCTTCTGTTGCCTCTTACGACACCCACTACAAACAAGCTTAATATTTTTAGAAGGCTGGCAACGCACTTATACAATTCCCCTGGTGTTGCAGTTGCTTATAAGCGGCGATAGTCACTTACCATCAGGTGAGCCGTATGCTCATTTTCCCCCTCTTATATTTAAAAAAAACTCACGGGATGATATAGGGACCGGAGACATTTTTGACTACAACGAGTATCCATCTTAATCCTGAGGTGTGGTAACGCATCTGCATTTTTGTTTTATTCTTAATCGATGATAGATTCGTCTATGGGTCACTGCATCCACTTACCATCAGGTGGACTGTGTGATCATATTATGTCACCCGTATTTTTATAAAAATCGTCAACCGAATGAACGTAATAAAACGTTATAGACAGAGATAAAGTTAAGGAAAGTTACGGAACCTGCCGTAGATTTATCCTATCTCTGGAACGAAGTTATGACTTCTTAGACGTTTATAACAGGTTTAGTTGAGTTTTCTTTATGTGAATACCGTCATTGATGTATATAATATAGAAATGTTTAGCATATGTACCGACCTTTACGAAGGCTGTCTAGTTTTCTTCTCTAATACTATTACAAGTACTGATTTTATTATAAAGTTAGCTTTTGCACACGATTTCAATCAATTTGGATTGGATTTGACAAAGCAATTTATAATGGCAGATGTGGACTGCTCAAAACATTTATTCACTTGCCACATTTAAAAAAATCAGTTTGGTCCACTACGGTGCGATTTACGCGGATTTTTTTTTGCCACTCATGACCACACTGTAGAATTTACTGTTCGATACGAATTAGGGACCTTTAGAAAAAAAGCCTACTCCTTTCGAAAATGCCGGCAATGCACCTACAATTTCTCCTGGTCTTGCAGATGTGCATGGGTGACGGTGTCACTTACTTACTCTTATATAAACTCGGTGTTACTTACTCTTCCATAAAAGTTCAATGTGTAGAATATAAATCTAATGATGTGGGAGAGAGCGGTGTCCTACGAAACTGTGTTAATTAAGTATTTTTTTCAGTGAGGTATGTTTTTTCATTAAAACCGTCTCCGTAAAAACAGAAGTCGGTTATAACTATTTACTAAAAGTTTATTTTTTACACTTTTGAGTGGACTAAGGGATATCACAAATTCACGAAATAAGACATCTAAAAAAACTCTACATTTTGAAATAAATAAATTTCGTAATTTTGTATTTGTATTCAAGTTAACAATTAGAAATGTCGTCTAAACAGATATATTAAAATTTCATCCCCTATTTAATAAAAGAAGAATCCTTGAAATTGATAAAATCCAATCTGGAACGGCTGTTTTCGATCGATCGGTGAACATATATAAAAAAAAAACACATGGATTACAGAACCTTTATTTTTATCTCGGTTAAAAATATTAAAATTTTCAGACTATTACAAAATAACCTTAATAGTTTATCATATGCAAAGATTATCTCGGCTGACAGAAGATGTTCTTTCTGGTATGTGACTTTTTACAGTCTGAATATAAAATTTATTAATGAGTCAACCATAGCGCCACCTATCTGGTCTTAATTTAGTGATTTCCTTTTTTTGATACAAAGATTTTTTGGTCCGTAATAATAGAATTTTATATTAACTAATATGTTTAAGATTGTAGCCACGTTGCAGCTATATTATGCATGAAATGACTTGGTCGGCTTGACCGGGGAAGTACCACGCTCTCAGAGAATACCAGCGTAAATTAGCAGCTTAAAGCTGTTGTGTTGAATGTAGAGTGGTGGTTGATTGTTTTTGTGTAGTGAGTGTAGAGAACCGAAGATCATTTTTGCTGGTTATGAGGCATTCCATTTTAGTCATCAGGTCTGATACGCATCTACATTTGATTCCCAATTAAGGAAAAACGTAGGTTTCTCTCTGTCTATGGGCTACAGCATCCACTTGTCATTAGGCGCACTGTTTTTGTCACCTTATCTAAATAAATAAAAAATAACTTGACTAAAGCACTACCTATTGGTTTCAGCACAATTTTAAAAAAACAATGGCCTTGACAAAACAAATACACTGTGTGAATTATATGACCTCAATCCGTAAAGACGCTTAGAATTACACAATTGATGGCGATTTTTCCGGAACGAGACGACTTAGGGACTTTCAAGAAACGAGGTTACTCATCAAGCAATTGCCATAGTTGTCACGTTTCGCAGAAGGGTTGCCAACCGCAGTTTTTTTTATAGTTTTAAGTTATTACCAGGAAGATCCCATCTCCTGTTTCAGTTTTCTCTTACGATACCACCGGGACGATATGGGGTAGTGGATATTCTTACACTCATTAAGGCCTTATTAGCCTTAAGTTAGGTGAATGTTTTATGTATAATTTGAAAATTAAAACTTCCTCCACACTCGGTTTTTCTCTTGTATCTTGGGTTTAGTATAATTAAATTTCACAAGGACATACTTCCGAGTTTTGGCGGGAACTTGACCGACGGTGGATTGCTGCTCCTGTATTATGGTTTAAATAATGGTTTGAAGTGGATTTTGATATGTGAAAGTCGTGCGGTTTTATGTATTAAATGTCTGCGCATGAGAACTATTAGTGGAAACGGTGAAACAAGTGCTCCGATGGTGATGTGAATCTCAGGATAAGCTGTCTGTTGCTTAGGCGACTTGAGATATTTTCGCCAACGGCCTGCTGGCTCAAGTTGCCGTCAAAATCTTCCAAAAACTAAGCATCAATGTATTGTGATGCAGTGTACTATAAAGGATTATTATCACTAATATTGAGATAAATGAAGACATGGCTTAAAGGACAAGCATCCAAGCCAAACATCTTAATAAAAAAAAGGACACACATCCAGACCCGCAACAATTTATTTTTAGGCCATACAAATACTTGTTCGTGCGGGATTCAAACCAGCGGCTCTTAGCACTGTAACACTGCGCTAAGGGCCGCAGGTTTGCGCAATTTTAATATCTGTATTGGAACAAGTGTTATGATTTGGTCATAAAATAAATAAAAAATAATAAATATCCGTATTATTTATTAAAAAATGAATATCCGTGTTCCTACGTTTTAAATGAACACATGAATTCCACTATGAAACGTAGTGTGATCAATGTCAAATATTTAATAGTCTATAGTCAAACAGTCAAAGTAGAAGTAAGAAACAGTAAAAGTAGAGATTGTAGCCAGAGAATTTTTAAATGTTTCCGACAAATAATTACTGATAAAAGAATTCTGTGGGATTTCCTTTTAAATAGTGTGTGAAGTGTATGTCGAGGTAAAAAGCCTTTATTTCATACCAGCTGATACCCGCTCGCTTCTCTGGGCACTATAATATTTTATTAATGGAACCTTTTTTTTTGGGACTATCCTAAAATCCATTCTTAGTGAGTGTCTACATTGAGAAATGAGTAACTATACCAAATTTCAAGTCAATCGGGTATATAGTTTTAGAGATCTTGTGATGAGTCAGTCAGTCAGTCAGTGGTATTTCATATATTATTCAGTATTTCAGTTTTTATATATTATTATGTTGCAAGTAAAATATAGCTTTCTTAATATACAAACCTAAACATTTGATGAAGTTTTAATAAATAGTTATCAAATATTTCCATCTGTTGAAAAATGTCAATAAATATAGTTTTTGCAAACGAAGCGATGGTGGAATTTAATTTTTCATCGGACAGCGTTCCCACAATAACAGCGTCCCGTAATATTCCAGAATTGATCACGGGTGAAAAAAGGTATCTATAGCATAAACTGGTCCGGTTTGCAAAGAAATCAAGGATAAAAGTGAAGGTAACAGACCACAAAGAAGGAAAATGAACAGCGTATTGACAAGGGATGAACTCTGGTTATTATGATATAATTTAATACCACATTTTTTTTATAGGATAGGGTGACAAACGAGCACACAGTCCACCTGATGGTAAGTGGTTGCTGTGACCCATAGACATCTACATCTATTTTCAATAAAGAATCAAAATAGAGATGCGTTGTCACCCGTGAGGACTAAGATGGAATGCCTCTTTTCCATTAAAAAAGGGTCTCCGGTTCTCAATACTCACCATACGAAACACAGCAGTGTTAAGCTGCTATTTTACGCTGGTATACTACTAATATAGCTGCAGCATGGCTCTACCACGTATAATTTTTGCATTGAAATAACTAAAAAACCAAAATCCTAATGAGTAGAAATTCCTATAAGTACTTGATCTCACTTATCAGAAGTATGTATAATATACTGGAGAATGTGTATTTTTTATAAAAATGATTATGGTTGTAGCACGAATGAGTCGTTTCGATCGGGGAAGGACCCCGCTCTCTCAGAATACCAGCGTAAAATAGCAGTTCAATTCTATTTATTCTTAAGTGAGTGTAGAGAACCAGAGACGCTTTTTACTGGAAACGGGGTATCCCATCTATGTCCTCAGGGGTGACAACGCATGTGCATTTTGATTCTTAATGGAGGATAAATATAGATGTCTATCGGCTACAGCGTTCCCTTACCATCAGGTGGACTGTGTGTGCGTTTGTTACCCTTATTCTATAAAAAATTTGCTACTGCAGCTCATAGTTACTTGCAACTAACTACAGCTGCTACAGATGCGTTATCACGTTGGACAAGAAAGCTACAGAAATATTGTCACCTCTGAGGACCAAGATGGAAAGTCTTACAGCATTTAGTTATGCTGACCCTTTATCTTTCAGACTAGAACAATACAGCAGTGCAGGCAAAGCTGTATGAATGCAGAAATAGGTAAGAATGCAGTACCTAACTAGTAAAAGTAGTATATGAATAAAGTATATTATTTAACTTTATTATCTATTTTCAGCCTTTCACAAGTCCACTGCTGAACATAGGCCTCTGCCAAGGAATGCTTCAAAGCACGGTCCTGAGACATCTGCACCTATAGACTTCCTGCATCTTAATAGATGGTCACTCTATCAAATGGAGACCACCCAACATTTTGCTTACCGGTACGAGACTGCCACTCAAGTAACTTTCTCCCTCATCGGTTTTATATATATGTTAAATATAACTATACTAAAAACTTCAAATTATAATGAAGACTTTTATTTTGGTATTCTCCTTAAAAAAATTACGTATTCGAATAATGCACGCAAAGGTTTTAAATGCTCCCAAGTCTCGAAATACTTTCTGTGATAATTTAAATAAGTTTGCATCACGTACGCTATACGATAAGACTTCTGGAAAGTATGTATTTCGTCCAAAAATATGTAACAGGTAACAGAACAAAATCACCTGATTCTTTTTTCATGCGGGTTATTAAGCGCTGAGTAATTTTAAGGGCTGATTTACCATATGCTCAACGGTAAAGGAAAAGCAACCCACCGCAAAGAAACCTGCTTGTCTGAGTAGTCAGATAAAAAATTCGAAGACATGTAAAGTCCACCACCTTGCATTGGGGTAGCGCGGCCGACCCTTTCGAGGCCTCAACCCCTATCATATATGAGAGGGGGCCTGTGTCCAGCTGTGAGACGTATAAAGGCTTTGACTTTACTATTAAATTAACGTATTTTTAAAGTGTAACTTCGCCAAACAAAAACTTTCTTCGGTGATTTTTAAGAAGGTCTACTTCTGACCTACCTGAATCTTTATTCAGTCTTCATAGAGCCCCGCTGCAGTTACATTATAGTTGCAGTACGAATGGTTTGGCTCGATCGGGGAACGAACACGCAAGAACACCAGCAGAAAATAGCAACTTAATGCTTGCGTATTACGTATGGTGAGTGTACAGAACTGCTGACCCTTTTTACTGTAAATGAGGCGTTCCACTTTAGTCCTCAGGGTTTATTATTCCTTATTCTTAATCGAAGATAGATGCAGGTGTCTATGGGTCTACTTGATGGTCCAACAACTATCAAGTGGACCAAATGTTCGCTTGTCACCCTTATTCTAAAGAAAAATCCTATAGATCTGTCCAAGATCACAGGGCCCCCAGACTTTACTTATTTTCTGATGTACAAAATATTTACAATAGAATAGTATTAGTGTGTACAGTGAACGTATACATACCCGCTAGCTTAGGCCAACGGCCAATTCTCAGGTACAGATACGTAAAAATTGTACTCACTTTACTTACAGTCTGAGGACTGATTCTTACGTATGTTTTAGGGAATATTGTAAACAATTTGAAATTAATACTGCTAGATACCTTCTGTCGGCAGTATTTATTGCCAGACACTTTAAATATCGAAACCAAAAAAACACAATCTTACTTACAGTCTGGGACTTGATTTTTATCTATGATATTTAGGGGGCTCTTTTTATATATATTGTAAGCTGCCAGACCAGTCCTAGGTGCCAAATATCCCCTAAGCGTATTTAAAGTTAGACGGCTCCGTGGCGCAGTGGCTTAGCAATGAGTTGCTGCGCGGAGGGCCGCGGGTTCGAATCCCGCACGGAACAAGTATTTGTATGGCCTACAAATAATTGTTCCGGGTCTGGATGTTTGTCCTTGTGAAATTTGTGTTTGTAAACTGCCTCCACGATACAGGAGAAAATCCTAGTGTGGGGGTAACGTTTGTAAAAAATGACAAAAAGTGTCGCTGTGAGTAAGAGCGCGCGCATGTAATCAAGTGCCTTTTTATTACAGCTTCATTAAAATGATCTTGTTAGTGGTCTAATGGAAGAGCCTTTGATAATAATGAAATAATTTCTTATTATCTAATTATCAAAATTATTGCAGAATAATGCAAAATTTATAAGAATTTTCGTGTTTTAGTTGTCGATTTACGGACGAAAGTTCTGTATTAAATATATATTTAGAAAACGAATGTTTTTATAAGGATTGAATTTCAGAGATTTTGCATAATTTTATAGTTTGTTAGTAATTTTAATTTACAAAAAAAAAAAAACAGAAAAAATCAATTTCTCAATTTTCATCCTCCTCGTCGTTGAAATACGATATCTCATCATCTAGCCAATGTTGGTATATAATATCAATACCATCATTATCATCGTCAGCTTCCACAGTTTCTTCCTCTGTAAAACAAATAAAATTAATATTTAAAAGACGAATAGCTGTAAATTTATAAAAATAATTGAAAGTAAACGTAGTAGTATACCTGATTATTTTTCAAACGATTCACTAACGAAAGCGGGTAATTTATTTCTGTAAGTAAAGTGAGTACAATTTTTACGTACCTGTACCGTACCTGGTACCTGAGAATTAGCCATCGGCCTAAGCTAACGGGTATTTACGAGTATATGTTCACTGTACACTCTAATACTAATCTATTGTATATATTTTGTACATCAGAAAATAATTAAGGTCTGGGGGCCCTGGGATCTGGGCTGCCTGTCGAGATTGCCTTCGGTCGATTCGATAAGTTATTATGGCCATTGTCGCTTTAGTACCTAACTGAGAGTATGTGCACTTTAGTAACGAGCTGAGTCTCCGGTTATTTATTGAATTTTAAAATTTGGCTCTATGAGCAAGGACGAGCGTAAAGTATGCTCTACTTGACAAACTTGACAAAAGTATGCTCGACTGGAGTAAGCATTTGAAGGTTATTCAAAAGTTTTTTGTGCGATATAAAGTTTGGTTGTCATACGATCAGAAATTAAAGGTACCATAACTGTTAGATTACCTTTATTTGCAGTCCGATTTGAAAAACTAGCTGGAGTCAGGAGAGATTGTTTTTTTTTAAAATAGAATAAGAGTGATAAACGAGCACACAGTCCACCATATGGTATGTGCTGTGGCCTATAGACATTATTTATCCTCAATTAAACATAAAAATTTAGATGCGTTGTCACCCTTGAGGACGAATATGGATGTCTCGTATCCAGTAAAAGGATCTCCGGCTCTCTACACTCACCATACGAAACACAGAAGCATTAAGCTGCTATTTTACGCTAGTACTTCAACCATTGTTGTCATACCCAACAGAACTTAAAACTAACTTTACACAAATTAAAAAAAAATTTCAATCAACCTCAACTGTTTTACTACAATAAATGGGTTGAAAGCAAGCGTTGCGCGTTATTATTAGACGACCATTAATCAAGAGTTTCTGGAACGTCGTCGAGATAACTGGTGAGAAGAACAGCCACGAGCTTATTTATACGTCTATAAATAATAAAATTGAAGTGTCTGACTGTAATATCGAAATAACTGGCTTCTATTAAGCTCAGTTGGTTATTTGCACGCTATGAAGACTCGCCTGTCTGTCTGTCCGTCTGTTCTAAATGGCTGAACCGATTGTGATGAAACTGTACGAACAGATATAAAGCACTAGAAGGATCTAGAAATCTGTTATCAGAGGAAGTGAAAAATGGTACACTAACTGGTCCTTGACTATATTATATCTAAATAATGCCACATTAAATAGATCGTATGTAGTCTAGCTAGGAATCCTAACATTAATGGTAAAAAATACAATTTTTCAGTATTTTAAAGTTTTGATAATAAAACGAAAATTGAAAAAACTAAAACAACATGCATTTATCAAGAGCTGTGATGAGGATGATCCTAATAAGATAACTAGGCCATAGTCATGTAATTGTTTTATTGCTATCGGTTATATCGGGATGAGATTGAGCATAGTACTCTTATGGCTTCCAACAGATGGCGTTATAGTAGTGTAGCAGTAGCGTGAAAGGTATGGAACGTCTTTTTTATAGAATAACAGTAACGAACGAGCACACAGTCCACCTGATGATAAGTGGATGCTGCGGCCAATAGACATCTACATTTATCAATATCGCACGCATCTTGTCACCCCTGAAAACTAAGATTTAATGCCTCGTATCCAGTAAAAAGTGTCTCCGATTCTCTACACTCACCATACGAAACACAGCAAAATCTGCTTTTTTACGCTGGTATTCTATGACGTCGTGGTCCTACCCCATTAATGCTACAATCATAATATAGCTGCAGCGTGACCCTACCACGTCTGTCAATTCGCTTGCCAAGCGTGACGATTAAGCCAGATCCTCCCTACAACGGGAGAGGTACATCTAGTGGACTTTTATAATCCGATGAAGAAGACGAAGCAGTACTCGTTCTTTGATATCGACACGCTAATGACCCGTGCGTATGCATTATTGAGGGTATGTCACCTCAAAAATCAAAAGTTTCTCTTAGTTTAAGTGGAGAACTCATCTTGATGAAGTTTTGTTGATGACAAATAGCGGTTCAAAAGTTCAAAATTTTTTGTGGGAAAGCTCCCGTGAAACCCCAGCTCAGTTAACTCTAACAAACTTATAAACTGCTCTGTTTGGACCAAATTCACTTGGTCACGATCTCGTAATTAAAAATTGTAAATGATTTTTCATCTAACAACGCGACCGTGTGTTTGTGTTCATGCTTTTTACAAGCTGTCACAAACTGCGGCACCTGTACTTCGTTTTAATTAAACCTCGCCAGAGATAACAGCATGAAGTTCAGACGTTGTTGAGAGTTGTTTGGCGCGATCGTGCCGAGCCTTTGAGGTGTTTGAAAACTGCATTTAGTTAACCTGTTGGCCTTTGAAAAACAGTCTTTAGTAATGTTTCAACAATGCATAAAAAATGTTTTTAAAAGTTGGAAGCCGTCTATGAAAGGGATAAATGTGGGAATGTAACAAAGATCATTTGTTGTTTAATAGAACTATAGATTTTTTATAGAATAAGGGTGACAAGCGAGTGGATATTGTTGCCCATAGACATCTACATCTATCCTCATTTAAAAATCAAAATACAGATGCGTTGTCACACCATAGGACTGTGAGTGAATTCCTCTTAACCAGTAAAATGCGTCTCCGGTAATCTACACTCACCATACGAAACACAGCATTATTCTGCTGTTTCACACTGGTATTCTGTGAGAGCGTGGTCCTTCCCCAGTCGACGTGACGCAATCGTGCTACAACAAAAATATAGCTACAGCAACATTGCTCTACTACGTACGTAAGTAAAAACAAAACTAAACCATACTATACTAAAACAAGTAAAGCAAGAATAATAATTAACATAATATATTTAAAAGATTATTGAGTCATACTTATATAAAAAAAGTTGTCTTCTTTTACTTGAGCTAATACTTCCATGTTACTGATAATAATAGTCAGTTAAACACTTAAATATGCAGCAGAAATTAATTAAATGTTTGAAATAAATCCAGTAAAGATAATAAGTTAATTCTCGAGGCTGAAATACTCGTATAACGAAAGCTTTCGCCTCGCAGACTTTCAGTCCGTTCTTTGGACGGGAGTTCTAACGCGGTTTAACAAAATGTATATCTTATTGAATTGCGCTACTAATTAAATGTCGAATAGCGCGGAATGTCAAATGAGGGAAATGAAAAATTCTTTAATTTGCAATACAATTCTTAACTAATATACGAACTTTTCGAAATACTGAATGCAATTCATGAATTTACTATTTCGAATCATAATAGCCAACCAAAAGTCCGCTGAACATTGGCTTCCCCCAAAGATTGCCTCATAGGAGGGACATTTACCATAGTTGCCACCCTTGGCAGGCGAGTTGGCAATCGCAATTTTTATTATTTTGTTTTAAAATGTCATAAAGCCACACTGCAGCTATATTATGGCTGCAGCACGCATGGGTCGGCTTGACCAGGGAAAGACCACGCTCTCATAGAATACCAGCGTGAAATAGCAGCAATGAAATTTGTTTCGTATGGTGAGTTTAGAGAACCGGTGACCCTTCATACTGGAATTGAAGAATCTCAGTCGTCAGGAGTGACAACGGATCTATATTTTCCATCATCATCGAGGATAGAATGTAGGTGTCTATGGGCCACAGCACGCTGCAACGTACAGTTATCATGTGATCGCTTGACAACCTTATTCTATGAAAAATAGTTATAATCTGGAAGATGCTGCTGGCCGTCTCCAGTTTAATTTCACTCAGTCGCCCCTTACGACACCCACGGTACGACATGGGGTTGCGGATTCTCTTACGGCGTCACTAAACGGTAAAACAATTAGTTGTATTTAATAAAAGTTCCGTGAGTTTCATAAGAAGCAAAAATGGAAAATACCATAAATTATCTGGTTTACGCCAGAGGTGAAATACTGAGACCGGCGACGGCAGCAGTGTGGGAGATGCGAAACGTTTGTTACTGCGATTTGATGCCATGGCATGATGATTGAGGAAAGTCTTCTTCATGGCGAGGCTCATCCAGTAGTGGATTTTAACAGTCTGATAATAAAGAAGAATAACAAAGTGTGTAAGGATGTAAAAATTTCTTACCCAAGTACCAACTTGACTTGCAAGCCGGTGACTTGCAAATGCCAATGTAAGTATTAATGTGTGTCCTCCAAACCGCATTTAGGTCACCGCAGCCAGTCTTAACGGAGACTAGCCTAGACTAGCAGGACAGGATTATAGTACTCGAGTGTATGCGCAAGCACAGGTGCTCTCTCTCTATTATGGTTATCCGACACAACCGAAGTCAGGTGTAGGAACAACGGCTTAAGTGCTTTCCGAGGCACGGGGTTGTAACACCGCTTGCTGTCTCTGGGCTGTTACTGAGAATTTCTTAATAGAAAAACACAATAACTGATTCTGGTTCAACCCAGGATTCAAACCCGAATCCAAACATTAAAACCAAATCTCACACAAACTGTTTGGTGTGGTGAGCAGAATTCCAAGCTATGTATCTTACTTGGTTTAGGTTCTCGCCGGCACCAATAAAATTGTTAATTGCAATTTTAAGTGCTGATTGACCACGTGCATGTCTGAGGAATTAAATATTTCAAGCACGTCTGAAGTCTGCCAACACGCATTACTCCATAACCCTCTCAGAAACCGGAAGTGGCGGTTTTTATTCAGTTATTCTCTCAATACTTTCCTTCACCGTCAGTTCTCGGTAAATGGTATCCAAAAATTCGATAATTTATTTATTTTTCAAATAAAAAATTCAATTTGCTTCATCGTCCGTCATGCGTATAGCAAAAGTGGATAATTTGTCAGCATCTGCCTTTCCATCCGATTACAATGTGGGTGTCTTAGGCAAGAGTGCCTAGGCTTTTGTTAAGCTATGTCAGTGCGCTTTACTTTCTTTGCTGCATCACCACTTACCATCAGGTGGAATAGTAGTCTAGCACTGGCTTACAATAGTTCCATTATCCATCCATTACAGTTTAAAAGAGTCCACGGCTGAACATAGGCCTCCCCTATAGATTGTGTCATAGAGGAATTCTGCCATAGTTGCCATAATTGAGTTCGCAAACGTAATTTTTAACATTTTGAGTTGTTATCAGGGAGTTGCTGCTGCCCATCTCCTGTTTCAGTTTCCCTGTCGCCTCTTACGACACTTACGGGACGGTGAATATTCTTACACTGCCTATACACGGTTAATAGTTGAAAAATATATCTAATATTAAAAAATAATATAGCAGTTATAATAAAGTCAAAAAGGCATTGGTAAAATCGATTTGTCTGTATTATATATAGTTTTAAGGTAAACGCTAATCCCCGAGCTACCTCCATACATTGTTAGAAAAATAATAACCGACCAACGAGAGGACTCGAAGCGACCCAAGTGCCCTTAAAGTGATGAAGGTGCCTCGGCTCTGAATGTCATCGATTTAGAAACAGTCGAGTATGAACGGATTTAGTAAAGGCCAAGCGGACCCAAGCTTACATCGTATATAATATCTATATATTATCTTTCTGAAAAAATAATGATATAAAATATATGAACACAGTATAGGGTCGGGTGTTCGCATCCTTATATGATTAAAGTACTTAAACTGAATATGGAAAAACTTGTTCAATTTAGGTTCTTTACGCACCTCCACAATACAAGAGAAAATTCAATTATTTATAATTTTTTTTAATGTCGTTTTAACTCAATATACGTATGGCATTATTACTTTTATCATCATCACTACCTATTACGAGTATTACAGCCTATCACAGTCCACTATAGAACATAAGCCTCCCCCTAGGTTACCTCATAATTTAATATTTGCCATAGTTCCCACGCTAGGCAGGCTTGGTTAGCAATCGCAGTTGGTTTCTAATTATTCTAATTGTTACTTTGTCGCCTCGACACCCACGGGACGATATAGGGTTGTGGATATTTTTATACCACTCTCCTGGTTTGTATTAGCTATTATAACAAAAATGGTTGTAGATCGCTATAGTTGTAGCACGAATGTTTCAGCTCGACCGGGTTAGGACCACAGTGTAAAGAGTAAGTTTCGGTTTTTTACTCATGTGGTAGGACCACGCTTTCACAAAATACCAGTGTAAAATAGCTCAGCTTAATGCTGCTGTGTTTCGTGTTGTGAGTGTAGAGAACCGGAGACACTTTTACTAGAAAAGAGGCATTCTATCATAGTGTTCAGGGGTGACAACGTATCTGCCTTTTGATTCTTAATGGAGGATAGATGTATTACCATCAGATGGAGTGTGTGCTTGTTTGTCACCCTTACCGTTACAGCCTATTAAAGTCCACTGCTGAAAACCCTTTAATAGCTATGTCGATTTTAAATTTTGTTATAGAAATAGAAACTTTTTTATCCATATAGATTTTAATACTTATTGAAAATCACTCTTATGGTTAATTTACCGTTCGGAAAATACCTCTGTCCGGGTTTTCTGGGATTTTGTTGTAAAAGCGTATACATCGCCCCAAGTATAAATTACTGACTGCGGAGTCGAGTAACTGGTACTACTGGCTAGTGTCTGTTCCGAGTATTAACAGAGAATATCGCTTATTTTAATTAAACTACTTACATTTTTGTGTACATACATTACTCCTACATTTTCGTAAATGTATTGAGAGGTCAAAGTTAATATATTAATTTCCTAATTTCGTAATAAATTAAATGTATTAATGGTGTTTTTTTGTCATTTGTTACCTAATCGATTGCTTCGCTACGATCAAATATGCAACCTTCAAATTTATACAAAGTTTGAACTGGCAGAAGAGTCTCCAGCAACAATTTTCAGCACTTTGAAAGGTCCGCCGCGAAGTGCCATCGAGACGGTCGTGTTGGAAGACGTGAATAAATTGTAAAAGTTTCGCGCTCCATAAAAGCTTCTTTATAGTCAATCAAATTCATGCCATGCATGATGCTGGTACATCGATGCGATATGCAATTGCACTTTAGAAATATAGATATAAAAAGTGGTCACTTATTACCCGACTGCTCCAGAAGGAGGGTAATGTTTTTGAGCGTTACCACGAGATTTAAAAATAATTGTTATAACATGTGTATAAAAGCCTGATAGTTAAAACAGTAATTAAATAAGAAGTTGGGTGCTGGTGTCGAAGGGCTGCATTAGCCACTGACCATCAGCTGGACTCTAACTTCGTGTATCATTTGTTTTATAAAAAAATGAATTTAACTCTTCTCCATTTCACAATAAACCTTTCTCTATTCTTGGATTCAAGGTATTCCTCAACTCTGTCGTATAAAAATGCTCAATTATTGGGTTTGTTTAAGACACAACTTAGGAACATTATTTATATTAATATGCTCCTGTATTTCACCATTTATGGTCACTAATCAATTCCTTAAAGTAAGTTTTTTTTGTAATACATAAAAGTAAAGTAAAGTAATCTTTCTAAGGTAAGGCCTTCTCTCATTTCTGAGAGGGTTTTACCGCAAGGAAATGTCCGCAGCGCTGCCCCAATACGTGTTGGCGAACTTCACATGTCTTCGAAATATTTTTTTTCTTATTTCTCGAGAAGCAGGTTTCCTCGATGTGTCTTCGATGTGCTGGCGGGTATCGAACCCGTGTTGCCCGCATGCTGTGAAATTTAGCCCCTGAGCTACCACGTGTCTATTGCCTTAATTTAGATAAAATAAAGAGCACATACACACATGTACTTTCTATATAAAACACTTTAACCAAATGGTAAAATTTCAAGCAGACCCAACACTACGAGTAGATTGTATTAATATTCTTTGTGGTTGTATTGCAATGTTTGAAATTGCCTATCTTAATAACTTTTTGTTACAAAAATGAATTCATACCTCATATTCGAGTGGCTCTAATTCAATTTATCACTATCTCGGCGGTGTATGGCGGCTATATGGTTAAAATAATTGTACTTTTTATAGAAAGAAGGGTGACAAATAAGCACACAGCTTTTTTTTATAAATCTTTACCCCACACTATGATTTTCTCCTGTATACTGAAGGTAGTTTACATACATAAATTGCACAAGGACAAATATACAGACCCGGTACAATTACTCCGGTACGGTGCGGGATTAGAACTCGCGGCCCTCAACGCCGTAGCGCATTGCTAAGTGCGCTACGGACCCGTCTTACTCAATAGACTACCATTAAGAGTGATCCATAAATACCTATTCATCATCACCATCAACATCACTAAATCCCTTCATAAGTCCACTGTGTAACATAGGCCCCAAGGTATGCTACAAAGCACGGCACTGAGCCACCTGTATCAATGGGCTTCACCCTTTGCTTTTCGGTACGAAGCTGCCACCCGAGAATATTCTTTCTCCATTGGTTGTCACTTCTTCGAGCTATATGGGGGCCTGTGCCTACAATTTTTACGTATAAGAATAAAAATTAATTTAAATGAAAAGTACCAGGGTGGTCTGAAAAGTTTCCGACCTCAACGTGAAGATGGCAACACTCGTCAATAAAAGCTAGTGAATGTAGTTGTGCATCTTTTGAAAGTTACGCACAAAAATTTCAGCCACTTTGGACGCGTAGTTGTTATTTGACGGTCGTTTGAGTGAGTCGATGTGAGTGTTTTTGTGAAACTGGAAAAAATTGATTATAGTGATGTCATTAAATTTTTGTTTTTGAAAGGCAATACGCCCACGCAAATCAAAGATGAGTTGGACTCTATGTATGGGGACTCTGCACCATCATTTAGGACAGTGAAATTTTTGGTAGCTAAATTTAAATGTGGCCGTGAGAGCTTGGGAGTCGATGAAGGTTCGAGATGTCCAAAAACTGCAACTACGGACGATAACATCGCTAAAGTTCACCAAATGGTGCTAGAGGACAGCCAAATTAAAGTAAGAGAGATAGAAGAGGCTATGAAAATGTCCAAAGAATGTGTTTGTTACATATTCAATCAAGATTTAAGCATGAGAAGCGTTTGCTCACGTCAGACCAAAAACGTGTTCGAACGAACATTTCCAACTTTCTGTTGGCGCAGTTTAGCCCTAATGAATCTGAGTTTTGGCGCCGATCAATTACTGTAAATAAAACATGGATACACCATTATACGCTCGAAAAAAAAATAGAGTCACTGCGTGGGGAGTGAATAGTGGACTGCAAAGGGGGAACCAGCTCCAAAAAATGCAATAACTGTTTTTCGGCTGCGAAAGTGATGGTGACTGTTTTTTGGGATAGTCATGGAGTTATCTTAATCGATTATCTTCAAAAAGGAAAAACCATTACAGGAGCATACTACGCATCATTATTTGACAAACTGAAGGCAGAAATTGCTTTACTATCCGCCTTCCTCACCAGATCTAGCCCCAGGCGTCTTCATTTTGTTCCCTCTTCTAAAAATTGCGCTCAGAGGGCAAAGATTTTCGTCAAATGAGGAGGCAATCACCTTCGTGAATAATTATCTTGAGTACTATTTGGATGGGTTAGAGAGATGGAAGCATCGCTGGGAGAAGTGTGTAGAGTTGCAAGTAGACTATGTAGAAAAATAAAAATAAATTTTAAGAAAAAGTGTCTTGTATCTTGTTAGGTCGGAAGCTTTTCAGACCACCCACGTAAATGCCGCCTTCAAAAAACAAAAAACAAAAAAAATAACAATTTTACATTCGCAGACGGTGCTAAAACATAGCTTATAGAAGAATTAAAGTCTTGACTTCAGAATATAAAATTATTTTATTGTTTTCAAAATATAAAATTATTATATTTTCTTTACTAAAGAATATCACAATCTCAATATTGGTTACATATATTTAATATTGTATACTAATTTTGACACCCTTAGGCGTGGATATTTTTCTACAAATTTTTATGGTATAACTATTAAATAAAAAATGAATTATGAGAATCGCCGTATTCACTACTTCACACTTCTTTCTAATTACTTAGTAGCAATTTGTTAATGCGATCACGTTTGTCGTGTAGTGGCAGTGTAACAGAACGTTTGCTGGCCTAAGGTGTAGGGCCGCTCCGAGTGGACTTGCCTAGCCCACACTAGATGCGCGTTGATAGACTGTGGCGCGAGGAGTGTTGATATGGCGATGCGGCACTCGCCCTATGCCCCGCGACTCTGGCAGGGCCGCACCGTTGATGCGGTGGTGGTGGGGCCGCGAGAGGAGAGGAGAGTCGGTATGGAGAGGCGCCGCTTTCCCTACACTCCGCGGTCGAAACTTGGTTGGCGGTGTGTTATGCGTGGGCAAAAAAGGTACCATCCTCTTACCTATTTCTGCCGCCAAATAGCAGTGCGTGCACTGCTGTGTTATTGCCTGAAGGGTAAAGAGAGGCAGTATAAATACAGGCTGTGAGGCATTCCATATTAGTCCTTAGAGTAGGCGCATCTGTAGCCATTTTTTTGAAGTTGGTTCCAGGTATCCATGGGCTGCAGTAGACGCTTACTGGTGGTGCAAAAGTTTATTTGCCACTTCAGTTTTATGTAAAAAAATGTACTTATTATATACCAGTGTTTGAGCAGTTTTTTGTTATTTTGAATTGTCAGAAAAATGCTCCCACCCATCTCCTATTTCATCACACGGCACTACACGGCCCAATCTCGACTACACGACCTATATTCCATTTAAATCATTATCATCATCATCGTCAATACATTCCATGACTTTATGTCTACTGCTGGAGGAATCCCTCCAAGGAATGCCACAAAGCCTTGTTTCGGAAAGCGATGTGTAGGCCAACAAAATATGTGAAGTCCGCCAACTAACACTAGATTAACGCCGCGGCGTCCTCCGTAGATTGCCTCGTAGGGGATATTTGTCGGGGTTGGCAACCGCAGTTTTTAAATTTTAGTCGTTATTAGGAAGACGCTGCTGCCCATCTCCTGATATGTCGCCTCTTACGACATATACGGTATGATATGAGGTAGTGGATATTCTAATCCTCTAAATAATGAGGAGGCCTATGCCCTACAGTGGGACGTATATCTATAGTATTAGTACGTATAGCTATATAGGCCGTAACTTTGTATATATTATTACGTTATTTAAGACTTTACTACATATTGATCTTTTAATTAAAATTAATGAAATAATGTACTAGTAGTCGATCGAGGAAATTTTAATTAATTTATTGGCTTCGGCCACTTAGAACGGTCTAATGAAGTAATTATGCTCAAAGTATCTTTAGTGAATGTCATCGTAGATAATTATTATGAATTTACCCAGTGGCGTAGCATGGGTTTCTGTCGCCCGGAGCCGCTTATAATAGCAAAAAATTCTGCCTCCTCTCCAGTACCGCAAGTATCTTCTTATAAAACATAAATGAAATTAAAATTTATTTCTACGAAGTAAAATTATTGTTTGTCAAATGATATTATATTTTTCTTAAATTTCCTATTCCTAGAGTTTCGAAATGGAGTTCTTGGACTGGAAAACAAATGACGAAAGAAACTTCGCTTCTTTAAGGCCCCTCTTCACATTTTTTATGTTTGGCAAATACACGTTCGGCCATCATACTCACAATCATTGCGGCTATTCACATATTCGTGTGTTCAGTTGGCGATCGTTGTCTATCTATCTCTTACAAGCTGTTATAAAATACCAGTTGGATCGAGAGTGAGCAGAGGGTTATCTCACTCTAGCGGGGCGTCATATCGATAGTGGCGGGGTAGAATTGAGGGTAGATCGGTAAACCTCCACTCGTTTGTGCAGTATAAAGTTCAGTGTAGGCGCCGAGCGTAGAGATTCCACCGAAGTCATTCTACGAGTGAAGTCACTCTACGAGTGCTAAGATAGTGTCGTGGTTCTGTCCATGGTGGTGGTTCTTCTGGCGCAGGATGGTGTTGCTGAGAGGCTGCCCTATGTTACGTTAGGATGGGTGGTGTTGCTGTTGGTTTGCATACTTTGGTGTTATCATGTAATTATGTCTTTCACTTTACACAGGAGTGCTAAGATAGTGTCGTGGTTATGTCCATGGTGGTGGTTCACCTGGTGCAAGATGGTGTTGCTGTTGGTTTGCATACTTTGGTGTTATCATGTAATTAAGTCCTTCACGTTACACCAGTGTATAATTGTGACGGGGAAATTACTGTGATGTGATGTGATGATCCTGTATTTCCGAGATCAGAATTGGGATCTCCTGTTGTATTTCCTAAAGAATTGGCCTTATCCTGCAATATTACCGTAAACTCCTGTTGTTATTATCTATAAGTATATATGCCAAATTTCAAGTCAATCGCGCATATTGTTTTGGAGATCTCGTGGTAAGAGTGATTGAGTCAGTGCTATTTCACATATATATAATTATTATAATATGCGAAACACCTATTTATTTTCGCATATTTTATTATGATCCGATCATATTATATAGGATATATAATATGATGTATGTATTGTAAACAATGACATGTCATCAGCATAAAATATCAAATGTCAATTTATTTGTTGACATTTGTATACTGGTAGCGTGAAGCTTCAGCCCAATTGGTTATGATTATTAAATTCGTCATTATTATATTTATTCATCATTATTAAATTTGGAAAAGCTTCTTAAAACTGTCCTTCACTGCTGGCCGTCTCAGGAAGTTCAAGGTCACGGAGAGGGATATGCTGGGGGTTTCTCTACCTAGAACCAGAGTAACCGACATGGCCCAACGGATCAGTAAGCCGAAGTGCCAATGGACTGGCTATATAGCATGAATTACTGATAACTGATGGAGAAAAAATATTAGTAGGGCTGCCCTCCACTAGATGGAGTGAAAACTTGGTAAGAAATGTAGGTTATTAATAGAATCAGGCGTTACTTTGCGGAAATCCATTATATTAAAGTTGGAAAAATTTACTTTGCCAATATACGCTCAATAAAATAAAATGATGTGTCTTACCTAGTTTGAAGAGCATCTCCCGTCCCTCAATTGCGTGCACTAACCCCGTCACCACTAATCTCAGCACCACTACTCCCAACACCACTACACTAGGAAAGACACACGACCGATGACAATACGACACGTGTTTCGCCTCTACACGAGGCATCTTCAGGTGTAGTAGACTCTATGCTCTTCAAACTAGGTAAGACACATCATTTTATTTTATTGAGCGGATATTGGCAAAGTAAATTTTTCCAACTTTAAGAAATGTAGGTGCCTAAAGACCGTGCTTTGTGGCATTCCTTGGGGGAGGCCCTATGGTCAGTAGTGAATTTGTGTGAATGTAATAATGATAATGATTTCATAAGTATTGAATTGTAGCATCAAAACTCAGCATGATGCTATGGTATTTAAAAGGTGAGATAAATAAAAGACGATTCAGCTTAAATATTTCGAGACTTAAAAATAATACTAAAACTTAAAATATAAAACATAGAGTACAGAACAAACGATTTAAGACTAATCGCTTTTGTGAGTTCATCCAACGTTCATTCGTCTAAACCAACGATCGCTTTTGTACTACTCGACCATAACGAAAGCAGGCAGCCTTCAGTTAAATAGGATTAATTAAGGGGATGAATTATTTGTTTATTTTTTTATTTATGGGCAGCCAAAGGTTATTACAATAATACATGTCTAACAAATACAGATATATAAACTTAATATTGTTTGTAAAACCTATTTAAGGCAGCCACAACGTAATTCACGAGTAAAGTTAAATTAAAGAGGTTTATTGAAAACATTTTATGGCGTGAAATGGTTATGATAAACTTTTTAATAGACCTTTAGAAAGTTCCTTTGGAAAGTTTTTTTTTTATTATTCTAAGCCAGCGCTTAGCTACAATCCCACCTGATGGTAAGTGGTGATGTAGCCTAAGATGGTGACGCACTGACTTAACAAAAGTCTATTCACTCTTGCCTTGAAGACCCCCACATTGTAATCGGATGGAAACACAGATGCTTGCAACTTATTCCACTCCTTTGCTGTACGCATGATGAACGATGTAGCAAACCGTTTGGTTCGAATGCGTGGTAAGTCAACAACGAAGAGGTGGAGACTGGCCAAACGCCTGGTTGTCCGATGGTGAAAGGGAGAGGGAGTAATTAAATTATGCAATTCCTGTGCACACTGTCCGAATTGCATCCTGTAGAAAACCGAAAGGCTGGCTACTTTGCGCCTGTGTTCGAGACTGGTAAGATTGTTTTTAACAAAATTCGGGTCACCAATAAGCCTATTGGCACGTCTTTCCATTGAGTCTAAAGCTGCTAGGTGGCATTTTGCAGCTCCAGCCCATATATGGCGGCAATACTCCATGCACGACCGGATTTGCGCTTTATATAAAGTAAGCAGCTGTCCCGGCGTGAAGTATTGCCGCACCTAAAGTTCAATATTAATTAGTCTAGTCATTTATATATTACTAGCGACCCGCCCCAGTTTTACACGGGTGATTTCTGGATCTCAACAACAGCGGTCCATTTGTAAATCTGGACCATCCAGGGTCTCACTAAAAACACACAAAAAATTTCATTCAAGTCGTTCTAGCCATTTTGGAGGAGTTCAGTAACAAACACATGTACAGGATATACAGCAGCTGACGCCAAAAAGATAAATTAGTCTGGCAATGGGGAGCTGCATCAAAGGTGTATGCCGTCCGGCAGCTTATAAATGCTTGAATTTCAAATATTGTATTTTTTAAACATAAAAAACTCATTGACTAAAATGATTTTTGGTGGGAAGTCGCGTATCAATTGTTTTTTCTTATGTACTTTCGTACTTACAGTCTGTGAGTCGTTTCATATTAGTCCTTTGGGGTGACAACATCCGTTGCTTTATTTTAGGTTTGTGGTGGGTGTTAATAGGTCGGTCGTTTGTGACTTCAATATTCCACATATAAAGTATTATTCTTTTTTGTTTAACAAAACTTTAACATAGATTTTCTTGAAAAATAATAATAGTGTGTTCAACTTATTTCAAAAGTTTCAATATCACGGGAATGAGCGCCTTCGAGTTTGCCGTTTCAGCACAATATTGGACTAAAAGTTACATAAATCGCTTACAACAACTTGTCCAGTCAGCTGCAAAAACATTATGAAATAAGTTTGTGAACGTACACACACGGCAGCAGCGTTCAGGGAAAGAGATCAGTTGCTTTGGTTAGATACTTTGTTCAAACATATTAATTGCTTGGATTTGTCTTGTCATATTGCGGGAAACGTAATGCTTAAATTTATTTGATTTATTTTTAAACCTTTCTTCATTCATTTATTCATACTGCTGCACAATATGCTTGCCCAGAGATCGCCCGATGTGGAAGATATTTGCCATATTTGTCACTCTTGACAGGCGAATTTGCAACTGCAGTTCTTGTTATTATCTAGTTGTTAATAGAAAGAGTAGTAAACCGTGTAGTGGAGTGTTAGAATATCTACTACCCCATATTGTCCCGTGGGTATACCCCATATTGTACCCCATATAGTCGACGGAGGGAAACTGAAACAGAAGATGGGCAGCAGAAACTTCTTGATAACAATTCAAAATAATAAAAAAACTGTGGTTGCCAACCCACATGCCAAGCATGGCAACTATGTTAAAATCCCCCCTATGAAGCAATTTATGGGGGAGGCCTACGTTCAGCAGTGAAATTTTATAGGCTGTAATGGATGGATGGATAACAGGAAGAGGCTGCTGCCCATCTCTTGTTTCAGTTTTGCTTTGTCGTCTTATGTGGGATCAACCCTGAAGTATAACTACCACTCACCTTTTTTACCTAGAATAACATATGGATATTAATCACCCCCTTTACTATTTTGACCACCAAATAGTGGTGCTTGCACAACTGTTTACCGGTCCGGCATTCCCTGGTCACCTACAAACAACTTCAAACAAACAACCAAACTGCAGTGCAGGGACTGCTGTAGCTACTTACCATCAGGTAGACTGATAGTTCTTTAGTCAGTTCAAATTTATTAAAAAATTGTTTTTTACTGTTTAAGTCATCAGCCCGTGAAAGTCCACCGCTGGTATGACATCTCCAGTTTTAGGAATGATTTTCCTTAATCGTCACGTTTGGGAGGCAGATTGACGATCGCAGTACCCGATGTTTCCCACCTTTGTCACTGCTTCGCATCGCCGGTCTGGGTATTTTACAACAAGTAAACGAGTTGATTATAGCGCCATCTATCGGAAGCCATAAAAATATGTCATATCCCATATTTGCCCCTTATGATGACCATGAGAATAAATAGGTTGATGAATCACCGTCACTATACGGTAAATGAAGTAAATTAAATTTTGTAGCACGCGTTTTTTGTAATTCCCTTGCGTCGACCTTTCCACTTTTACTCCCGGTTAGCAAGCCTCAGCTAGGGCAACGTCAACCAACCATGGTGTTCGATGCTCGCGCCCTCCCTGCTCCCGATGTAGGAACTAGTTTAACCATAGCTCTCGAGTAGCGATCACTATACCGTTTATGTTTGTACTTTGTACTTTTTTTAAACGTAACGGGATTCGAACCCACGACCTTTAGCGCTGCAACTCATTGCTAAGCAACTGAGCCGTCAATATTGTTAGACCTTCCAAATTTACTAAACCTATTCGTGTTATTCAATAAACTGTTCTCATCAATCCCTGAAGTGCAATGCGATTCAAATAAGAATGGGAACGTCAATGAGCTCGAATGATCGCGATCAGTCAACTGTTACTTGAAAAGTACGGCTTACAAAGAAAATTAATTTGCGTGTTAGGCCCTGTCGGCACTGCGATATTTCACAGCGCGATTTTTTTCTCGCAATTCTGTAACACATAAAATCTTATAGGAGTAGCCGCACTTTCGGTAAAAAAATCGCGCGGGAAAAAAATCTGTGATTTGATGCAAATTGAACGCGAAGCGATGCGTTTTATTTCCGCGCGAATATTTTGTGCAGTATAAAGTATGTATGCCTATGTCCGCACTGCGGAATAAAATTCGCGCGTTGCGCGTCTCTCTCCAGCTAAAATTATTTTTCTCCAATTCGTATCTTGATAGGTAATACCAACAAGTCGTAGTAAATTATCGAATGATTTTATAGTCATTCTGTAATATCCGAAAAACTTTTTGATTTATTTTCGCAGCCTTTGATGTTTTATGTAGAAAAATACTTTCATAGGTCTCAAGGCCGTAAATTAGTGAATCCAATGTTCATGGCATCTTTTGATATGTCTATCACGCCGCCGCCGTAGTATCAGGTAAATTTAAAAAAATCTGTTGTTCATTTTTAGACGTGCGTTTCAGCGGAGAACTGCATCGAATTGACAAAAATCGTACGAAATTTTATTCACAGTGCGTACTAGGTGTAATTCCTATCACGGAATATAATACGCCAAAATAAAAGTCGCGTGGTGATATTTAGACGACGATAAAATTTCGAACGATTTTTGTCAGTGTCATTTCAGTGTCAGTGTCAAGTGTAATTTTATCGTCGTTGAAATATACTAGTAGGTGGAATATTTTGAACATACATACATACATATAATCACGCCTCTTTCCCGTAGGGGTAGGCAGAGACCACTTCTTTCCACTTGCTACGATCCTTAAATACTTGTTTCGCTTCGTTCACTTTCATTATTCCCTTCATACATGCTCTTCGGTTTAGGGTACTCTTGACCTGGCCTTTTTTCAAGACGTTCCTGATTTGGTCGAGAAACGTCCTCCTAGGTCTACCCCTTCCAACACTTTCATTCACACTCGCCTTATACACTTTTTTCGTCAATCGTTCTTCATTCATTCTCTCGACATGGCCAAACCATCTCAGCATACCTTTCTCAAGTTTTGTCACTACATCTTCTTTCAAATCACAACGTTTCCTTATCTCACTATTTCTTATCCTGTCACTCAATTTAACTCCTATCATACTTCTTAACGCTCTCATCTCAACTGCATTTATTCTGCTTTCAAGTTTCTTCTGCCATACCCAACTTTCACTTCCGTACATGAGTGTCAGAACCAACACCCCCTCATGCACAGCCAAACGAGCCTTGTTAGACACCTTCCGACTGCTCATAAAGGAGTGCAAAGCTCCATTCACCATGTTTCCTGCATTCACTCTTCTTTCGATATCACTCTCACACTTTCTATCTCTTGTAAACTTTGAACCCAGATACACAAACTCCTTCACCTGTTCAATTTGTTCATCTCCAATCACGATATTGCAGTCTGTCACTGCCTCATCTCTTTCAAACACCATCACTTTCGTCTTCTTTACATTCATCTTCATTCCCTTTCTAACAAAGCTCCACTCATAGCAGTTACCATCTCCTGCAACTCCTCGGCCGAAGACGCAAGTAGTACTTGGTCATCAGCATAGAGAAAACATTTGACGAGTAACTCATTCATTCTCAACCCACTTTTATTCTCTTTTAAATCTGTCAAGCAATTGTCCATGAACAGATTAAACAGCCACGGTGACGCTACACATCCCTATCTAACACCTTTTTCGATATTAAACCATTCAGTGTATGCCCCGTTTATCCTTACACAAGCACTAGAATCCCTATAAAGAGATTGCAGTGCTCGTATGAGGTATTTTGAATACCTTTATAAATGACTACAATGTTGACTACTCAGACAATGATGCAGACAGAGATGAGCGAAATTGAAATGTTACATGCAGATTGATATTTTTTCGTTCGTGGTTCTTTTGTATATAAATATTATTTAAAAAATATCTGTCTTGCTCATTCTAACTAACTGGTTTGAATTGACAGCCATGACGTCACAATATGGCGCCAGGTCAGTCCTATTCTTATTTAAATCGCATTGTACGAACCCTACAATTTTTAATTGGCCATTACCAATCCGTTTAATTAAAAGTCTCCTATATTCATTCAATTATATATATTATATATGTACTAACTCGTATATATCCGATAATAAGATAATAAATAAAATAATTTGAAAGATTCAACATTTTTAAAGGGATTAGACGTGAATGTATGTAATTAATGGTTCAAATCACTTCAAGATCGGCGTTTTGAGTAGGGCTTGCGGTATGTTAACGTATTGAGATGAAGGCGAAGTTTAGTTACTTCGCCTTCATCTCAATACTTATCCAGTAATTAAGACTGACAGCGGATCGAATTGGTATGTTTGTGAAGACATTGAAAGATATTTCTTGGCATTCATGACGACAGATTTAAGCAATTTTCAAACATTCATTCAATATTAAAGTTACAATCCTAGTAACTGTCCACCTGATAGTAAGTCAGTAAGATAGTTAATGAGCATTGTCATAAATAGCATAAGCATTGGCATCTCTGTATTACCTACAGCGTCCATAAAAAAAAAATATTTAAAAAACGAAAACAAAAAAACTTTTTTTTGGTTTGTTTTTCGTACTTAAAAATTGTTAAATATTGTATCCCTTGTGGCAAGTACTAAAATTTTACCACTGTGTAGCTGATATAGTTTCAGACAGTATTCAAAAGAAAAAAAATATTCTTAATTCAATAAAAGCTTTTAACAGTTGCAATGGCTTACCGCAGTGTTCTCAAATAATATATGTAATTGCTAATGGCGTTTAGAGCGGGCAGCAGTTTGCAGTAGAAACTTCTGCCAGCGAGTTTTAGAAATTAAATGAGGCAAAAAGTGATGAAAATCTGTGACTTAAAGTTTAAAACAGTTTGGAGTGAATAAAGAACAGTTAGTAAAACAAGAATGGTGAATTGAAATTGAATTGAAGTTAAAGTTTTTTTAAATCATTCAAGTATATGTAGAAGAAAGGGGTCGGGCCATGCTGAATAAGAAGTCAGGGATTACAAGATAATATTTAGTTGTATTAATTATAAATTGCACCAGGGCATTTTTATAATTAATGGTAATAATTAATTTCAAATTAATTATCCGTGAGCGTCTTGGATAAGCTAGCTTGGTACAACCTGTGCACCGAGTCACGCCAGCGCCGAGACTGCCCACTCCTATTATCGTGATGTTTGCGCGGTTAGTCTATACGGCTCCTACAGCTTCATCTGACACAGAGCTATTTAAAAAGTGGAAAGGCGGCAATTAGGATGGGGATGAGGATGATGATGATGATGGTTTATGAATTGGTATTATTACCAATCATCATGTCCCCTCTGTTGAGGTTATTTTTGAGCTATCTAACCGCTGTCCGAGGGGGTGAGTGTATACCCCCGCCTCTGACTGCTTAGCTCGTATCGGTCGATGTTCTGGGCGGTGAGAACCGCCCGGGTGCGCGGGTGTACGGTGTGTACGCGGTGTGTGCTGGAACACGTCGTGCCCGCCTACGGGTGCGACGCGCCCCATCCGTTGTCCTATTAGTCTTTTTCCCATTTGGTGTGGGTGTTGTGTCAGTGTATGATGTGCCTGCGACGTTTGGGTCGACGGGATCGAGCGAGCGTGATCGTTCTATTAGTACGTTACGCGGTTTACGGAAAAACGGCGCGACGTTCGGTATCAGGACGTAGTTGGCTGCGTTAGCCACTAGCGGGTTGGGTTTCTACGCTATCAAAGTAGCGCTGAGACATCTCCCTTGAAGTATTCGGAGATAGTGGGTTGACAATCATTGTTTAAATCTGAGTTCCGTTGATACCACCGTGCTCCGGTGGCTCTACGGATGAAAAGTTTTGAACTTTCTGTAGTTCATTTAGGTGGGACTTATACGTGTGGGCGAAGTCTACATTTGCGTAAGGCATGATAGGTCTAATGCAGGTTTTGTACAGGTGGAGTTTCTGTCTTAGAGACAGCTTACTCTTCCTGTTAACAAGAGGTTGGAGACGGCCAATGAGTGACCTGGCTTTGTTGCGTACTACACTTATGTGATTCGCGAAACTCATCCGGGTGTCGAACGTGACGCTTATATTTGGCCGAATCTTTCCAAGGGATGGGGCGGCCGTATGAAGTAATTACCTTAATTCTGGTTTTCTTTCGTCTTTGGGGTAGTTTTGGACTCCGTTGAAAGTATATTGCTACACTTTTTTCGGGATTCACTTCAATTCTCCATTGGCGGAACCATTCGCCTAAGCGATTGGTAGCTTTTTGAGTTTCAAAGTGAGACTATTCCTATTGTAATCTAATACAAAGAGAGCCGTATAGTCGGCGAAGAGAGCAGTGTTTACCACTGGATCTTTAGGGATGTCACTCGTGAAAAGTGTAAACAAGATTGCAGACAGGACGGAGCCTTGTGGGACTCCAGCCTTAAGAAAACGTTTCGAAGAACGGGTTTCCTCCACTCGATAGCGAAAAGAGCGATTTGTAAGGAAGGCTCGGATGATGAGTACGAGCCTGTCGGGCACGTTTAATTTATATAGCTTGTAGACCAAGCCGTCGTGCCAGACCTTATCAAATGCCTTTGTGACATCAAAGAAGAGGGCTCCCGTTTTTCGAGATTTTTTCTTTGTCGGGTGGTGATTAAAGCCAGTTAGAATATATTCTGTTAGGCGATGGATTTGGATAGTGAACGAGTGTTTGACTCTAAATCCAAACTGTTCGTCAGGGAGAAGTCTGTTCATTTCAGTGAAGTGACGGAGGCGCTTTAGAATGATACGCTCGTATAATTTACCCAATGTATTGAGTAGACTGATAGGCCTGTAGCTGGTGGGTCTATAGCGCGGTTTCCCCGGTTTAGGGATCCCTATTACGTCTGCTTCTTTCCAGATGTCCGGAAAAGAGCAGCTCGCGAGAATCGCGTTGAAAATTCCTACGAGGAGGTAAATTAGTGGTGCCGGAAGAGATTTGATCACCTTTTGTTGCTGATGCCATCTGACCCAGGGGCTGATCAGTTCTTAAGGCTTTTTATGGTTTCAGTGACTTCATCGAAAGTCACAGGATCGAGTGGATCGCCCGCTGGCGGTAATGCAGACCTACGTTCGACTTCCGCTTCTACCTCTAGTAGGTGAGCGGGATTTGTTGGTACGCTGGATGGGGTACACTGGTTCTATAGACTGTCGGCTAGGCATTCGGCTTTTTAGAGATCGTCTAAGGCGAGATCAGGGTGGTCTAGCCTCACGAGAGGTGGTATGGGAGCAGTTTGCTCTGCTTTCATAGCTTTAGTCAACCTCCAAAGGCGTCTTGTGATGGTTCTAAACCTTCTAAGAGGTTATCCCATTTATCGTTTGTAAATTCGGCTACGCGTTGTTTAACCTCGTTTTGCAGATAATGTAGCCGGATTTTCTTATCTTTCGTGCGATAACGGTCATAAGATCTTAGCGCGGTGTTTTTCGCTCTAATCAGTTGTCGACGGTCAGCCGGAAGCTTCGTGTACCGATCACTTGACACACGAACCTTACGGTAGCAATCTTCGACCGCTGAAGTGAGGTGAGTCGATAGGGCGCTAATCGCCCTATTGGCTTCCTCCGGTGAGTCAATCTTGTCCGGTATGGAGTATAAATGCTGAGAGTACGTAGACCCGAGTTTGACCTCGAGTTTACGCCAGTCGACGATGGTTTTGGTCTGAGGGACCTCACCTGCCGACCGGCCCAGTTCTAATACGACCGGCCTGTGGTCCGAGCATAATTCGACGAAAGTTTCGATCGAGTTAATAGTAAGCCGGACATCTTTTAGTAGTGCTACATCAAGGACGTCCGGATGATGGTGGAAAAAAAAGGTTAGCGAGTTGGACTCTCAGGAGCGATAACGTCGAAGTTAAGTCTCTCCGTGTGGCCGCATAATAAGTTTCCGTTTGGATTATTTACGTTAGAATTCCAACTAACGTGTTTACTGTTTAGGTCTCCCGCGATTACTGCGCTGGGGCCTAGATTTAGTAGAGCTGAGATGTCGGCTTCTAATATCTGTTTCTGCGGTGGCAGATAAGCCGAGGCAATTATGACGGGCGGATGATCCGTGAGTGCTATCCTACAAACCGATGCCTCTAAGTTAGCAAGCGGTGGAGTATCTATCGTTATACAGTACAAGGACCTTTTGTAGTAGATCAAGGTGCCGCCATTAGGTTCGGTCAGCCTATCATTTCTTACTAAGGTATAAATAGCTATTTTGGGATCGCGCACGCTAGGTTTCAAGAAAATCTGTTGCACTAGCATGATGTCGACATCATAATCGCGTAAAAAGTAAACGATTTCTTCCTTTTGATTTCTGATGCCGTTTGCGTTAAAGAACGCGACAGTCAGAGGTCAACAGCGAAGGTAGAAGATGCCGGAGGGGCGCGATTACCCATGCGTTCGTTTTGGGTGCTAAAGGCACCGAAGGACTTACGCCTTGCCCAGAAGCACCATTAACGGGGGCGGGTTTGGTGTTAGCCTGAGGGGGCGCGGGTTGCGATACCGAGATTGGTGCGACTGAAGGAGCAGGTTGCCGAGGACGGGACCTGCTAGCGCTAGCTGCTCGTCTGCGCCGGTTTACACCTCCGCGCCTCTTTCTACGCGGCGCTTTGGTACACTCGCGATAATTCGCTGGGTGTCCCGCTTCGCCGCAGAGATCGCAGCTCGGAGGGCCATCTGACTCGGGCCTTCGGGTGCACTCGGGTGTGCCGTGATCACCTGGGCACTTAACGCATCTAGGCCAGGTAAAACAGTTTTTGGCCGAGTTCCCATAAAGTTGGCATCGGTTGCATTGACCTACGATGCCCCTATTTCGGGGGGCTCCTACTGCTTTCCTGTGAGATTTCAGATTCGGCGGATGTTGAAAATTTATTTGCCTTCCGGAGTCAGGTCCAGGATGACGAGACAAAGGTCAAGATATCTTTTCTTGTCAGTAGGGTGGTGGATTCTGTGCACTTCTCTGACCGGGAGGTTCTGCGTTTTAAGATCGCTAAGAACGTGATTGGTTTCGAGCTCCTTGGGGAGTCCGCGAACGACGACGTGGAGGTTTCGTTGCTCCGCAAGGGCGTAGGTGTGAAAGCTCAGTTTCTGAGCTTTCAGAAGCGCAGTTAAAGCGCGGAAGTCATCCGTCGTCGAGACGTGGATGCGAATGCAGTGGCCACCGTTGTGGACCTTAGGGCAGAAGATTTTCTTGGAGTCAATCCATTTGTAAAGATTGCTCCAGCGGGATTTGTCCTGAAGGATAATTTGGGGCGGCGGCTTTTCCTTGCGCACCGCGTCGGGTTTCGGGTTCGCGGCTTTAGCCGCAACCTTGGCAGTGTCGAGGCCCGCTGAAGGCGCGGTTTTTTAGCCGGAGTGGCGTTGGCGGACGAAGACGGGGACGAAGGGGTCGAGTGGGACTCGTCGCCCTTTTTCGCGGCGGGTCGTTTTCGTTTTTTGCCCGCGACTAGGGTGAAGCCGTCGTCTTCGGGCTTGGCGGGTTTTGCTACATCAAATTCCATCTCGGAGCCTGTCTCGGCGTCCGAGAACGCCGGGGACGGTACATGGGTGGAGAACGCAGAAGGCGCGGGGGACGCTATGTCATATAAAAACAATGGGCCGGCGGGACGGTGCTTCCTGACGGCAGCAATGACGCACAAACATCACTGAGCACTGAGTAATTGTCCGGTTATTGTTCTTCGCACTATTGCACTTTATTACTCGGGAGCGCATGGGCTCGACCGAAGAAATACGTTCGCGTTGCTGGAGCGCAGACAACCGAATCAATGAATTAATCCAATGACTGCCCGCTCCGTCGCTGCGCGTTCGTTTTATATCCGTGGCAAAACAAGTCGATTAGTGGGGCGGTGGGGGGAAGTCGAGTGGCGCGCCGGGTGACGTGATCAGTGCACGTGTTGTTTATAATTTTTGCTGCACAGGCGTACGACGACGTAGCCCTCATGCCGTCATATATACTATTTATTACCATAATTAAAAAAAACTAAAGTGTATATTAACGCGATTTTTTACTTATTGTAAGCCGTTTTACATGGTAGAGCCATGCTGCAGTTATATTACGGGTATGTCACTAATGGATCGGCTTGGCCAGGGGAGGATAAAGGAAGTACGGCTTCTGCCCATAAAAAAAACGTAAATCTTAATGTCTAAGCGTAACAAAAGCCTATTATATATCTTAACTAGTGACTGGCCCCAGTTTTGTTTATGTTTATTAATGTGGCTATCTATCTAGATTCTATCACTACTTTTACTCGTACTACGTGGGTGTCGTAAAAGGCGATTATGGGAAATGCCAAAATGCTTCCGATATATCCGAAACGTGAACCTACGATGTTTTATAGTGATAAATAAATTAATTCATTAAAGATGTTAAAAATTAATTAGTTAAGATCCGCGTGAAAAAACATTGTGTCTTACCTTGTTCGAAGAGCACCTCCCGTCTTCTCGCAATTGCGTGCCCTATCCTTAAAACCACTTAAACAATTCAAACTTTTTTTTGCGCGGATCTTCCTTATACCGTTACAGCCTATAAAATTCCACTGCTGAACATAGGCCTCCCTCATAGATTGTCTCATGGGGGGATTATGCTATAGTTGCCACGCTTGGCAAGCAGGTTGGCAACCGCAGTTTTTTTATTATTTTGAGTTTTTATCAGCAAGATGTTTCATTTTCCTGCTGTCGCCTCTTACAACACCTTCGGGACGATATGGGGTAGTGGATATTCTTATTCCGCCCCATATTACCTAATTAATTATTATACACTAGGTATATTGTTTAACTAATTAGCTAATTAACATTTAACGTCCTTAATATAATAGATTTCCGCGAAGTAACGTCTGATTCTATTAAAAATGCATTCATTTATTTATTCATACACCCATTAATTGATTTACCTGTATATTTCAACAGTTTATGAACTTAAAATAATTAAAATAAAATTAAAAAATCCAGTAGTATTTAAAAGGAAATTGATTGCGTCGCAAAATATAGGAAGCGAGAATTTCTGAACTTTTATCGAGGCGTGCGCGCTTGTGGTAACTCTACTCCGTTTAATTTGACTTGACGTATCTTAAGGATGTCCTTTTAGTTGATCATTAATTTAAATGATGTAAAGGAGCTTCGATTTTTAAATCTAGTTTTTATTCGCTGTTGAATTTCACTTTGATAATGGAATCAATTATGAAAGAAATCGGATTGAAGAGAACTATTTTTTGCAACTTTACAAAAAATAATTTTTAAATTCAATACCAAATAATTCAATGCTGTAAAAATAAATTTTCGTATCATCAATCTCACAATAGTTTGAGCAGACGTCAACTAATGTTTACCGCCTGCCCCAGAAGGAGAGTAATGTTGTTCGAGTGTATGTATATATTTATGTCTATTTATTTGGCATGCTCTGTAGCCTAAATAGCTTGATGGATCTACATGTGGGGTGTCGTTAGAATCGTCTTAGTTGTAGAATTGACATAAATATAAAAGTTTTCTCTTTTAAACGCAGTCGGGTTTTTTATATACTGTTTTAACTTTTGGACTTGTTAACTTTTTTTAACTATTATCTAGTTAGTAATAAAAAGAAACTACCAAGTTGCATAGAATTTCATGTCAATAAAACCCAAGAACTATTCATAAGTTCAAGCGAGGCCAGACTCTCGAGCGCAAATTAGCAAGTTAAATGAGCTCGCTTCACGGTTGTTTGAAGTGGACATTAATGAATTTTATTTGAAACCAACGAAATAAAATAAAATGGCTGCATTTTTGACTTAAATGACGCCTGACGCTTAGCAATCATGGTGTAACAGATATGAAAGTAAAGGAAATAATATTTAGGAGTTCCAGCAGCAGTCACCGAAGTACACATTCAGGTCACTCCATCAAGAGCTGAGGTAAGGTCTCATCATAGCTAACAAAACGATCCCAAACTCGGCATACCTTTTTCTACTCGTCGAGCAGTTCCAGTAGCAGTTACCGAAGTACACCTTCAAGTAACTCCATCAAGTCTGGAGGTAAGGTTTCATTATCATCAAAACAAGCCCAAAATCCGGAGGTAAGGTCTCATCATAACTACAAAAACGAGCCCAAACTCGCTAAACCTATTTCTACTCGTTGAGGAGTTCCAGTAGCAATCACCGAAGTACACCTTCAGGTCACTCTATCAAGTCTGGAGGTAAGGTTTCATTATAACTATCAAAACAAGCCCAAAATCCAGAGGTAAGGTCCCATCATAACTAAAAAAACGACCCCAACCTCGCTAAACCTATTTCTACTCGTTGAGGAGTTCCAGCAGCAGTCACCGAAGTACACCTTAAGGTCACTTCGTCAAGACCTGAGGTAATTTCTCATCATAGCTAACAAAACGATCCCAAACTCGGCGTACCTTTTTCTACTCGTCGAGCAGTTCCAGTATCAGTCAGCGAAGTACACCTTCAAGTCACTCTATCAAGTCCGGAGGTAAGGTTTCATCATAACTAACAAAACGAGCCCAAACTTGGCACACATAGTTCTACTCGTCGGGAAGTTCCGATAGCATTCACAGAAGATAGATACACCTCCAGGTAACTCCATCAAGTCCGGAGGTAAGATATCATCATTATTTACAAAACGTGTCCAAACTGGGCACAACTATTTCTGCTCGTCGAGGAGTACCAGTGGAAGTCGCCGAAGTACATCTTCAGGTCACTCCATCAAGTACGGAGATAAAGTCTCATCATAGCTAACAAAACGATCCCAAACTCGGCATAGCTTTTCGACTCTTCGAGGAGTTCCAGTAGCATTCACCGAATAACACTTTCAGATCACTCTATCAAGTCCGGAGGTAAGGTCCCATCATATCTAACAAAACGAGGCCAAACTTGGCACACCTAGTTCTACTCGTCGAGGAGTTCCAGTAGCAGTCACCGAAGTATACCTTCAGGTCACTCCGTCAAGACCTGAGGTAAGGTCTCATCCACGCTAATAAAACGATCCCAAGCTCGGAATACCTTTTTCTACTCGTCAAGCAGTTCCAGTAGCAGTTACAGAAGTACACATTCACGTCACTCCATCAAGTGCGTAGGTAAGGTTTTGTGGAGAAACGACGCGCTCCGCCGTAGTGGGTCTGTTAGACCCACCAGGCATGCGAAGGGTTAAAAAATATATAAATTCAACAATCATTTATCTTTTTGACAATGTGCTTTTTATATCATTTATACGTACAATATCATTGTTAGATAAGATTTCATGCGACAAAACGTTAGAATCTTAATTTCTAGGCCCCAGTAGAACATACCTACGCACTTCGCGCTTAAGGCATGCAATAATAATATTTGTGTTGAAATTTAAGCGTATCACAATAACATAATTTTAAAATGAATTTTTCGAAAATGTCAGCTTGCAGTTTCTTCTAATCTTTTCCTGTACGCTTGACGAACGATGAAGCTAACCGTTTGGTCCGAATGCGTGGTAAGTTGACAAAGAAAGGTTGGAGACTGGACTAGTATCTGGTTGTCCGATGTAGGAAGGGAGATGGAGAAATTAAATATGCATCCTGTAGAAAACCGAAAGGCGGCTATTTATTAAAAACCTTACCATATTTATTTCATTTATTTATGTAGTCATTATTGCATTCCCTGTTACAAAATAATACAAAAGGCCGACTAAGTACCTTCATCCATTATTTATCAGTCTACCAATTATCAGTAACTTGTCAAGGTACGAAAAAAATTTTGCAAGGTTTGTTAAACAAAGTTGAACAAAACAAAATTGCTTAGTAAACCAAACAAAATTAATGACTACGCCGCGTCATGCGTTGCTTTTCGTGTCAAGTGTTATACATTGACGGAATGCGCTCTGAAACGGAACACGGCCTGTTTACAATTGTACAGTACAACGATGTTTGATACTAATGGGTAACCACAAAACAATCTAATATGTAAGTACTCACAATGTAGTTGCGGCATAAGAGAACCTACTACCCTAAATCATCGCGTAATGTTAAATAATCCTTTAATCCCGTGGGTACCGTAAAAGGCGACACAGAGAAACTGAAACAAGAGATGGTCAGCAGCATTTTTGATAAGAACTCAATAATAATGTAAGTAAGCGTAAGGTAATCTACTAACCTATATCATCGCGTGGGTGCCGTAAGAGGCGACGGAGAGGAACTGAAACAGGAGATGGGCAACAGCATAACTACGGCATAGCTGATAACAACTCAATTCTAATAAGAAACTTCGGTTGCCAACCCGCCGGCTAAGTGCAGCAACCATCGCAAAATGGCGATTATTATAATATATATATTAATAGCCATAGTTGCCACCCAGTTTTTAATTCTTAGTTGTTATTAGGAAGACGCTGCTACCTATATCCTGGTCTGTTTCTCTGTCGCCTCCTACGACACCCACGTGGGGTAGTTACCACCATATGGAGGAGGATACCAGGATATTTTATCACCGCCACTACACGATTAACATACATATATGCAGCCGTGCGTTATTTATTAAATGTAAAATAAATATTTCCGTAGCAAGTAACTAATAAATACTATAGTTGAAAGATTTTATTACAGAATGATTATATGTTTGATTAAAATAAATAGCTACACATTTATCAAATAGTAATTTCTACTATTTTATTATTGAGATTGAGTAAGCTGCATAGAAAGATGATAATAGCATAATAAAGCCTATTTATTTTTCAGTATTATTCAAAGGAAAAAACTGAAAATTGTAAATCGATTCTCACCATTGCACTTACACCTAAAAAAAATTAAAAGTCTCCAAGCTAAACCTCTTTTTTTAAAGAAAAAAGTTGTTGGGTTGAAAAAATTTCTTCAGAATCTAGATGAAAATCGGTTTTTCTTTATCTTTGATAGATAAATAAAAACGGACCCATCATTACACCCCTTCTTAGCTAAGGGTAGTAAAACTAATTTGGGTCACCACGCCATCATAAACAGGTTACAGATATATATATATATATATAACGAGCTTATTATTTATAGATATATAAATAACAAGCTTTGCAAGAAATTTCTAGAGTAATTATTTTAAGAAACATATTTGTAGTCCACATTGCATGCCGTGGCAACCTTTAATTAAGACAACACTTAGATATAAACTCTCCTGTCATTTATAGTATTTACATTGTGTCCGTGTATGTCTTGTTGGTTGTCTTGATAAATAAATAAAATATATATGTGCGCGTGAAATTGTTAATGTATTATTTTAATTGTTATGTTGAGTTTCGTAGTGACAAATGATTATTTATGTGTAGGAGTCTGAGAAAGTGTGCGTGGCGCAGATTTTCCCCCGCAAAAAAATGATAGACAGTTTGGTATCGGAAAATAACGCTATGGTTTCTTCCCTCCTGTGTTGCTCTGTGATAAGCATTGATTACCTCAGTAAAATAATCATAAAAATCGCTCGTGGAGTTATTTTAAAATAATAAATGCGTACATTCAAACATACAAACATTCGGAGAAACAGAGAACGTTTCTCTTACAAGAATAATTTAAACGCAGTCATCATCATCTTCAAAATCACCACCATCATCATCACCATCATCATCATCACAGCCCATCATAAGACCACTACGTAGAACATAGGCCTGCTCCAAAGAATGTCACAAAACACAGGCCAGACCTGCATTCATCGACTACCAGTACCTGCATCTCTTACCAGTTCTTAAACGCAGTGTTCACTAATAAATAATTTCTTTTCGCGTTAATCAGTCTGTTACAGTTAAAAGTTGTGCGAAATTTACCGTGAAAATCCTTTTTAAAATTTATAAAAGTCGTTACAAGTTTCTTTTATGATAAAGTTTCGTGAAGGCGTCATTACACTGTTATAAGATATTAATGGCCCAGTCCTGTGGTGAGAGTCAGACGGGAGCAGACTTGTTACAGAGGTGCTCATTAGGAAGACAAACTTGTGTTCTGAAAAATGGCTGTTAAACATAAATTTACAAATGCAACTGTGTTTTGTTCTTCCAATTAGTAACTTCTCATTAATTACTAGCTTCTGTTTGCGGTTCGCGTGGAAACAGAAACGATCTATATACACTACCTTAAAAAGGCATATAAATTAAATAACAGAATCAAGCGCTACTTTGCAGAAATCCATTATTTTAAAGATGTTAACAATCACCTCAGGATGCATCGTGTAGAGGCGAGACACGTGACATATTAGCGACGGTGGTGCGTTTTCCTAGTGTAGTAGTGTTGGGAGCAGTCGTGCTGGGATTAATGGTTATGGGGATAGTGCACGCGATTGAGGGAAGGCGGGAGGTGCTCTTCAAACTAGGTAAGACACATCATCTTCTTATTGCGCGGATCTTAGTTATTTGATTTTTAACATATTCAATTTGGCATGTCAATTGTATAAATATACAATTTGGTGTTTCAAAATGATTTAATAATAAATTAGCGTCCCACCCCGGCTTCGCCTGGGAGGGTCTATTTGTGGTGTTATTTAGATTTAAAATAATCAAAGACTATCTATTTAAAAATTCAAAATTTTCGGTTATAATACAGCTTAAATCCTTCCTGGTATTGCTCTCTATCTGTTAGTAAAGTTTTATCACAATCAATTCAGCCATTCCGAAGATTAGCAGACAAATATACAGTCAAACAAAAAAAAATGTTTTGTTTTACTTTTATTAGCATTCAAATAACCCCCTTGATGAGCTTAACGAAAAGCGAATTATTTCAATATTACAGACAGACACTTCAATTTTATTCATATGTATATTTATTATAATTATAGTCAACTTTAAATTAACGTCTCACCCGTTGATCTATAAATTGAAGTTAACTGTCAGCTGTCAATTGTCCCATGCATATATTACTATACCTAATGTCATTAATTACATGACACATTAGCACGATGGATTTTTTGTAATGAGGATATCCGTATTAGAACTTGTAACCGACATATCGAAGAACCGAAAAACCATGGGGAAAAATGTTTTCGAGTTGCAGTTTCGTTCCAAGCGAAGTGTAAGTTTGCCCCCATGTAGATGGAGGTAACAACCTAGTAAGAATTGCAAGACGTCGATGGGTGTAGGTGGCTTAGGACAGTGATTTGTAATGGTCTGTAATGATGACGATGGAAGATGACAAACGAGTATACAGCCCACTTAGTGCTATAAGAGCCGACATCTGTATTTGATTAAGAATCAAAATGCTGGTGTGTTGTCACTCCTGAAGACTAAGATGGAATGGCTGTTACCAGTTAAAAGACTCGACCGAGAAAGGACCACGCTCTCACGTCAGCATGAAATAGCAGCTTAATGTTGCTGTATTTCTTATGGTTAATGTAGAGAACCGAGATCTTTTTTATTGGAAAGGTGCTATTTCACCTTAATTCTCAGTGGCGACAACGCATCTGCATTTTGATTTTTGATCGAGGATAGATGTAAGTGTCTATAGGCCACAGCATCCACTTACCATAAAGTGGAATGTGTGCTCGTTTGTCACCCTTATTCTATAAAAAGAGTCTCCGGATCTCTTCATTAACAACAGAAGACACAGCAGCATTATGGTGTTATCTTACGTTGGTATGTTATATGCGAGCATTGTCCGTGGCTTGGCTTCTCCGGTTATGATGACAGGTCGATTGGCAATTTTATTACCACCCTGCTCCCTGTCGCAGGTCTGGGCATTTTACTGTGGCGTAGCCATGTATTAGGAATTTCAAATAGCTCTTATGATGCGCGACTGCCAGTAATGTCGTTCCGGGTACGAATCCAGGGTTGGAACAAAATCAGTTATTGGATTTTTCCGTCAAGAAATATTCAGGAGCAACCGTAGTCAGTAAGTTGACTGAGTAATCTCTGTGCCTTAGAAGGCACGTCTATCTGTTAGTCCTGCGTCTGGTTGAATTCGATACCATCGAGTTAAAAGTGTGAGGGAATAGATAGTGCACCTGTGCTTGTGCACTATCTAACACTTGAACACACTCGCATACTGTAATCTTGTCCTGCGCAAATGGCTAGTATTCCTTGAGACTGGCCTCCGTGACTGAAATTCGGTCTGGAGGAAGTTATTAGTGACCTTGTGAAGGGCTTTAATGTGATGATGAAAGGTGAAAAGCTGTTGGTCCTGCCTGATCAATCTCTGGTCGTGTCGTATTCCCGTACAATCGGGCTATGAGAGTGAGGGGATTGAGATTTCACCTGTGCTTGTAAACTCACACGCGCACTATAATCTTGTCTTGCGCAGGCTGGTCTCCGTTGAGACTGGTTTAAGCGACCGAAATTCGGTCTGGAGGCCATTATTGTCTGTAGTTAAGATTCAAAGACAGGACCAATCACTATCACGCTTTCGTCAAATTCGATTTCAGTTTCTGTTATGAAGTACTCACAAGATAGGATAACAGTAAAATTGTCTCTAATATAGTAATGCAAAAATAATAACTCCTCTTTAATATTATGATCTCGTAGATGAACAAAACGAAGCAAGAATCAGCAACGTATACTGCTTTTTGTGTCAAGTGGCAGCATCTATCACTCTCGGCTCGAGTCGAAATGGAATACATTCTGTCTGCACCGAATAATGGTGTATTGTTTGAAAAAAAAAGCTTTGAAAATAATTACTATTGAAATTCACCTAAAAAAAATTATAAACACAATACACGGAACTTTCTGTGATTGAATACTACGTCTTTGTGTCTTTCCGAGGGTATAACAAGCAGAATATTATTAAAATAACTAAGAACTCGACTGCAGTATCATATTTAACAAATAAAATGATAAAATAAATTTTCCCACATCAGAAAGCCATATAAAAGCAACGAATAGGCTAACAACACATGTGTGTGTGAGTGAAAGCTGTTCAATCCGTGAGGGTGGTTTTAGGTATATTGTATTTGTATATCTTTATATATAAAAATTACGTGCCACACGTACGTAATTGCACGTACGTTACGTGCAATTACGTACAAAAGTACGTGTGTCTGCGATGAACTCCTAAACTACTGAACTGATTTCACTGAAATTTTGTAAATGTGTATTGCTTGCTCCAGTTTGAGAGATAGGATAGTTTTTATTCCCAAAGTGACCCTCAATATTGTTTATCTGCGAATTTAAGGATTTTTATAGGAAAAAGGTCGTCAGAACGGGCAAAACGACGTCTGCCTGGCCAGCTGTTATATATATATATATTTTACCTTTAGATGGACTGTGAGTTCGTCTGTCAGTTTTAAATAAATAAATTTAAGTTGTGGAATGTAAGTGAAAAAACTCTTTCGATCCAGAATGGGTTCTAAAAAGTATAGTTTATATATTATATAGATGAAATTTTCTTAGCTTTCTAAGAGAACAACTTTCAAATGTTTCCTCCTGACCTTTTTACAGATGTTACTCTCGGAATCTGAAGTACCTACTTGACGATTTTATCATGTCAAATATATTATAGTTCTAGAATATGCCAGTGAATCGGTAAAATAATAATTCTAAATCTTAGACTATATCAGAACGGAATTCGGATATCTAAATATTTTAAATTAAGCGCAAAATATGCGGCAATTTTTCAAAATGCGTCAACAAAAAAAATTCTGTGATAATTTAAATTCATGGTTTTGTGATAATGTTATACGATGTATTCATTCCGTTACCGTTATCTTTATATCGATTCAAACATTTATCGTGTTTGTTTGTATCGAACAAAAACATCGGACTACTGTATAGTCTCGTATCGATGCGGAAAAGAATCGGTTCGGTTTGTGCATCACTATCCTTAAGATACTAGGGCAATTTTACCATTATTTGTTTCATTAAGTATGCTTTTAAAAAGTTGTTCGTAATCATTTATTAAAGATAACGCTTCTTATACGACTTATCCATACCTATTGCTAAGTAGACGCGTATACATTCATAGTTATTTGTATATAATAATTATATATGTACATAAATATGTATATATGTATGTATATCTTATCACACACACACACATCCTTATCTTCTCTTATCACACAATTTCTAAAGTTTCTGTATTGCTACACCTACGTCAAATTCTCACCACCACATGGGTTGACCGGTAAAGAATGCCTCAAGGCATTAAGTCCGCCATTTATATTCTTTTATTTTAAGGAATGCAATAAAGAATAAATAAATTAATTAATTAATATTATGTATTCATTCTTAAATAAATATTGCATTAAAATATTTGGAACCAAAAACTTCTGCACGATTAATTCTAATAAGTAAAATAATTATTTGTGTTGCTGGTCTCGTTGCTACTACTTACTTAAATTGCTACTATAAAGTGACATAAATCGCTAACAACAACTTGTTCAGTGAGCTGGTGAACCATTATGAAATAAGTTTAGCAGCGTACACAAGCTTTGCGACGAGGTACAGTGGACTGAGGTCTGATCTTTTGTTGACAACACGATGTACTTTGTTCAACGTGATACTTTAAACTTTTGTTATTCTTTATTAAGCGCTTCTGTTGATGATATACTGTGAAATAATATTTCTTTATTATTTTTGTACGTCGTAAAATAATCAATCATATGTGAAGCTACGCTGCAGCTACATTACGATTGTAGCACGAATGGGTCGGCTCGACCGGGGAGGAACACGCTCTCACAGAATACCTGTGTAAAATAGCAGCTTAATGCTGCTGTGTTTTGTATGTTGAGTGTAGAGATCCGGAAACCCTTTTTATTGGAAACGAGGCGTTCCATCTTAGTTCTCAAGGGTGACAACGCATCTGCATTTTGATTCTTAATCGATACATGTAGATGTCTATGGGCTATTGTAACGAGGATAAGGAATAAAAATTTTCTCTGTATCATCGCAAATAAAGATAAAAATGGTGACAAACGAGAACACACTCCACCAAGAACATAGTACCTGATGGTGATGTAGCCCATAGACATCTACATGTATCGATTAAGAATCAAAATGCAATGTCACCCTTGAGGACTAAGATGGAACGCCTCGTTTCCAATAAAAAGGGTTTCCGGATCTCTACACTCAACATACAAAACACAGCAGCATTAAGCTGCTATTTTACACAGGTATTCTGTGAGAGCGTGTTCCTCCCCGGTCGAGCCGACCCATTCGTGCTACAACCATTATACACCTGCAGCATGGCTCTATCATCTGCAATATATAAATAAACAGTTAATATCAAAACACGATGACATGTTTATTTTATTTAGTGTCCCGAAATGGATCCTTTGTAACAATCCAAATAATAAACCGTGTTTGAACACCTGCGTGCGAACCCTTCGCGCGTGAACGCCGGCATATGCGTTCAGAGTTAAGTAAAATATTCACGATTCAGAAAACATGCTTAGCAAACATGTAAAGATTGATATTTTATTATATCATTTCAGAAATACATTCTTATACTAGCGACACACCCCGGCTTCGTATGGATATGTTTTATTATATGGTGTTTTTAAATATTTTTATTATTTCTTCTTTCAAAAACATTACCATAGGATTTTCTCCTGTATCGTGGAGGCAGTTTATAAACATAAATTGCACAAGGACAAACATCCGACCCGGAACAATTATTTGTAGGTCATATAAATACTTGTTCCGTGCGGGATTCGAACCCGCTACCCACAGCGCCGCAAGTCAATGCTAAGTCACTGCGCCCCAGAGCCGTCGATTATCAAAGACCATTCGTTTCCATCAAGTTTACGTTTCATAAAAAATTTAAAGTTTAAGGATATAATATAGCCTTGATCTCTCCTGGCATTGCTCACTACATGTAGTTCAAGTTTCATCACAATTGGTTCAGCCATTCCGAAAATTAGCCCGGACAGACAGACAATTGTTTTAAAATGGTTACTTATGCCTTAATAACGTTTCAAATAATGCCCTGAACTTAATGGAAGCCAGTTATTTCAATATTACAGACAGACACTTAAATTTTATTTATTTGTATATATTATTTACCGTACTGTGGTGGTGGCGTATGAGAATCCATTACTTCGTCTCTATGCGAAAAAGACCTTTGTTCACGCTTTTGCGAGCCTTCGACAGCTAATTCAGTGGTGGGCAAGTTGGCCCTGGCTTTGCTCCCGTGGTGCTTCACAGGCACAATAATCACCTTGAAAAGTCAAATGGCCTAAACTGCTTTCTATGGCAAAGCGGCGTGTTTCTTGAGACGCCTCCGGCCGGAGGTTATCTGCTTCTATCATTTCATGCATTTTCCCTAGAAATTGTTCGGCCATACCCTATAAAAGCAGCCAAAACTATCAGAAGAAAGAGGTAAGCTGCTATTCTAACAGACGCTCCCGAAATGAACGCATTGCAAGAGAACAAAATAAAACCACTAAAAAAGTTAAGAAGCCAAAGAAGAACAATTGTATTAAAGAAAGAAGAGTGTTGCAACGATGATGATTGTGACTATTCCTGCCTGGTTTATTGCAAAGACTATTCTGAAAGGTTACCAGGGGAAACATGGATCCATTGCCAGGTTTGCAGGGAGTGGGCACATACGAAATGTGCGCCAGCTGCTGGTCTTACTTTCGTTTGTATTAATTGCAACAGCGACAACGATGATTAAGTTTCCAAGATCTCATTAGTATTATCTTTTTTAATATTATTGATTTGACAGCATTATTGATAATTATATAAATGTTCAAGTCTGATTTTAAGTAGAAATACTGAGTTCTAATCCAAAAGTTTAGCTAAAGATATGTTGAGTTTTTGTTGGTTCTGTTTTTTGTTTAATATTAAAAGAAAATTAATTTTAATTTCACTGAAAATAATATAAATAAACAGTTTATTGTGTAACAGAAGTTTTATTTCATGTCCAGTAAATATTGAACCAATGGTTTGGCTAGAATATCTAACTGCTCAATTTACCCCATACTCTTGCTCAGCTTACCTTACCTATGGGGTACGTTGAGCATTTTGACTTTTTCACTTAAACGCTGCAGCTCTTAAATACGATTTGTTAGAAATAAATTACTATGGACATTTTTGGAAAGGGATAAATTACTTACCCATCAGTATGCACAATAAGCCATTAAGACTTATCGTTGAGGAGCTATGACCGCTCGAGTGAAAAATTGCTCAACTAGCCCCGCCCTACCCTACCCAAACTGGCAACGGGGAGGAGCGTAAAAAATGTGAAATATCTGGTACAGCGAAGGTCAATTCACCAGCAAAACGTAACAACTAAGGCAAGTCCTCTCTACAGTGGAAGAAGCCCGTCATGCAGTAGGTATTTACAGATTGATGAAGAGAGAAGAAAAATAATATTTACGCCACAATATAAGGAGTGTTTTAAGAAGGTTGTTAGATCGTTACAGTTTCAGCATATTAAAGTCCACTGCTGAACATAGGCCTCCCCCATAGATTGCCTCGTAGGGGGGATATTTGCTATAGTTACTGCGCTTAGCAAGCGAATTGGCAATTGCAGTATTTTTAGTCGTTATTAGAAATACGCTGCTGCCCATCTCCTGATTTATTTCCCACTGTCACCTCTTACGACACCCACGCGATGATATGGGGTAGAGAATATTTTACACATCTACTACACGGTTTGGTTGTTAGACATTCAATAGTATTAAATAAAATCACAAGACAGATCGGTTACTGTTATTTATTTTTCCTTTTTCTCTTTATGACATTTTCATGTTGCTGAGTTTTGTCAATTTAATTTGTTTTTACAAATAAACTCTGTGTAATGTGTAATATACTAATTTAATATTACTTTGTGGATAACGGTGCTAGTTACATTTATTTAAGCCTTATTATATAATTGTTTGTTGTCCTGAATAAAATAAAATAAATAAAATAGAATCCGTCACCCATCTTACCCCGGGGAAATCATTCGTAATATTATAGAGGCTTCCAATAGATGACGGTATTTATACTAGTTGTAAAATAACAAACCAGCTACGGAATACAGTTTCATGGTGCAAGATGTCTGGTACGTACTGCGATCAACACTCTGCTTCCCGAGCATGGTGTTTACGTAAACTGTTAACCACCATGCTTCTGCCATGGGTCTTAGTCCTCAAGGGACAACGCATCTACATTATGATTCTTAATCGAGGACAGATGTAGGTGTCTAGGGACTATAGCATCCACTTATCATCAGGTGGCCAGTGTGCTTTAATATAAAATACATATTCCACAGTGAGCAAAAAAGGTTGTTGCTATACAGTATGTAGCATTCAAACCTAACAAAAATTCCACGTTTTCTGCAAAGCGGGACCGTATGTTACCCATGTCTCGAATTCACTTGGCCGATATTTAAATAATTTAATTATTCACACAAATATCGTATGAGTTTCAAATATTGTTAAGGCACTTCAGCATTCTCTTTCATCATTTACTTAATAAGCACGTACAAATTTGCTGCTGCACTTGCATTTCTACCATATCAGGGAGAATTCGCCATAATCGCTACGTTTGGTAGATGGTCTAGCGATCGCTGTACAAGACGTAGGTTAAGCAGAACTGATGGCAAATAATTGAAAATACTTTACATGGATGTAATTATATTATGAATGGATACAAAGATTTGTGTCCAAAAAGATTTAAGTAAAATATCACTTAGCTTTTTCTTTGAATTCACTTTAAATATATATAAAATATAAATATAATTAAATCAGGATCTAAATACAGATGCTACTTAATTTACACCTACCCAAGAAAAATCACTTTTACATATTGGAGGCTATAATATTATGATCTTTATGAAATTTCCTATAGTCTCCTCTTACGGCACCTACTGAAAGAAATGGTGTGATGGATTCCTTAGCGCCCCTACCACTCGGCAACTAGCATTGTCCTATAAATGAGACTAAGCATGATTTAAGAGAAAATTCTATAACCGTAGAAAATTGCTCCTAACTTTCAAGAGTTGTAAGCTCGCGGCAGATCTGTAACAAGCAATAAAGTCCCGGCGGCAAGCACCTTAAATTAAAAGCAAGGAGTGGCGTAATTACACGTACGTTTATCACTATCTCTAGTTTGTTGCAGACATCGCTAAGACAAAAGCAGTACAGTAAGAATGACCCCATGATATATAAATAGCTACAGAATTTCACTCATGTCAATTTAAAATTATATGAGCTGTTAAAATAAGATTTTTAAAGGATTGATAAAAGAATAGTGACGTCACAAGGTAGGATTTTTCTGAATAGGAGTTCGTTTGAGTAGTTATCACCCTTTTACCAATTTTTGCCGCCAAGTAGCAGTGGTTGTACTGCTGTACTCCGGCCTGAAGGGTAAAGAGAGCAAGGCCAGAGGTTTCAGGGATGGTAACGCGTCTTTTGAAGCTGGTTAGGTGTATCCATGGGCTGAAGAAGTCACTAATCATCAGGTGGATTGTAAGTTCGTTTGTAACTTTAGTATTATAAAGAATATTTTTCTGTTATTAGATTTTTCTGCCTCTTAGGACAATCATAAGCATAATAGGGAGATGAATTCTCCTATGCCGCAATCTATCGTCTATCGCTATCGTAGCAAGCGCTACCAACTCACAGCTTGTACACACTCTGGCCAAAAATAACAATATTGGTAAATCCAATTGGGCATGCCCTAAGCGCATTAAAAAAATTACGTATAACACATGATTATACGGAATTTTTAAAGTAGTTTAAATACACACAAGGTTTCACTAATAACCTTATTTTACTTCCAATTTTCCGATAATTTTATGTCAAACTTCAATTTTAAAAAAAGTTTGGAAAATCCAAAAGTGCACGACTCATAATGCTCATATGATCATCATATCATCATTCAGGTCACTCTATAAAGTCCAAGACGTATTTAAGTATAAATATTACATCCTACTTACTTTTAGTACGTATGTACAACTATTATTTATTCTGTGCTTTTAAAATATTGTAATAAAAATGTCTGATTATTATTATAATCAAGTATGTAAAAAATTTGGTTTTTCGAATAATGTGTACATTGTTGTACAGCGATCTTTTTGAGCCGCTGCAAACAACCGATACAGTATCCACTTATGACGGCGATTGACGCCGTACTAACTGAGTGTGTGAGGCAGTCTCTATTTAGTAATAAATAAATTCATACAAGGCTGCTAAAACACCGAATATTTCGACATTTCGCAGCCGAAAAAATTAATTATAACTAATCAAAACAAAATTAAACTGCCATTTACATTCAATGGCATTCCACATGATAGATGAAGAGTTTTAAAAATAGTTTGAGTTGAACAATTGATATTTTCAAAAGTTATCGTGTTTACGAAGCCATGCGGACTTGATAAATCCACACCATAAACCACTAAAACCCCTTTTTATGTAAAAATAGCAGTTAATCGATTAAAAAAAAATATTAATAAGTTCAACAATCATTTGTCTTTCTGACAATGTGCTTTTTATACCAATTATATGTACAATATAATTGGTATAAAAAGCACATTGTCATATAATTGGTATAAAAAGCGCTAGATACGATTTCATGCGACAAAACGTTGGAATCTTAATTTTTAGGTCCTAGTAGAACATACCGGCGCGCTTAGCGCTTACGGCATGCAATACCGACGCGCTTAGCGCTTACGGCATGCAATAAATATTATTCAATAGAATAAAGATACATAATTTATATTTGCGATTCTTGTCATTTGGTGAAACTCCAGCTTCATTTTTGTGATTTGGATAAACACTTGTACTAGTTTCACAATATTTATTTTATATTTTTATTAAATTTATTATAAAACCGACAGGTTTCGCCTTACTGCATCATCAAGGTATATAGGAATAACGTACATATAATGAAAAAAGATACTTTTAAATTTGATTACTTTGTTCTTATGTCTCTTAAATTGTCAAATGAATGGCTTGCAGGAATTTTTATATCAACTTTAAAATTGAATGATTCATTTTTATTTTCAACCAATTGAAATAAAACTACATGTTAGCCCATGCTTATCTCTATACATCAATGAAAACTACATACAAATTGGTAAAGGCATTTTGGTGTTTAGCGTTCACAAACGCACAGACAGGCAAAAACTGTTTAGGTTTTTTTAAACATTATTCCTTAATAATTGATTTTCTTAAAAGCCCGCGGCAAACAAATTAGACGGGGAGCGAAATCGAGTATAATCAAAAAGTGAAGTCGTTATGTTGCCCCTCCGCGCAACATATACCGGTTATTTGTGAAACGCTCCCGAAAATGAAGACAGACGATAGTACTAACGATACCTTTGATGATGGGTCAGAAAGAAAATCGTTCCCGAGGAAAAAAAATCATCTTTTCACAACATTTTATTAGCGTTTTTATTTACATGGTAGAGCCATGCTGCAGCTATATTAATAGTATAGTTGTAACACGAATGGATCGGCTCGACCGGGGACCACGCTCTCACAGAATACCAGCGTAAAATAGCAGCTTAATGCTGCTGTGTTTCGTATGGTGAGTGTATTATATATATTCTATCTTAGTCCTCACGGCTGATAACGCATCTGCATTTAAATTCGCAAACGAAGATAGATGTAGATGTCTATGGTCCACAGCAACCACTTACCATCAGGTGGACTGTGTGCTCGTATGTCACCCATATTCTATAAAAAAAAAGCTTTATTCACGCTCCATCATGTTAGTACAGCTAAATGAAACGATAATTTCATAAGAAAATATGAAAATACTTAAACATAAAATCAGCAGTGTGATTTATATCACCTGACTAGGGTCAATAACCGCGCGGACGCCGAATTCGCGCGGCCCACAGCTAGCGATGGTACCACAATACCTAATAATTTACAATACTTGTCTAAATACCTAACTTATCTGCTTAACCTACTATTTTGCCACTGTGCTTGTCTCCACATTACCACTTTAATTCGAATTCACAGGTTAAATAAACCAAATACCTGGTTCGATTTCCCGCAAATAAAAAAATTACTTAAATGAAATGTTAACAAGGATAGAGCCACAGACCGTTAAACCGTTACGACATTGCCAACTTTAATTTTATAAGTTTAGTTATCCCTACGACTAGTCTTTTTATGGAATTAAGAAGTTATAGTTGTCATTTTTTAATACAATTAGACAATCAATTGTAACCTGACGCAACAAGCAGTTCGTTACTACAAAAATGATATTGAAATTAATAAACGTACCTAATTGGGTTCTTACTTACACAATTATAGACACTATTTCATCGTTATCTTTGATTTTGTACAATAAAATAGAAATGAAATGGTACGGAATAATTCTTTAATATAATAATGCAATTGATTTTAATTTAATTAAAAATATGATCGACAGTTAATTAATATGTCAGAATTAATCTAAGAAATAATTATTTTACTTTATTTTAATTGACTTTCCGTTATTAATCCGTCCAATACTTTGGATTTGGTACGTCAAACTATTAAAAATTACTTGAAATTTGTATTGTGATTGCCGCCTCTAATTTTTATATCGCCTGCAAACAAATCTCAGTAGGCAAATTTCGGTGAAACATGGTAGCGTTGCCAACACCAATTTCTCAAATTCTCCGAAAATCCATGTCAAATTCCCCAATTTAAGGACATAACTTTAACAGATTCTCCACAAATTCCCCTCAATTTTATTTTAAGAAATGAAACAATTTTCAACTTATTTTATAAGATTTATTTTTTAACTAACATTTTTATTCTTTTTACCGATTTTTTTTTCACACTGCATATTTTTGTAACAAGCATGTTACTCCATGGATTATTTTTAATTACTTCCCTTGTTGCCATTAAAAAGTAACACAGTATCTGCATTTATATGCATGCGGTTTTCTGCTTTAGAATTAAAAAATAAAGAAATGAAAAGCATTAAATGGTACACAATAGTTGCAGAAATAAATCCGAAAATTAAGTGTGGTGCAATGAAGATATTTAAAAAAAGGGAGTTATTCGATATTCATAAGTAACCTAATAAAAATGTTAAGATAAGTATTTAGCTTTCATGAAAAAAAGATTCTGACTTGAGCCGGGCTATCCATTTTCAAAATCCCCGCGTTTTCCCCGCATAATACCAATCCCCATAAAATCCCCAACCAACTTTAAATTCCGCGCAATTTGGGGAATTCTTCAAATTTTTGCGAAGTTCAAATGTGTGCGCTGCCGCCTCCCGGCCGACACGAGTCGGCCGGGCGGCGGCAGCGCGTGTGTGAAAGGGAAGGGTAGAGTGAGTAGTAATACCTAATGCATTGTTTCGTCAGTTTCGTACCGAGCTAGATAAAAGAATTCGGCGTCCGCTCGGTTATTGACCTTAGTCAGCTGATTTAAATTACACTGCTGATTTTATGTTGAAGTATTTTCATGATTTTTGTATGAAATTATCGTTTCATTTAGCTGTACTAACATGATGGAGCGTGAATAAAGCTAATAAAACGTTGTGAAAATATGTTTTCTTTTCATCGGGATCGATTTTCTTTCTGATCCATCATCAAAGGTATCGTTAGTATACTATTGTCTGTCTTCGTTTTCGGGAGCGTTTCACAAACACCCGGTATATTAAACGCGTGTAAAGATAACGATAGTGGTTGAATTTATTTAAAAGTTAAAAGTTATTAGTTGAGAAAAATAACTGATAATTTTAATGGTTGAAATTAACAGTTAATTATTTATCGAAAGCCGTGTAGTGAAGTAGTAAGAATATCCACTACCCCATATCGTCCCGTGGGTGTCGTAAGAGGGAAACAAACTACGAAATAGGCAGCAGCGACTTCCTAATAACAATTACAAAATAAAATAAAATTGCGGTTGCCAACCCGCCTGCCAAGCGTGGTAACTGTGGCGAGTATATAGAGTTATCCCGTTAAGAATAAAATAACAAACAACAAAATAGTGCCATAGCTACTTAAGCAGTAAACTCCAATCGCGTGTCTGAGCTGACATGCATAATTTTTTTTTATATTTACAGATTGGATAAGAAAGAGATTTCGCCATCAAAACTCCAGTAAACTTCTGAACACAAATTTGATTACAGGAGGACTGTAATTAAGAGTCACCAGTTATTATGTCATATTGTTTCTATCATTAAATAATATTGAAAGCATCGAAATTAAAAAATGAAACGAGAAAATCAGGAAGAGTAATAGCAGAGACAGAAGTATTAAATGAAATCAAGTGGAAACTTGAAACATTATTGCTTCGTCCGAAGCCCCGCTACTGAATGCTATTGCTAGTATGTAGATATTGTCATCCCAACAAATTTCTTTTCATTGTTGTGAATTCTTCTTTAACATTTGATTTCTTACTGTTAGTATCTCAATTATCATAATAACGCTGCTGTGAAATACTAACATAATACTACTATCAAATACCAACATGATACTGCTGTCAACTCCAGCTATTAAAACTATTAGCTAGCTAGCTATAGAGCTAGTAGTCTAGTCAACAAGTTCCAAAACTTATTAATTCTTGTCAAAAATATGGATGATAGCTCATTCGATTTGGAATGACGTCTCGAAAAATGTATCTCGAGTATTTATTAGCACATAAAAAATAGCAATTGTTATTAACAAAATAAGATGAAAAAAAAAGGTTTTTAGCTCAAAAACTATTAATATTTAAGAACTATTGAAAAAAAATCCTTAAAGAAGAGAAAATTTCCAATAAAGAAGTCCTGGCTCTCGGAATTCTATCTCAATTACTTATAATTTTTATTTAACGCCGAAAATAGGACTCCGCGCGACCGTTACGGCTAGAGCGTATCGCCGCTGAAGACGGTATATCACATAATTTTTTTTATAGTATTAAATATTAATTTAAATATTTGAAAAAAATATGGTGTCATCAGAATACTTGAATAAATAAAGGCCCTGTTGGAAAAAAAATATGTCTATTTTTCATAAAGATAAACGATTGTTACTTTAATTTTTTTTCCAATCTCTGTTTTTAAAAAATTCGACATAAAAGTTTAAATAATTGACCTATATTTTTTTACTTCTTGGAGCCTTTCTTATATACATACTTAACAAGATCACGTATTAAAATTTTATAATTTGTTTGTTATAATTTTTTTAAATGAACTAAAAGTGAAATTAATAAAATAATAATCAAATTTAACAGTCGTAAGTATAAAAATGCAGGGCGATCGAACGTGCGTCTACGCCCGAATCTCTAAGCGAGTGAAGGGCACCTTGGCGTGGTGAAACTATACCACAGAATAAATAACAGTACAAAAATAGAAGGATCACTCTCTGATAGCAAACTTGCATGTTTAAACCTAGTTACAACGTCGCTAATATTCATAATACTTTACACGCCTCGGATACAACCTTGATTTTTTTTTTTTTATTTAATGATACATAAAACATATTACAATAGTCCATAGTTACTATTCAGCACCATTAAACCGCAAAATGGTTTGTATTGGTGCTTGCAGACGTCTATACGTATAAATATATTATTTTTTAAAACTACCATCGTAAAGTTGGTAAAATTAAGCATGATAACAACTAACAACCTATTCATTGTTCTAGCGACATGACGACAAACAGGTTTCGCTAGTTTACTTATAGACAAGTTTTGTCAAAGCAAAAGACATTTTTCACCTATGGCTTTTATGTCAATCGCGCGAATGCCATCAAAACCGGGTGCTTTATTGACGTTAATATTCTTTTAATATTTTTGCTACTTGCTGTACACACGGTTTTTTATAATAAATAGACAAGCAGGCCGGTTTTTTATAACTTTTTGTGTCAAAAATATTATTTTTACAATTTGGTATTATTTAAGAAACATTTTCTTTAAAACAAAAGGCAAAATTATTCGCTATCGTTTGAGAATTTATATTGTTTGTTTTAAAAGCTTTATTTATTACTTCGTCTACAGTTCGGGTTATCCTCCCAGTCATTTTTTAATAATATCACAGAGTTTTTTTTATATTTTTCTATTTTTGTTTATTTCTGTATTATAAAATAAGTTTCTAGATTTCTCTATTGTTTTGTTAGTTTTATTTCTTATTTTATTATACTCTACTCTTAACACGGCGTTAGTAGGATCATTTTTCCATTTTAAAAATAAATTATCTCTTTTATTGCAAATTTTTTTTATACTTTATGTTACGAGCCTTTGTTAAGGCCGCTCCTTCTGTAGGGTTAGGTGTTGTAAGAAAACAAATTGAATCCTTTGATATTAGTTGGTAGTAGAATGCACCGAGGTGTTACGCAATGTGTTAATAATTTGCTGATAATATTTTTTGATAATAAGAACATTATTGTTCAATGCGAGGAAGGTTAATATGCAACATCGAGAAAAATTGAGATTATATAAACGTGAACGTCTTTGAAACTCAGATAATTTGCCTACTTAACATTTTTAACCGACTCCAAAAAAAGGAAGAGGTCCTCAATTCGACTGTATATCTTTATGTGTTACCTCAGAACTTTCTTCTAGGTGAACCGATTTTCATGATTCTTTTTTATTTGAAAGATGGTGCTTATAATTTATATATCCCTTATAAATTTGATCAAGATTGACCAGCAGTTTTGGAGTTATCCTTAATAATGCGTATCAATAGGTTGTACAAAATTTTTAATTTGATTACTTGTCTTTCTTCCTTTCTTTTTAAATAAACGTTACCTCCACACTAGGATTTTCTCCTGTATCGCAGGGGCAGTTTACATACATAGATTTCACAAGAACAAATATCCAGACCGATAACACTTATTTGTAGGCCACAGAAATACTTGTTCGAGCGGGATTCGAACCCGCGGCTATTAGAGCTGCAACTCATTGATAAGCTATTGCGCCACGGAGCTGTCACTTGTCTGTTTCAATTTTTTTGCTATTTACAAACATGCGACACGCGACGGCATTATTAATGACAGAGTAGCAATGAGAATTGCTGTTATTTTCAATCCTTTCTTTTATTGACCAAGTGTTAAATTAATAACCAGTATAATATGCTGATCTTGCATTAGTAGGCTGTCACTAGTACTGGAAGGTCTACTTACACTGAATGATTTTTTAAGGTCATTGGCATTATACGCGAAAAAATCAAAAACTGCAAAGCTGTGGTCGGGTCGCTAATCAAATAATAAATCTGTAACTATGGCGTCAGTAACTAGGTACTTAACTATGTAGAATACCTATAGATAATAATATCTTACCTTTCGGTATCTTTAGGAACAGTAAAGAATGAAAAATCGACGTTCCTATTTTTATTTAAGCACTTGCATGCTATGCAGTACCTTTTGGCTTTTTGAGAGGCCATGCTTAAATAAAAAGTCAAAAATAAATATCAAAAGGGCCTAAATACTTATATGAGAAAAATAATTTTTTGTTAACGTAAGGCGCGCGTCAGCACGAGCGCACGCGTGGCAACCTCACGGAATTAGCCTCATGTAGGCGGCCGCGCAGCGTAGGCATATGAGTAAAGAACGGTACGATTTCCTTACTCATGTGGCGTAGGTATATTGTCTTGCCTAAAACGCGGAGTGAGACAGGCCTGACTATACTTCATATCACGGACGTAACTTCGAAGGTTGCCGAAGTATTACGATGGGCGCGAGCGCGCCCCGTGGCTTTGTTCATAGTTGGTATTCCCACAAAATAATTAATTAAGAAATATTTTTCTTTTAAAATGATAATTTTTATTTTTTATAGTTTCATTAATTATTAAGTTAACACGATATTTTTTTCAAATATTTAATACTATAAAAAAATATTTATGTGATATATTGTCTTCAGCGGCGATGCGCTCATGCCGTAACGGTCGCGCGGAGTCCTATTTTCGGCATTAAATAAAAATTATAAATAATGGAGATAGAATTCCGGAATGTCGAACTTTTATATTGGAAATTTTCTCTTCTTTAAGGATCTTTTTTCAATAATTCTTAGATATTAATAGTTTTGAGTTATTAACGAAAAACTAAAAATCTTTATTTTTCATCTTATTTTGTAATAATAATTGCAATTTATTATGTGCTTACAGTTGTTAGATGGTGGAAGAGAGAGAGAGAGAGAGAAATAAGTCATGCCATTCCTGCGCACACTATCAGAACTCCTGTAGGACACAGACCAGACCAGTAATGGGTAGAATTTGTCGTAACTGCCACTGTTGCTAGGTGAATTACCGGTTGAAGTACCAAATGACTCGCCTCTTTGAATCTGCTTCCCATCCTAAGTTTAGCTATTTTACAAATGTCGTAAGCAAGATTCTTATGTTGTCCTCCATTAGAACGCCTTTAACGATGTCAAAGGACGGAATGTGATAATTAACTCTCACACGACTGAACAAAGAATAAATAATATTTAACAAATATTACGCTTGGCAGGCAGGTTGGCAACCGTAGTTTTTATTATTTTGCGTTTTCAAGAATATTCTGCTCCTCACCTGTTTTATTTGTCCCAGTCGCCTCTAACGACACCCACGGAATGGGGTAGTGGATACTCTTTCGCCACCGCTACACGGCGCTTTTCTCAGCACGACACGACGTTGGTCTCATGTTAGAAAAAAAATCAAATAAATACATAATTATTTCTAATGTTTATGCGAACACTACAATAATACTGCAATAAATACTTTCGGAAATATTTCCGGAAGCGACGAGGCACGGCAATAAACTCGGCATTTCATACCTTTTCCTGCTACAGCGACATTAGCTTTCATTCGTTTGGTGTAAAGAATGCGGTTTCTAAATTAAGTTATTGCATATTTGATTAAATTTATATTACATCTATTATATAATCACGTACTTGTATAGCTTTGTTGCCGACAAGTTTGAAGTTCTTAATGGCATATTTACGTGCTAATTTCAACGTGCGAGACAGTAAAAGAAATGATATGAAGACGTTCAAGTTGAAAATGAGAAATTTACGAAAGCAGTCGAAGTCGTGGTAGCTCAGGGCCTGTTGTTCACAGGGGTGGTATTAAGAATATGAGGAACAGATGACGCGAAGATTTAGATAAATTTATATAAATTACTATAGCTATAAATTAAAAATATATATAATTGAAAAATAAGATTTAAGTAACATAATATGTCTGAATGTTAAATTTTACACACCACCATTAACACAATTTATATCTTCTTGCATATGTTTAGAAATCGATTCAGAAATAGGATCTGGTCCAGGGCTCCACCGCCGACCACGTTTTAGCCGAGAAGGGTAGGGGTCTCACGTCGTCACCAGTGTTTCCACTTTTAGGGATTTCGCCCTTTTTTAGGCCGATACCGCTAATTTAAAGTATGGCTTAGGGCTTTTTTATATTTTAAGGGATTTAGGGTAATTTGGGGTAAAATGGAATAGTAAAAAGAATGTAAAGGTGGTAATACTATTTTACCATAGACTTCGCTGTTCCGAAGTTCCCAACACATAAGTAATCGACAAATTAATATAAGTAAATGAGTTGATTGATTTCTTTTGCTTTGTTGTAGTGGCACGTACACAATTCACTTGTTTCTAACTTTATATTCTCATTACTCACTGCTGGAACTTTGTGAAAGACAGGACTATAGAAATTAAATTAAATAAATATTTCATGGTTCCTTGTCAATTTTCGAGTGCTAAGCTCACGTATTGGAAATCTGGTAGACATGGAAGAGAATCATAATAAATCACCGACATCTTCTCACACAGACAAAGGAATACGTGCAAAATTTAATAGTTCATGGTTGGAGAATCCAGATTTCAATAATTGGCTGAAACGATCAGATAAAAGTGAAACTAAAGCCTATTGTAAACTCTGCGATTGTCACCTTATTTGTGGTATGTCTGAGACATCAAAAAAGTGCCCAACACGTTAAACAGATGGCCATTATATCAAAATGTGGTCATCGTTCTTAAGTAGACACCTGAACCATACTAATAAGGTTTTAGAAATGGAACTAAAGGTATACAGTTTTCTGGTACCGTCTACTTCTTCTCTTGATTGATTGCTTACTACCTAAGTAATAAGCTATTTATGGTCGTAGAAAATTGCTTTATTAAAATAAAAAAGATGTTTTTGTTTTATTTCTAACTCTTTAAATTTTACGCCCTAAATCAAGGATTTTCGGAGACTAATTTGTGGTATTTAGGGCAATTGTCAAAAAATCTAGGGCAAAATTAAAACCTGATAGTGGAAATACTGGTCGTCACTTCTATCCATCTGCGCTTAACATCGGCTGCTGCGAGTAGATGTTATCTCTTTGACTAGATTACAAATTTATTCACATGAAGTTAGTGGGCAATACGAAACCAAATGTCGGTTAGATATTACTATTTATAGGCACAAATTTTAAAGTAGGTACTTGCTTTTGTCTTTATTCTAAGGCACGAGTGGTAAGTGTGCTACTGGTAGTAAAGCTTAAAATAAAATAAGTTTTACGTAAAGCAAACTATCGTAATACTCAATAAAGATCTGACCCCAATCCTCAGGACATCGCTGTGAAGTTTGTGTACGTTTACAAACTTGTTTCATAATACTCTCGCAGCTGACCGAACAAGTTGTTGTACGCGATTAATGTTTCCGCCAGTGCATTGTATGGAAGCGCTGTTTTTATTTTAGAAGAAACAAGATTGCAATATAATCATAGCAAGTATTAAATTATAATTCATGGAATCGTGTTTCATAATTAACACATTTTCTTAAATTGCTTTCTTGTTTGTCTTTTGTTCGGTACAAATTTTGCGGTAAGTGGGATACGCGCGTGTTAGAAATCACTCCCGAAATTATTTAAGTAAAAGGTATATCCATAAATATTGACTTTTACACTAAAAAACATACATAGACCACAGTTATGTAAAAACAAAATATTATGTAAAATATCAAATATGCAATCCAATAGCAACACCAACTTATCTCGGTTGGTTACAGTACTTTTATAGCATAATGGTAGCCAGACATTTGGTAGGTAGTCAATAAAACGACTTTATAAACTGAAAGTTATGCTATGAATAAACTTATCACGGTTGGTTACAGTTCCTTTATAGAATAATGGTAGCCAACCAAGAGGCATTTGTTAGGGACTCCACATTTGTACATATTATATATATGTACCTATTCTATCACGCGCGGGTACAAGCGCACATGTCTGTTTCCACAAATAAAAAAGTATCGCTACTTAGTGCGAGCTGCCCATTACACGCGGCGCATGTTACAGGTCCACGCAACGGTTACCCGACGCGTGATCCCGCGCGCGGGCTTGCTTCATTCAAAGGGCTGAACGCGCCATGAAATTATACTCCATTTAAAAATCATTTCAAAATATTTATAGAATTATTCAAACAAAAAAATAAAATATTCAAACCAATAGTAACCCAACATCCCATATTATGGGCCGATTACTCGTATTACGCATTCTATACCGATGTTCATGTTCGCAATGAAAGGAAAGTACGTTTAGGTATTATAATTACTAATTAAATAATATATTAACAGATACTCCATTATGTTGGCACGTCTGTACACAGGTACGGTCATGTAGTACTGATGGCGATCTCGCGGCAGGTGCGACGGTCGCAGGTGACGTAGCCCGCTGCGTGTATCCGCGACGGTATCACGGCGCGTGATCCAGCTTCACCCAGTGGACGCCCTTTAACTAACTTCCCGAAACATAGCTTAAAACTAGATGACAAACTTAAAAGTAGAAAATAATTATTTAAATATTTTTAAGAAACAAACATTTTAAAAAGGAATAAAAAGTATAAAATAGTTTCCCGATACAAATTAATAACCCCATGTAGATAAAACCAAAAATCGTTAGGTCTACCACTGTCTAATGAAATATATAATAAATAGTAAGGAGTGTAAGCTAAGTTAGAGTTCGAGTGTAACGTAAGCGCAAGGTGAGGTGGCCCTCTATTAGATGGAGTGAAAAAAATACTTATTTAAGAAATGGATAATGATGATTGGGTTTGCCCAATTTCTGTCCTATCAATTTTCCATTTGGTGATTTTTTTTTGTTTTTTCGATTGCTTCATTCCATGGAATATTATTGAATGGTTCGTCACTTGATTTAGCTGTTTTTTTACGTGGTAGAGCCACGCTGTAACTATATTATGGTTGTAGCACGAACGAGTCGGCTCGACCGGGGTAGGACCACGCTCTCATAGAATACCAGCGTAAATAGCAGCTTAATGTTGCTGAGTTTCGTATGGTGAGTGTAGAGAACCGGAGACCCTTTTTACAGGAAACGAGGCATTCCATCTTAGTCCTCAGTGGTGACAACACATCTGCATTTTGATTCTTAATTGAGGATAAATGTAGATGTCTATGGGCCACAGTACCCACTTACCATCAAGTGGACTGTGTGCTCGTTTGTCACCCTATGCTATAAAAAAAAATTGGTAGCAGAAATATAAGACTTCTTGGTTGAAAAGAAGTCTTACCAACTACTATGCAATTCCCATTCTTTGTAAAGATTTATATTTTCATGTCAATAGACAAGATTTTCCAATTTTAATTAAAGTCCCTTTATTTTAATTTTATTATTTCGTAAAACGACCATAAGATTAGAAAATTAAAAGAAATATTAAAGAGTTTTTATTCATTATTGATTACCTCAAGGAGGATTTTGCCATAGTTGCCACGCTTGGCAGGCGGGTTAGCAAATGCAGTTATTACTTTGAGTTGCTGCCAGGAGGATGTTGCTGCCCATCTTCCGTTTTAGTTTCCCTCTGTCACTTTTTACGACACCCATGGGACGATTTATGGAGTAGTGAATATTCTTACACCGCCACTACAAGGTTTAAAATAAAATCAAATAAGGAAATTATTCCTTAAATATAAATAAAATAGTTAATAGGAACTATTTTATAAAATGACATTATAAAATAGAATTGAAATCCAAAATAGTAGTAGGTAAAATGTAGTGATTATATACTCTTTGTTTGGAAGGTACACGGTATTTAGATCATTTAGAGTCGTAGAGTAGGTATATGGTACCTAATGAAATATCATGAGGTGGACCATAGACATAGAATATACTGGCGTATGGAATTAGTCTATGTAGACGACCTGACAGCCCGAAAACGTGTGACAAATTTGGATTTGTCATTGTTTGCGTTAGCTAGTGATGTACATTTTACTTACAAGTACTATCAAAAAATGATTGTTAAAGAAGCGGTAAAAAGATTTAAAAAAATAGTTTAGTGAACGAAACTGAATAGCTTCAAAAATTAACTGAATTTTTACCATGATAGTTTTAAAATAATTAAGAAATATTCAAACAACATGTTCCAGGGAATAAGTTGCACCTACCTGCCTTTTGTTGGATTTTAATTCAAAATGTACAAAATCTCAATATTCTCTGAAGAGAGGTGAGTCTACCGATAAACTTAAACAATTGTCCCCAAGAATCAGATCGGAAAGTTGTATTTTCGAACTATGACCTATGGAGAAAAATTACTGCCATGGACAGTTTCCCCGGAATTTCTTTTTTAACATAACGTTAATCAAATATAAATAGGTAGATTCTTAATTAATTATATTATGCCTGTTTATGTTTTATATATATTATTAAATATTTAGCTGGTGAAATAAAAAACGGAGACACGGAGTACATAACGACTCCTTTATTTTTCATATAAGTATTTATAATTTTAATAATTACAAACATTTAATAATTAATAATTAAATACATTATAGAAGTTTATTTTAACATTCAATTCAAATATGAATGTAAACTTAATAATTTAACTAAGGATACTTGTAGGAATCAGTTAAATAAGATTTTCTGTTTAAAGCCCAATTTGTTTATGAGGCTACTCTCTCTTTCATCTGTCCCTGAAAAATATAAAATAATAATAAACTTATTATCATTTTAGCTGCATGAATTTAAAAACATAATGATCTGAACAGAGACTAGTCAAATACGTAGGAGATATAAAAGTGCACCAAGTGTCTGAGGATACTGATGAACTCTCTATTCTCTCAATATCAGTATGTTAAGAAAACGGTCACCCATCCATGGACTGACCGCGGCAAGTGCAGCTAAATCTCTCAAATCAATTGATCCGCGCTGCTGTTGAAATAGAGTGATGCTATAAATCTTGTATAAGTGTGGCCGTGAGGAACTGGTGCCTACCCACTAAACACCACCTGGGAACGGCTTTAGCCATAGTGGCCTTTCCGCCGAAATTTGATGCGACCCCCTTAAGTGATAAAGGGGCGCAGACGGCGAGTAGCCGCTGAGAGTTGCGCCTAATTAAGGCATATTATACATTAGAAGAAGGCTCGGCCTGAGCCGCCAAGAGGCAGTGCAGGTCGGCTGGAAGCTGGTTTGGGGGGTCCAAGAGAGAGTTACTCGGTCTGCGGACTCAATAGCGAGAGGCAAGTGGGGCTGCATAGGAAGCTGCCTCACGAATGAGATGGTTTGGGTGGAATTCTGAGGCTTTGAAGAAGTTCTCAGAGAGTGTTTTTAGGAACTGTTGAATTGTGGGGAGCTCTAAGTCTCGGTGGAGGTCGGCGTTACGGACGTACCAGGGTGCGTTCGTAGCCCGACGACAGAAATAGTTTTGAACAACTTGAAGTTTGTACAGGGCTTTAGGCTTTGCGTGAGCAAAAATGGGGGCTGCGTATATCATGACTGGTCATATACAGACCTTATAAAGGGTTTGCTTGTTGCGTAGGGACATTTTACTGTGTCGGCCCAACATACTGTTGAGCCTACCCAGATAAAATCGCGCGTTTCGAGTTACTCTCTTTACATGGGGCTCGAAAGTGAGCCTCGTGTCAAGGGTGACACCTAAGTATTTGGCGGACGTATGGCAGGGGACAGGGGCCCCTAGCATACGGATTATCGGAATGGTAGTCGGGCGGCGTCGATTATGTTCGAAGTGAACGGCGGAGCTCTTCTCCGGATTCACATCGATACGCCAATTTTGGAACCAAGCTCCTAAGTCATTATCTGACTTTTGGATCTTATTCCGTATAAAGGGTAGCGAGGTACATTTATAATAGAGGGCAGTGTCATCTGAGAAAGAGGGAGAGCTGAACACCATTCGACGGGATGGGAATGTCGTTGGTGTACAGGATATATAGAAGAGGGGCAAGCACGGAGCCCTGAGGGACACCGGCTTTGATTTGACGTAAAGAGGAAAGCGTGCCTTCGTGTCTGAAACGAAAGGTACGGTCGTTCAAGTAGGAGGTCATGAGACGAACAAGACGATCAAGGAAACCTATTTTGTATAGTTTGTAGATAAGGCCTTCGTGCCAGACTCTATAAAACGCTTTCGCTATGTCGAAGAAGACCGCGATGGTCTTATGACGGCGAGGATAAAAATCGCTGAAGATATATTCCACAATACGGTGAACTTGTTGGGGACAAGAGTGTTTCGCTCGGAAACCAAATTGGTGAGGGATGACAAGAGGGTCAACGTCTGTGGGAAACAGATGGCCCCTCATGCGAGTAAGGATGACTCGTCCAAAGAGTTTGCCCATGGCCTTGAGGAGGCTGATGGGATGATGACTGGAGGGGAGGTTGTGAGGCTTTCCTGGCTTGGGGATACCAATGACAGTTGCCTCTTTCCACGTGGTGGGAAAGTAACTAAGGTTGAAACAGGCGTTGAAGATAATAGCTAAAAGGGTTAACACCTGCTCAGGAAAATGTTTAAGGGCTTGGTTGGAGATGCCATTTGCGCCCGGAGCCTTTTTGGGCTTCAGTCCTTTGATGAGGGATGAGATCTCATCATTGGACACAGTGATATGGTCAGAGACTGTGGGGGGTGAGTTCCGGTGGCGGACCTCATCCTCCACTGTCTGGATGTGGGAGGGGTCAGTGGGTTGAGAGCTGGGAGGGCATTGAGCGGCGATGCTGTCTGCAAAGCACTCAGCTTTTTCCTCGTTTTCGAAGGCAATAGTACCGTCGGGGCGGAAGAGAGGGGGAGTGTGAGTGATAGCGTCTATGCGGAGGGCTCTCGCCATCTGGTAGTACGCTGTATGAGAGGGAGAGATATTTTCCATGAGATTACTCTTTTCGAGGTCTCGAAGTTCGGAAAGGCGTGAATGGACTTCTCGTTGAAGACGATTGGCCGTACGTCTATATTCAGGGGTTGGGTAGAGTGCTGCTCTCCGGAGAGCAGCTCTCTTGGCTTTCATTAGGTTGATAATATGTAGGGGAAGACTATTAGTATTAGCAACCGGGACGACCCTTTCATTCTCCTTAAGGGAGGATTTAATTAGGGTGGTGAGAGAATCCACCGCGGTGTCGATTTTTTCGGTACTGTCGAAAAAGTCTGAAGAATGGGGGATGGGGGAGTCCAGAAAGTCCAAAGCTGTGGCTAAGGACGTCTTGAAGCCCTTCCAGTTGGTGAAGGTTTTCGTGGAGGGGGTTGAGGTAGGCGGCTGATGGCTAAGTATGAGGGAGACAGGGCGGTGGTCGGATCCAAGATCGTCAAGGGTCTCGATTGACCTGAGGTTGAGAGAAATTTCTTTTGCTAATGCAAAGTCTGTACGTCAGGAGCGTGGTCGGTGTTGTCGAGATAGTGAGTGACACCGAGAGGACTTAGAACGGTAAGGAGAGACTAGACTCCTACCGAGATGCCAAGGGTCGTGCAGAAATTGGTTGTTCATTTTGTATGGGATTATAACAGCGTCTAAATAACGTACTAAAATATAAAAAATAATAAAGAATAAAAGACTTAATTAATTTATGATAGTTTCAGTAATGTACGAAAATATAGGTAATAAATATTACAGGATTATTGTATAGGACAATAGGATAAGAAATGTGTTAAACGTGTTTAATTTTATGCCTAGAATAACGAAACAATAATAAAATTGTATAAGAAAATTAAAGTAAAATTAAAGTGAATTAATGCTGCTTAAAGGTTTTAATTTGTGAATAAAACGATTGCATCATTTAAGATAGTCATGGTTATTAATAAAGATTATTGTTTTGAATGTGTGTAATAGATATTTAAGATTTATGACTTTAAAAATGTCTTGTAAAAATGTTTTATTTTGCTAAATATTTTAATATGTTTTTATGTGGTATTAATGTTTTGAATATTACTATAATGTGACTTTTTTGTACGTCTTGTGAAGTGAAATTAGGTAATGACATTCTTTTGGGTAATTAAGATATGGTTTTAATTATGGGAATGCGATAGTGAAAATCAGTGTTAGATTATGTCGAAATGTCGCGCGGTACGCGGCTCTCTTTCAGGTATAGCTATCGTAGTACAATAGGAGGCTGGTATTTTGGAAATTTGTTCGGGACCAGTTATCAGTTTCCAGTTTTAACTCAAGAAAGAAAGCAATAGGGAAAAGTGATAGGGAAAGTAGTGAAATTTTCAATGTCGCATTTCCTTTATGAAAAATAATTGATGTTTCATTTAAGAAGACGAGTCAGCGTCGAACCCATTTCCCGAAATACAGTCCACTGATGACTAACATCAAGACGGGGACCCGTAATCTTAGTCGTCTAACCTTTCTTTTGAGAGAGTGCAGACGGGCTTTGATTGGCACACCTACTAAGGGGTCACGCCCACCTCGTTGTTCCCGAACTCAACGTGGTGTGGTATTAGGATCTGTGAATAGAAGGTCACTAATTTGTCGATCTTTGATGCAAGGCGGGTCACGAGGACCCGCTGTACCCTTTCACACACTATGGCTGTCTATTACTATCCTAAGTCTATTAGGTAGACTATAAGTTCGTTTGTCACTTCAGTTTTATAAAATAACATTGTTTTATATAAAAGAACGCGATTCTCAAATTTACATCCACGATATAATATTTTTAAATTCTAATACGCTCTAATTCCAACCAACCGTGACAAGACATCCCAAATGTCACGATTCTTCAACGCCGTGACGTCATTATCTCTAATCCTCGTTTTCATTCCGTCGATTATCTTGAAGTGAAAGAACTTTTCTCTGTAAAAAAGTTCTTAACTACGCTTTATTCCCAAACGAAGAAATTTTAATTAAATTAGAATACCCTCCGGCTTTCTGGTAAAGGACAATCTATTCAACTAAATTGCCTGGCAGCACAGTTTCTAATTTAATTTTATTGAATTCTTACATCAAATTATTAAAAATAATAAAGCCAATTTTTTAGGTACTTTTATGATTATAATTACATAAATAAATATTTAAAACATACATTTTAAAGAACAATGTGATAGAAACACGCTGTAGCTCAATTGTAGTAGTAGCACGAATGGGTCGGCTTGACCGGGGAAGGATCAGGCTCTCATAGAATACCAGTGTAATATAACAACGCTGCTGTGTTTTGTATAGTAAGTGAAGAGAAAAGACCCGCTTTATTGGAAACGCGGCATTCCATCTTATTAGTCCTCTGGGATGACAATGCATCTGCTTTTAGATATTTAATCAAGGATAGATGTAGATGTTTATGTGCCAGAGAATCCAGTTACAATTATATAAACTGTGTACTCGTTTCTATAAAAAAAACAACAAAGTCCTATCATTTTAAAGATATGAAAGAAGGAATAAGTTTAAATTTAATTATACAAACGCGAACATAATATGAATTTTGTAATAGGGTATTTTGCACCATGTAAGAAAAAACAAATACGTATTTATGCTAGGGTTTGTACAATGTAAGCGAGAAATGTTGATTTATATTCATAAAAATGCATTATAAATTTTATAACTCAATTTTAAGAATACATTTTTAATCTGTGTCCAAAACTCTATCCGCCATATTAGATTCCGTCGTGACGTCACTTCTATAGAAAACAAGCTAATATGCCGTGTGTTATTTCGAAAGTTTTCAAGTTTCGAAATATATATAATATCATCACGATTGTTGAGTTTTATTCCGTATTTTATTAAAATGGCATTATGAAAGACGGATTCGTAGAAGCAGCAAGTACTAATCTACCAAAAATAAATACATTGATGGTGGCAAATTATTTTGCATGCAACCCCGATTTTTGTTCTGCCGAGTTTTTTTTATAGAAATAGGGTGATAAACGAGCACACAGTCCACCTGATGGTAAGTGGTTGCTGTTGCCCATAGACATCTACATCATCTTCGTTAGCGAATTTAAATGCAGATACGTTGTCAGCCGTGAGGACTAAGATAGAATGCCTCTTTTCCAGAAAAAGGGTCTCCGGTTCTCTACACTCACCATATGAAACACAGCAGCATTAAGCTGCAATTTTACGTTAGTATTCTGTGAGAGCGTGGTCCTTCTGGTCGAGCGAGACCCATTCGTGCTACAACTATGCTATTAATATAGCTGCAGCATGGGTCTACCATGTAATAAAACGATTTGAAGAATGTTAAAACATCAATGTAAGTACTGTCACCATTTTTTGTTTATACAATAACACTATAGCAGTTGAGAGTGTCTTTTGATAATACATACTTATGTTTATCTATGACTACAATCTCAGATAACCTCATTTTCGTTTTCAGGTCAGGATATATTATAACGTTCAAATAAATTTATCGGTACGAAACGTGCACCACCTACTAGTTAATTGTTCTATGCCTATAACCTTTGCGGAAGTACAAGCAATAAGTTGATAAAGTTTTAGCACAATCTGATGAACGGTATGGCAATAATAGAATAAAATTTTCTCGATATAAAAATCGCAAAGATGCCTCTTATTTTCTTCGTGAACCGATTTGTTCTGGTCGTGGTGCATATCATCAAGCAAAAAATATAATAAATGACATTACTGATATAATATCTAGTGCTGTAATTAGGGATTTTAATTACATATTTCTAGTTATTGAATAAAATGCATTTGGCGCTTACTATATGTTTATTCCGTGCAATAAATTATCGTCCCTCTCACGTCACGCGAGGCTTCAAGTATGTTTTGTTTCACGAATCAGTCGCCATCGCTCTGTTGAGACGTGAAGACTGTGTTTCTGTGCACCGTGCCCACGCCAAAAAAAGATCGTGTTGTACACGTTGTACATAAATAAGTTGATAGGAATTTGGCGAACATCAAAGCGCAATAACGAAATTGTCGTTTATACGTATGTTCTTAGAGTAGACTGGCCTGAAAATATCGATCCTTACTACTTAGAGAGTAGTATATTCCTTGCTTACTACTAAACTCAAGCGCTATCGTCATCAGCGCGTAATAAATGCAAATTAATGTTATGTCTGCTGTTGGTCGCTAAATTACTAATGTTATTCACAATTATTTATACATATTTCGGAAGGAAATAAATAAGCAAGAGCGAACAATAATCTCAATTTCAAAAACTATGCATAAGCAATGAATTTATAGTAAAGGAACTGACAAATAAATAAACTAAAAGAAATTAATAATAATAATAATAATGCCAAAAATTAAGTATAAGAGTATAAGTAAGAAAACAAACAATTAATTTAGGCCCGACCAGGGATTGAACCCGGGACCTAGTGATTAGCAATCGCGTTTACGACTAATAGACTAAAGATGCAGTTAGTCATACAATGAAATTAGTTATCTCTGTAGTAGTAGTAAGAGTATATAAAAGCACACACACAAGTGTAATAATAATCCTATATAATCAAATTTATTAATACAATAAAGTGAGTCTTATATCATCATTCGTTTGTTTAACCTCTCCCAACATTCGCCCCACATGGCGACCCTGCTGAAGTAATTCGCGACGAATATGACACCCTCTGCCATATTTGGGAACAGTGGAAATGTGTGCAACTGATGAACTAAATCAAGCTATGGCGTTCTATCTGGAGTTACGCGACTGTGTATACGTGTTTAAAAAAAGTTAACGAAAAATAACATCCAAGATGGGCGGTAAACAGACTAAAGAAGAAACCGTAATTGTGCAAAACGCAGTGGAAGCAATAAGGAATTGAACAATTGTAATTTCACCTGACTACGAGTAATATTTTGCTGTCTATCATTGTGCTGGTACTTCTACTGGGGTCCCTATATTGCTTGTATCGAACATATAGGCGATGTCATATAGTGGATAAACAGAGCTAAACAATACCCTAAGAAGGTCTATTTTCGGCAACCGCAACCCCACAAATGTGGAAGAGGCAAGTCAACCAAGCGTATTAAAGGTACACCGTCGCGGATCGAAGTTTAAAAGTGGCGTTTATGTGCATATAAAATGAGTAAAAAGTGTGTCTATTAATAGTGAAAAAGGGTATAGTGTTTATAAATCAACTACATTAATCTGGGACTCTAGTCTATATTATTGAACTTTATATTTTAAATTAAATCATGTATTCGTTGTACTGTCTTTAATCGTCATGTAACCGTATTATTATTATATTAAATATTTCGTAAAATTATTTATAGTATACTCTATTCTACGTATTGGTAGTAAGTTATGAATATTTCTTTAGAACAGTTATATGAGCAATTAAAAGAAGTGAGAACATATTTAATTAAAATTGGACCGAGTAGACGTGAAGGAAAAGTTTTAGATACTAAACTTAAAGAGGCCAATGAAATATTTAGTGAATACCTGTTGTTAATAAATTTTAATAGTAAAGTAAAGGAAGGTAAGATTAAATCTACTGATATTCCATCTTATCAAACCTATTGTAAGAATTTTGAATCATTATATCAGGATATATAGTGTAAGCCTGAGTGTACAATCTGAAAACCGAGCAATATGGATACTTTCGATTTGAAAACGGCTTTGACTTTATTACCTGTTATGTTAGATGACGAAACAAGTGTGAAACAATTAATCGACAATATTCAGTATTATAATTCTTTGTTAACAAAACAGGAATGCAAAAATAATTTAATTAAATTCATATTAAAAAGTAGATTATCTCAATCTGCTAAATTACGTCTTCAAGACGATTACTCTAATGTTGAAGACTTGGTTAGTGACATGCAGAAAGAGTTGTTGCCAAGAAAGGAGCAGCAATTCAAAATAAATTGCAAAATTACGCCAAAATGATATGTCAATTCCTGATTATGGAAAACAAATAACAGAGTTATTGTGGACCTTACGATATCGCAAGCCAACGGTAATACCGCATATTACAATATTTTGAAAACTGTTAGTGAAAACAAGCGATCAAGCAATTTTCCGATGGCTTACGAAATCGTCGAATCAGCACAATAATTTGCTAGAAATTACAGCCTCTGAAAGATGCCATTCAAGCAGCTCAAGATGAAGAGCTTCATCATCATCGGCCGCAGGAGAGGTGATGGGTATGTCCAGTAAGAAATTTTATTATCCTAGGAATTTTCATCATAATTCTAGGTACCCACGTGGCAACGGGCGTAATCGGCAAATGTTTTCACAGCGGGGACACTACCATGGAAACTCGCAGCGATCGAGTTCATGGAACCATTCGAACTCACGTGGCCAAGGACAGCGAAGACGATATAATCGAGGTACGTTTCGTAATTATCGCGGAAATCAAGGGATAAAAGAAATGTAGTCAATATAATTAATGAAAACCAGGAATCAACTTCAAACGAACCCCGACTAGATAAGTTTTTTCGAGAATAAACAAAATCAATAATTTATGGCTAGTAGTAATAGCAATTGTTTTATTCATTTACCAGTTTCATCATGCAATAAGACTTATTCTTTCTTAGTCGACACAGGCGCATCTTTATCCGCCACATATAAACATGCTATCGAATTAAGTGTTTCATTACATAAAGAGAATGTAATTATAAACGGTCTAGGTGGCGAGGTGCAAACAATCGGATATGTTTATGTCCCATTAATGATTCATGGATCTGTTATTAATCACAAGTTCTTTGTTTTAATTCGTTACCAATTTCTGTCGCATGGAATTCTAGGTAGAGACTTTTGAATAGATTTGGAGCATGTTTAGATTTCGAGAAAAATATTTTATCTTTGAAATTAGGGTCGGCCACACTTGTTTCTTGCCTTCACTAATAATTATAATATTAACGTATTGGAAATTTCAAGAAGTGAATCCATACATTATATTCAAACTGATTTTCAAACCGATTGCATTATTTGTTCACGAGAATTACAAGATGGCGTTTATTTTGCTAGCTCTGATAGCGACACCATTAAGGGAAAATACTAATAAAAATATTAAATGTTACTGAAAATCAGTAACATTGTCAGGAATAAATCCTGCAATTCATGATCTTAACGATTATAACATTTGTAGTTTTGAGAAAAATGAGAATAATTCAGACCGAGTAAAACGATTACTCCAATTAGATAAATCGGGTAATAAAAAATGGCGATTGGTAGTGGATTACCGTAAATTAAATAACTGTATAGAGGATGATAAGTACCCTCCCTGATATCACAGAAATCTTAGAATCTTGTCTGAAGTGTATATTTACACATTTAGATTTATATCAAGGGTATTACAATGTTAATTTAGATAAAAGTTGTCGAAAATTTACTGCTTTCGATTCTGGTCAATATCAGATGACGAGAATGCCCATGGGATTAAAAACAAGTCCCAGCTCTTTTCATGAATGATGAATTTAGCAATGTCAGGACTAAATAATGAAAATGCTTGATTTATTTAGATGACGTCATTGTTTTTAGTAGACAACTAGACCACCACAATAAAAACTTACAGGATGTTTTGAAAGACTTCGTTCAGTAAATTTAAAATTAAATCCGTCAAAATGTACATTTCTTAAAAACAGATTTTATATTTGGGACATTGTATATCTAACGAAGGGATTTTACCTGATCCTGAAAAATAAATACAGTAAAACTATCCTTGTCCGCAAAATGCCGACGAAGTTAAAAGATTTATGTTCACAAATTATTATAGAAAGTTTATACCCAACTTTGCTGAAATTGCACAACCATTAAACCAACTTTGTAGAAAAATACTAATTTCTTGTTTGGACTGAAAAATGTCAAAGTCTTTTGAAACACTCAAAAACGCATTATGTCCCCCAGTTTTAGATTACCCTGATTTTTCAAAAGAAAATTATTTCATTTTACAAACTGATGCATCTAATAAAGCAATTGGAGCAGTTCTGTCGAATAAAAATGGAAGACCAATAGCATTTACTAGCAGATCTCTGAATAGGCTGAATCAAACTATCCAGTTATAGAAAAGAGTTGTTAGCGATAGTATGGGCCGTCAAATATTTCAGACCATCTGTATGGGCAATATTTTAAAATCAGGACTGACCATAAACCTCTAGTATACCTATTTGGCATGAAAGATCCATCGAGCAGGCTTATGAAGTTTCGTTTGGTATTAGAGGAATATAATTTTGACGTAGAGTATGTAAAGGGTTCAGATAATGCAGCTGCAGATGCGTTATCTAGAATCTGTTTGAGTTCGAAAGAGTTAAAAGAGTTAAATGAGAACATTGTTAATGTCATGACACGAGCAAAATCGCGAAAAATAAATAAACCAGGATCCTCCTCGTTGGACATGATACCCACAGACTTGAGGCCTGATCAACCGAAAGTCGTCATGTCAAACCAGCAGAATCAGTGGAGTTGCGTATGGTTAATAAAGATGATTTGAAAACATTGAGAAAATTAAGAGTTATTAGTAAAGAAAATAATACATTTTGTTATGTTGAAAAGGAAAAGATAATTTATATTAAATATCTAAGTTCCGACTCACGAATGACGCGACGCGAGTTTGTGAGGGAATTAGATGAATTTTGTAAGTTAATAAATGTTAATGAAGTATGTATAATAAAGAAGGATGGTAATAAGGAATTTATTAAAAAACTAGTTGAAGAAGTTAAATCTATGAATGATAGGACTGGTCCACGTGTACATATAATAAATAATGTAAAAACGATATATAGTAAGGATGACAGAAAGGTGATATTAAATGACTTCCATCTCCTACCTAGCAGTGGCCATGCAGGTATGAGAAGGATGGTCAACAATATAAAAAGTATTATTATTATGGGTTAGATAAGGATGTAAAGAACTTTGTTAGGCATTGTGACAAATGTCAGCGTCAGAAATTTTCGTTACCCGTAAGAGAGCCATTAGAAATAACAACGACAGCTAACACAGCGTTTGAAAAGATATATTTAGACCTAGTAGGTCCATTTGAAGTTGATAATAAATACTCTTATGGTTTAACGCTACAATGCGAACTCACTAAGTATGTCGAAGCATATCCTTAATTTCTAAAAAACCAACGAAGTAGCAAAGAGTTTTGTTACTAACTTTATTCTTAGGTATGAGCAAAAGTAATAACTACTGACAGAGGAAAGAGTTCACCGCATCATTATTCCAAGAGGTATGTAAATTGCTTCAAATAAAACAATTAAATTCGACTGCTTACCACCACCAATCACTAGGTGCGTTGAAGTGTCACATAAAATTTAAATGCTTTTCTTCGCATTCAAATTGATAATCACCCTGAAACATGGAGCGACTGGTTACCATTTTGGTCGTTTGTTTTATAATACGACAGTTCATACAGAGACGAAATTCAGTCCTTATGAACTTGTCTTTGTAAAAATGTTCACTCTAGTAATTTGACAGTAGATTTAGAGCCACTTTATAACTACGATCATTATCCATGTGAGCTCAAATACAGGTTACAATTGTCACAAAGAGACGCAAGAAATAATTTGATAAAGTCTAAAGAAAAGAGGAAAATTATATTTGATAAATATACCAAGCCTATAAAATACAATGTAAATGATTTAGTACTCTTAAAAATGAGTCAGGTAATAAACTAAGTGATCTATACTCTGGTCCTTATAAAGTTGTTAAAGATGTAGCACCAAACGTAGAAATAATTAAGAATGGTAAAATGAATTAGTACATAAAACCGCACGAAATTGTATATCCAATAATAAATAAAACATATTTTATATGCTTTGTCAAGTACATTTATTGTTATTATTATTATTTTTTCTGTAGATTACTTAATATTACGTAATTATAAATATTCTAAATTAAATAATCAAAAAAAAATCTTCTTAAATAAATACCTTATATATTATTTTATAATGTAACTGTTCCTAATATTTACAAAAATAAAATCTTTTAATGTATCGATAGTAAAAAAAAAAAATGTATCCTTGTATTGTCACATTTTTTTTTTCTTTTGATGGAAGGTAGTAGTAGTAAGAGTATATAAAAGTACACACACACAAGTGTAATAATAATCCTATATAATCAAATTTATTAATACAATAAAGTGAGTCTTATATCATCATTCGTTTGTTTAACTCCTCTCCTAACATTCGCCCTACATCTCGTTATTTGCAGATTTTTTCATTATTTTGTTTTCAAAATTGTTAATGAATGTATTTTCTATAATATGCATGTGAATTACTAACAATAAAAATTATACAACTATTTTATCCTAAAACTAAATATAATAAACAATAAACAAAGTCTATTTAAACAAGTACATATTTACAAAAAATATTTAGGTACCCACGTAATGAGCGTCACAAACTTTAAAATTTAGTAGCACTAGCAAGCGACGTTGCCTAAAACGCGCTAGCTCTGACGTATGTAATTGTAACCTGATGTTTTGAGAAAAACGGTATTAGATGAAAATAAGAGGTAGCTTTGTGATTTTTTTCATCGAGATAATTTAATATGTTATTTATATTATGATTTTAATAAATGTATTTAGTCCCTCCTATTTGAACTTGATTAAGCTATGTAAAATTCGGATCTAAGATTCGATTCGAAACCTAAAAAATCAATTCACATAAACTCGAGGTCTAGAAGATCAATTTCCCAAATGTCAACTTTTCTGTTTCTCTCATTTTCTTTGAGCTTTTATATTACGAAAGAAAAAAATAAGAAAATTCACCTTAAAAATGATTTCATATACTTAACTCAAAAATCCGATCTTTTTTCGATTTCTTTAGTAAAAATCATGTACTTTTATTTATTATTTTAGAACGAAATAATCATAATTGCCAATATTTTATTTCTTTTCGGCATCAAAGTCATTGGCTCTGTGAACTTGGAACCCGAACTAAAATAATATTGATACATATTTTTAAATAACGCAGATGAATATTGTTTATTCGTTTTAGTTCTGAAAATCTTCTGATACAGTTGTAATTTTTCATGAAATATATATTTTTCAATCTGATTACCAATGGTAAGAATCGTTTGCAGATGATTGTAATACTAAAAGATTTTTGTAGATTTTTAGTATTACAATCATCTACAAACGATTCTTAACCCATTGGTAATCAAGATTTTCAAAATTATCATATTTCATGAAAATTTTACAACCTTTAGTGATTTTCAGAAGACTTTTCAGGACTACAAACGAATGAAGGTTATTACAATCACCTGCGTTGTTTGTAGAATATGTATCAATTTTTATTATCTTTACAATTTTTTTAAATTATAACTCTTTTTAGAATAAAAAATCTACAATAAAAATCTTTTAGTATTACAATCATCTACAAACGATTCTTAACGCATTGGTATTCAAGATTTTTCAAAAATTATTATATTTCATGAAAAATTACAACTTTTAGTAATTATCAGAATATTTTTCAGGACTACAAACATCATCTGCGTTGTTTGTAGAATATGTATCAATTTTTATTTTTTTATTTTTTTAGTTCGGGTTCCAAGTTCACAGAGCTAAAGTCATTGCGTTTAATTAATTGTAAATATTTATTAAATTGTATTTTTACCAAAAGAGAAAAAAATCTAATCTTGATATTTAGGTGTCTGAGATCGAATCACAGGAGCGATCCATTATTTAAGACCGATTAAATTTATCGATTATCCCCTAAAATCTCTTATTCGATCTCATACTGCCATCCCACTGGCACACTCCTTGGCGCGTGTATTTGTACACGCGCAAAAGAGTGCATGAACAACATTGAGTTATAAGTACTACGTAGTAAGTACCAGAAGCTATTCGTACAGTTTCTTTACTCATGTGGCTATTCTAAACAAAAAACGTGTCGCATCTTGATGACAGCGGTGGCCTGCGCGGGGCGAGCGCACCGTGAACTGACTGAGGTATTTGCTACGGTGCTAAAATTTGTTCAAACTATTAAAACATGAAGCGCTAGATCACTTTTAGAGTATAGTTTTCATGCGACCAAATCGGAATTTCATGACGCTTACGCGTTTCGTTCAATCTCGATTTTACAACGCGGAAATTACAGCCAAAAAAAGTAGAAAATTAAAAGTGTTCAGAGCAGCAAGGATATCTATCCATACATGAACATAATCACAACCTATGAAAGTCCCACCGCTGAACATTGGCCTCCCATATATATTGTATTCGGGGGATTTTACCACAGTTGCCACGCTTGACAGGCCGTGGTTAGAATATCTAACGCATACTTGAACACTATTTTTTTAATCTGGCTTTACGGCTCTGGGTTCTAGCCCTTCTGAGCCGAAACTAAAAGTTGTTTTCATTAGTATTGTGAGTTAGAATAGTGTATATAGAATAGATCTTCCGGTTGGCAGTTCGAACAAGTGACACATCGTTATTGTTGTTCAGTTTTTATAGCAAAATCAGTGAAAATACTTACAACTTCATATAATAATATACACATTAAGAGAATAAAGTAACGAAGTACTCGTATAACGTGAAAACTGCAATATAAGTGCTATCATCAGTGATTTTAAGATCGAAAAGGAATATAAATATAATTTGAGGTTAGTATTATATACCACCATATATACCACTACCATAACCTTAGATAATTGTAATCTGAAAGCCATTTGTTTGCCAGATAAGTGTTACCAACTTTACCGCACTAACGAATCGGACGAATCAAACAGTTGACAGATAAGAAGTGTTAACCAACCGCATCAACACATTAATTACGTTCCGTTTCACTTTGTAACATAAACATGGAGAACATGCAACTCATTCAAGAATGTTTTGAAAGAATGAAAATCGAAATGGCTAACCAAACAAGAGAAATAATATCGAAAATGGACGAAAATTACTACTTTGGTAACTGAAATAAAAGAACTGAAAGCAGAAAATAACAATTTGAGAGAAAAGTCGCAAGTTTCGAAAATACAAAAGAAGAAATAATCTTATTATTCACGGCATTAGTGAAAATGAAAATCGTCATTTGAGCTTATAGAAATAATCATAGAAAAGTAAAACGCGATCTAAATATTTCACTTGAAAATAGAGATATTGACATCATACACCGAGTTGGGAAAAGACAGTAAACAAACAAAAGTAAGACCAATTCTAATTTCATTCGTGAACGGCTGGAAGAAGAATGAAATATTTTAAATAAAAGAAATTTAAAGATGCATATATTTCGGAAGACTACCCCAAGGATGTTTTAATGAAAAGAAGGAACTACAAACGAAACTAATACAAGAAAGGGAAAAAGGCAACTTCGCTGTCATAAAATACGATAAGCTCATTATTAAACAGGGGACGGAACATCAAACAAAGAAAACGTAAAAGAAATGAATCAAGCTCCCTACTAACCTTAACCAGCCTAAAAACAAACAAATGTACCCCACAAACTAATCGAGTCAATGATTTAACCTGATGCGAGGCAGAAGTAACTTCTCTCATCATCCACCCAAACATCTGAACGCAGCATAGGACAACGCCATCAGCCGCCGGAACAAAACAAAACACATGGAAGGACAACAAGGTATAAACAAACAAACCATTTCCCAAGCCGACTGGTCTCGGAAATTAGACTACCACCCTCTTTCCTTAAATACAAGAGAGAGATTCAAAAGAACATAGCTTAAAAATCTGTACATATAATGTAAGGTCTTTGTCGTCAACAGAAAAATATTTAGAATTAGTTTATGCATTAGAAAACATACGTTACGATATATTGGGACTCTTAGTTAGAAGAATGGGTTGTAACATCGAAGAGTACAATGATTGCATTTTTTGCTACATTGGACAAACGAAAGGATTATATGGAGTAGGATTCTAATAAAAAGACACTAAAAGCAACATAATAAATTTCACTGGCATCTCAGAAAGAGTAGCATTGCTCCAACTAAAGTTTGAAGACATGCGTTTATCAATTATCCAAGCATACGCACCCACGGATAGCTCAAGTGAAGAAGAGATACAAAATTTATAATGATCTTGAAAAGGCGCATGAATTAGCTGAGGAAAAACTCTAGTAATTGGCGACTTCAATGCAAGAATCGGACAGCCTAAATTAGAGGAACAACCCATAATGGGAAAATACGGTTATGGAATGAGAAATGAAAGAGGCATGCGATTGATAGAATATGCCTTTGAATACAGACTGTCTATCATGAATACCCTTTTAAAAAGAAAACAAAAAAAAATGGACTTGGGAATCCCCAGATAAAAGATACAGAAATGAAATCGATTTTGTTATGACTAACACCCCAAAATTGGTAACAATTTCGAAATATTGAATAACATAAATTTCTCCTCTGATCACAGAATTTTATGAGCTACAGTCAGGCTATGTGTCCCGAAAAGGGCAGGAAGAACTTCAAACCAGTCCTAAATACCCTATTAGCTGAAGATGATATAAGCGCATTCATAAACAACTTAAAATCTCACATTAGAGAAAATAGAAAAGAACCTACAAATGTCCAAGACTATTATGACACTCTGGAACAAACACTAACCTCAAGCTCTACACTAAAGAACACAACAAAAAGAAGAAAAACGCAAAATATTTAGCGAATTTACAGAATCATTAATACAAAGACGTACCAAACTCATATGCACAAAAACAAAAGTAAAGAAATGAAAAGGAATTAGCGCAATTATTCAAACAAACCAACAAAGAGATAAAGAAAGACTATAAAAACATAGACAAGATGTCATTACACAAAACCTTATTAAGTTCAGGAGCACTAAAAGAGCGTTTAAAGAATTAAGCCTCAAACAAAATGGATACAAAATTTAGAAACTAAATCGAAAACAAAATCTAGAAAAGACATAATAGACCAGGCAAAATATTTTTATAAGGAACTATACAAGAAAAGAGACCATGAGAATAACATAGACGAATTAATAAATTACACTCTAACGCGGAAAGTATTTCAGTAAATGAAAACGAAGTATATGAACATATCACACTGTTAAAACTGCGAAAAGCCCAGGACCTGATGGGATAAGTAATGAAATGCTCAAGTTCGCTTCACCTATACTTCTTAGCCAATTCACCCAACTATTTAATCAGATACTGGAGACAGAAACTGTACCGAAACAGTGGTGCTCATCTGATATTACTCTAATATACAAAAAGGCAACCTCTTGATATAAGCAATTACAGACCCATAAGTCTACTGGCATGTTTATTTAAGCTTTTGCGTCAATAATCCTAAAAAGAATAACAGCAGAGATTGACAAAGCGCAACCCATAGAACAGGCAGGGTTTCGATCAGGCTATAGTACGACTGACCATTTACATTCACTGGGACAAGTAATAGAGAAGTACAAAGAGTTCAGGAGACCTCTACACAGCCTTCATAGACTATAGTAAAGCTCGATAGTATTAGTCACAACTCTATCTGGAATGCACTACATTACTGAACATTAACAGAAAGTATATAAACATCCTAAAGTACATATATAACAACGCCACCAGTAGAGTCAAGCTCGAAACCAGAGGAGAAGAAATAAGAATTGAAAGAGGTGTAAGACAGGGTGACCCTCTGTCACCGAAACTATTTATCGCTGTCTTAGAAACTGTATTTAAGAAACTAGACTGGAAAACCAGAGGGTTGAAATTAGCTGGCAGTTGCTTGAGCCATTTGCGATTCGCAGATGATATAGTTGTATTTGCTGAAACATCTAAAGACCTAGAAGCAATGATAAACTCACTTGATCGAGAAAGTACAAAGTAGGACTAGAGATGAATTTTTTTTTTTTATAGGATCGGGTGACAAACGAGCACACAGTCCACCTGATGGTAGTGGTTGCAGACCCATAGACATCTACATCTATCAATACCTCCAAAACAAAGATAATGAGCAATAGCCTAAGAATCCCTATTAGTATAAAAGGTAGACGCATCGAATATGTGGACAAATACATATACCTAGGGAAACAGGTATCATTCAGATCATCTAGTAATGAAGAAGAAATAGAAAGGAGATGTAAAATAACTTGGAACAAATTTTGGTCACTAAAGGAAATATTAAAAGGAGATTATACATTAAATATGAAAAAAATTGTAATTGAAACCTGTCTCCTGCCTTGCTTACTGTATGGTTGTCAGACGTGGATTTACACACAAAAATAAAACAAAAATAAGAACAACACAGAGGGCAATAGAGAGAAGTATATTAAAAATAAGGAAAATACACAAAATAAGATCAGAAATAATCAGAGAAAGAACAAAATAAAAGATGCTTTAACACAAGTTTAAAACTAAAATGGCAATGGACCGGCCATATCTCTAGGTTCACAGATGATAGATGGACCATAAAACAACACGTTGAGAGGACCGTTAGGAAAAAGAAATGTCGGCAGACCAGCTAGACGGTGGGTTGATGATATCGTTGCAAAAGCAGGGCAAGACTGGATGGCCCTAGGCAAAGACAGAGAATTATGGAAGGAGAAGGAGGAGGCTTACCCAAGAGGGATCCACATTCCAGAAAAATAGCTAACCACACTAACACTAGACTAATAAGTTAAATGTACTAACACAACTAACAAACATTTAGAATGTAAAATATTTTGATGTGGAAATAAAAGGTTATTATTATTATTATTATATAGAATAGAATAGGACAGCTAAATAATTAATAGCATAAAACAAAGTTGCAGGTACATTTAACATTTATAGGTACTTTAGACTGATGGAAAATCTTTTTAGTAGTTCCGGCAAAAATAGTACACTGACCAAGAAACATGGTGTGGAGGCTATTTTTTACATGTATTGATTGATTAGTGAATATACATCACAAACACCATTACAGTAATTAAATAAATATGATTAAAGCCAAAATGAATAAAAGATAATATGTTCATTAATAATATTACCTTTACATGCTATATAGTAAGAAAGATGTTTTAATCTGGTTTTAAAAGGATAAAACACAAAGTAAAATACCACTGTATTTATTACTGTAATCATTTCAAAAGTAGTCTATTAATAGTGGAACAGACAGACAGGCGCGCTATTCTAAGCAACCCACCTGAAAAAACTTAATGAATATTGAAACAAGCACACATGTACTTATTTATCTAATATCATTTGCAACCAGTAACACGGTTTTAGGTGCATGTGTGCGTCCAACAGTGAACTATTAAGGGTGTTTAGCGAGTTTTACCTCTACAGCGATTGAGAAAATAAATAGCACGTAAGATGTTTTGAACTGGTCGTAAGGATAAAAAAACTCTATATTGTCACTGTATTTGTTATTGTAAAATCATCACATTCTTAAAGCAGAGTTAAAAGTGACACATGCCACCAGGTGCAGTGTCGGGACATTGTTATTAATTTGTATTGATTGAATTATTTTTACATTCCAAGCACCATTAAAACCAAATGACTGGATAGTAACATATCCAATTTTACGATATTAACCACGAAAATAAATAGCATGTAAGGTCATTTGAACTATTTGTGTTAGGATAAAAAGAAACACTGTATTGTCACTGCATTTTTATTGTTTATTATTGTAAAATCATCATATTCTTAAAGCAGTCTATTATAAGTATCACAGGCCGCGAGGTGCAGTGCCAGGACATTCTTTTAATATGTGTTGATTGATTAGCATGTTTACATCCAACTGCAATTAAAGCTAAAATGTAAAATTCTCGAGTAGCAGTCTCGTACCGGTAAGCTCAGTGTGGGACGGCTAGTTGGAGTGACGACCTGGTAAGATATTCAAAAAGTCTATGGATGCAGGTGGCTCAGGACCGTGCTTTGTATAATTCCTTGGGGGAGGCCTATAGGCTGTAATGATGAAGAAGTTTTAAACTAGTTGTGTACGGATACGGCTCGACCGGGGTAGGACACGCTCTCACGGAAAACGCTACCAGCGTAAAATAGTAGCTTAATGCTCCTGTGTTTCGTATGGTGAGTGTAGAGAACCGGAGTCCTTTTTTACTGGAAACGAAGCACTCCATCTTAGTCCTCAGGGGTGACAATGCATCTGCATTTTGATTCTTAAACGAGGATAAATGTAGATGTCTATGAGCCACAGCATCTACTTACCATCAGGTGGACCGTGCGCTCGTTTGTCACACTTATTCTATAAAAAAAACAAAAGGAAATTGTCAATTGAAAGAGATACGAAAAGGTACCAGAGCATCTATTCAACTTGCTCGGCGTTTATTTATAAATAAGGCGCTTTATTTATAATAAGGCACATAGTAGAAACAGGTCAAGTAAGCAACAATAATTACAAGTTTTATTGATTATTATTCGTCATCATTACAACAATTCGCTGCTGAACATAGGTCTTCCTAAATTAAATATATAATGTAAAATATTGTATAGCCCTCCGTCAACTGCCATCGCGTTTCGTCCCGTATGGTGTCGTAAAAGTCGTAACGGAGTAAAATAAATCTACCAGGAAATAAGCAGCAACATTTCCTATAGAATACCACAAAAGCTTTGGTTGCCACTAGCGTAGCAACTGTGGCAAAATTCATTTAATGATGCATATTTATATTACTATATAAATATGCATCATTACTACTGTGTATAAATTATTCCAATCATTGTGAGTTTCATTTAAGTGGTATTCACAAATACGAGCGCACAGTGGCACATAAAATGAGTTATCAATCAGCAATCTCTCTTTTAGGTTAGTAGTTCTTTTAGTTTAGGTATTAAGAATCTAGATAAATGATTACATAACTTAAAAATACAGTGTCGGGAAGTAGAAGCAGCACCTTATAACTAGCCAAAGAATAGAATAGAATCATTTTTATTCAATATAGATTACAATACATAATACTTATTAAAAGTCATTTTTACTTTACCACTGGTTCATAAAAACCTCTGTCCTGGGAAGAATCAGCAAGAAACCCAGCGAGACTTTTTTAAAAAGCACTTTTACAATATAATTTTTATACAATTGTTTTGAAAACATTTAGAAACAGCATGGTAGCGATCACCTCATTCCCAGGGGTTATTATCAGTCATTTACTCTAGTAGTATAATAACCCTTACTAGACAATTTTTGCTTAAGAAATAATTTAAACCTTTGATTTTTCTATATTATAGTCTGCATATTATAGTAATTGTTGATGCCGCTCTGGAAATGGCAGGAGTTACAGTTACAGGCATAAGGGTGTTTATTGATTTTACCGATGTCTTCAATATTCATGAATTGTAATTCCATATCCTGTTATCATTTGTGTCTCCATACAGTTGTAGAAGCTCTCGGCCGACAAGATTGCAGACTCATTCTAAATGATCCACCTGAAAAGTGTTTTTTTCATCAACTAACCTAACAGACTATAGTTTTACAGTGTCTCCACCTAAATAATGATATTTATTAATATTTTATTTATTTCAATCTTTATTACTAATAAACAGTCTTAATGTCTCTTAAATTATATATAAATAGCATGTACTCGTTTCCTTCATAATACTTTTGTAGTAAACCAGATTCCACTAAGGTAAAACAAATAAAAATACATCAAATCAGAAAGGTAAACAAGTGAAGTAGTTATTTTAGAATTATAACATTATTTGACTAAGTACAAGTTCCTAGACGTTTTACATTTACACTAATTTCATTTAAGGTAAAAATATTACTTGTGTATTAAGTACAAAGGCAGACAAATATGGGTAAGGTAAGGAAGAAGTAGCAACTAAAGAAAAAAACTGTGGTTATCGAATATCTCCTATAAGGCAATCTGTGGGGAAGTCTATGTTCAGCAGTAGACGTTTGATAGGCTGTAAAGTTAAAGATAACCTGGTGGTGAATAGCCAAATTGTTTGTAGTGCGAGGTGTATGATACTACAAACATCAATCTGTGTGCCAAAGCGATTATGCCAACTCCTCCGGCAAGCCTATTTCAGGCAGGGGATCACTTACAGGCTGTTAAAGTAAAGTAAGTACCTGGTGTGATGGTATCCACTGCAAAATAATATCTCTTTCTGCTGAGTTCTTAAATGAGCTCTTAAAATTGAAGATCCATGGAATACAAATCTTCTAATGGAATGAGCAGTTTCAATACTTTCTTGCAATATTCTTAGGCAGTTACAACAAACTGCATCAAGTAGATGTAACTGAAAAATTGGGAATGCAAATAAAAATAAAGAAGTAAAAAATATTAAATTCAGAAAGAATGTACATTACCTACAATCAACAAAATAACATAAAAATAATGTAAACAAAATTCTTGCTTCCTGATGGAGTTTAAATATAATAAACATAAATAGTAGATGTATTTAATTAAATATTAACACTAATATGTATTCCTAATAACATCCATTTATTTTTATGTTATCTATATCTATAATATTAAATTCAGAAGGAATGTGTGTACATTCCTTCTGAATTTAAGCAGCGTCTTCCTATTAACAACTACCAATAAAAACTGTGGTTGCCGACTCGTCTACTAAGCATGGCAACTATAGCAAGTATCCTCCTTTGAGGAAATCTGAGGGAAGGTCTATGTTCAGCAATGGGCTTTTGATAGGATGTAACGGTTGTGGATATAGTTACTCTGACAGACACTTTTAACATAGATTTGTGTATATTTTGTGTGATTTTATTTTCTATTAATTAAATTAGATTTTACCAATAACATAACACTTCAATACTTTGACACTTTTAACATACTAATAAGAATTGTGTTTGTCATATGTTTTAGGTAATTCAACATAAATTATAGATTTTACAAAATTCTAGGAGCAAAAGTAAGCTTGTATTATACACTCACATATACTTTTAATTAAACTCGTCAGTTTTCATTTTCGAATGTCATTGGCGAATTAAATACATAATGTGGAATATTTGGCTAACCTGTATAATATAATCCAACACTTGTTGCATTGATTAGACATTGACATATTAATTTGTTAGTAATATGAAGGGATATTTATTAGTATTTTTACAAACTTAAAATAATTAAGTACTAAAACATGTATAGATCGTTAAGTGTCTGTGGGTGTGGGTCGTTTATTTTTATTTCTAAAAAATCGTACCATATCTCAATATTCAGTAAAAATAAAATAAAATGTAATACATTATAAACGAAACTTAGTAGTTTTCGTTTCCGTAGTATAATATTTTGGACTAGAACTTGAGAGTGACAAAAATAAGATATATTTCACAAAGTTTGAAACTTTAAATCAATTGTAGGTTTTGTACAGTTGAATTCTTCGCATTCCATAAGAAAAGATACTCACCTCTTGAGAAATCACAAATATAAAAGTTGGCGCTACTGATAACGAGATCAGGTTCTCTTAAGAAATAAAAATATTATAGTGAGAAGAAAATGCCGTGTGGTAGTGACGTAAGAGATCTGTCGGCCCATTTCGTATCGTGGATGTCGTAAGAGACGACTTCACTGTTGAAAATAGGCATCATCCCACAAAAGATAATTTGCAACTTTTTTACATTAAATATTTTGATGATATTATCTGTAAAGATGTCATATGTAGGAAGTCGATAGATGAAAGTGGCTCATTACCATACTTTGCCTATGTTCAACAGTGGGCTTGTGAAGAGCTGTTATGATGATCATGACGATATGTAAGGAAACTAGTAGTTTTAAATGATGGAGCCACGATGCAGATAAATCATGGCTGCAGTACGAATGGGTCGGCTTGACTGGCGTAGGACCGCTTTCACAGAATACCAGCGTGAAATAGTAGCAAAAATAATGCTATGTTTCGTATGGTGGGTATAGGGAATCGGAGATCCTACACCCACCATACGAATAAGAGTGACAAACAAGCACTGACTGAGTGCTTGTTTGTCACTCTTATTCTCTAAAAAAAAGTAGATGGCAAAAACATATCAAAAACATATTTTATGTTTTAAATATTCTTCAAATTCATTACCGGTAAGCGAGGTGTAAGGCAACGGCGCCCTGGATGAAGTTACGACTTGGTAAGACAAGCAGGAAATTGATGGACGCAGGTGGCTTAGGATCAGGACCGTGTGTTTTGGCATTATATAAGGGAGGCTTATGTTTAGCAGTGGACCTCTCAAGGGTTCTATTGATGATGATGGTGGTGATGTTATAAATCAATATTTTATTTTTAAAGAAAATTTATTGATACTTTCAACCTTTATTAACAGTCTCACGCCATAATCAGTATTTAATAAAATATAGTAGTTTCGCCTACTACATAGATTTTAGATTTATTGTATTCGGACACTTTTTGTAGAATACTCTAACATATAACAGGGTAAGTAGAGTTAGTCCTTAAACACTTGAATCCATCGACGCAAGTCTTAACAGGTTGCCACTTCACTTTTAACAAGTTATATTGACAAAGGAGCAAACAGTTCACATATAGGTAGGTGGAAACTGACCAATAGACACCATAAGGATATATTGATTCTTTATTTAGAATCAACAAATTTCAGGACCTTTTTACCTTAAGACAAGATTGATGATCATTATAGCTGGAGCCAAGCCCAGCTATATTGTTGGTCATTCAGTGGTATAATATACAATGGTGGAAAAGTGAAAAAGTAAAGTCATAGACATATAGTCGTTCCACTAGTGGGCAAAGATCTCTTTGTTTGAGAGGGTTTTGAAAGGGGTTGGGAGTAAAATTTCAATTTACTATTTCTTATGTGTTTTGCAGGGATTCGAACTAGATCTATCAGTGTGCTAGAAAATTTTACTTTTAAAAATATTAAAGATGTTGAAAATTAATTAGCTAAGATCCGCGTAATAAAATAAAATGATGCGACTTACCTAGTTTTAAGAGCGGGAGGTGCTATATGTATATCATCTTAAATATAATAGCTTTCCGCAAACGAATGCTTCGTACTATTAATTATTTAAAAAGAAGTAAAAACCAACTTTGAATAAAAAAAAAAAAGGAATAAAATAATTTCACATTCTGTAATAATGTTTATGTCTTAGTACCGGCTTCAGAATGTGATATAATTTGTTTGTTTTTAGATCTTTGAAGGCAGCTTTTACTTTTTTTTAAAGTTCATCTTATTGGTCTTTTATGTTGACTAAGATATATCATAATATCAATGTCGTCTCAATAGTTATATTTAATATTTTGTCACCTTTAGGAGTGGAATTTTCTTCTCCAAATTTATATTGAACCCCTCCTAAAGTATAACTAATTTAATAGAAAAGAATCGTCAAAATCGGTTCACTGTTAACGAAGATAACGCGAAACATACATACAAAAACTGCATTCGAATTTAGAACCTACTCCATTTTGAAATCTATTAAAAATAACAACATGATGCTTCTGACAAACTGGAGCAATTTCTTTATTAGAGTTACTACGTATAGCCTCAGATAAATTCTAGAATTCAAAATATTATAAGTGAATTTAACAGTTGCAAATTGCAACCGGCTTAACTGTTGCGGTCTAGAGATAAAGTACGAGTGATGTTTGCGATTCCCAGAAGCGTTTAATGCAAACAGCTGTTTGTAAAATAAACTTCGCCTGTGAAAGAAGCGTTTGCACTAGCAGTGAGTTAGTACATTGAAGTAATATGTACTACGTACTAGAAGAGATACCGGGACTCGGTTGTTTGCAAAACGTGTTAAGGCCTATGTGTTCAAACTTACTTAGTCTGTGGCATAAAAAGGCACTGTCTGTACCTCTAACCACGCGACCCGTACTGCCGCATAGATTTCGTTCGCGATGTCTGTTCTAGTAAGTAGTGTATATTAGTTCAATGGAGTTGGTACGTATTTTCGCAACATCGCAACTATTTATCATTTCAGTCGCCGACGACTTGCGAATTTTTTTATTACAACTAAGTATTATAGTGTCAAGTTATCGATTTATTTCAAGCATAAAAATATCTTTATATAATTCCATGGGTATAGTGAGAGGCAATTTGTTTGTCTAATTGTAAAGTTCGAATCACGGGTCGGGGCAAAATCATATATTGTGTTTTTCAGAAAGTTGTCAGTGTGTGGTATTAGAATACAAATCGATTCGTGTGGTGTTATTTTATTAGACACTAGCGTCCCGCCCCGGCTTCGCACGGGTGATTTCCGGATCTCGACAACAGCGCCACCTACTGGGTCTAAATGTAAATCTAAACCATCTCGGAAAATCGGTCGAGCCATTTTTGAGTTTTAGCGAGTCTGACGCACAGCAATTGATTTTTATATATAGAGATAACAGAAAATCTGTGTAAGTTAAGGATGTTTTAAAATAACTTTAACTGCCTTTTTGTTTGGTTTTAATTAATATTAATAAGAGCTTAAGTATATTTTAGCTCTTACGGGACGCTTAAATTTTCTTTTATCAATTTAAGTATACTGAAATTATTAAGTCTATAATATAGTGGTAGAGCCATGCTGCAGCTATATTAGTAGTATAGTTGTAGCACGATGGTCGGCTCGACCGGGAAGGACCACGCCTCACAGAATACCAGCGTAAAATAGCAGCTTAACACTGCTGTGTTTCGTATGGTGAGTGTAGAGAACCGGAGACCCTTTTTACTGGAAAAGAGGCATTCCATCTTAGTCCTCACGGTGACAACGCATCTGCATTTTGATTCGCAATCGAGGATAGATGTAGATGTCTATGGGCCACAGCAACCACTTACCATCAGGTGGACTGTGTGCTCGTTTGTCACCCTATTCTATAAAAAAAAAAAAAATAGTACTAGGTGTAAATTTCCTCTTCTGCCCAGGAGTCCACCACGATAGGTATCACCCTCTTACCTATTTCTGTCGTCAAATAGCTTTGCATGCACTGATGTGTCCCGGTGTTAAAGATATACAGAGCCAGTATACTTACATGTTTAGAGACGTCTGTAGCCTTCTTTGTTTGAAGTTGACGGCAGTTGTCCATAAACTGCAGTAACCACATATTATGAGGAGGGCTGTACGTCCGTTTGTCACTTCAGTTTCATTAAAAAAATCATAGCGTATATTTTCTTATTACATTTTAAAATACAAAGTAGTATTTAAGTTGTAATTTTGAACATTACATCTCATCAGATTCAGAAAACAATCCCTATAGTTTTCTTAACGATAATAACCTAGTTACGAGCAGTTTTGCCAAAATAAAAAGAAAGTTTAATAAAACTACACCAGCGAACATTTTCTTTCACAGCAACACTTACCGGGAATGTTCAACTGGGGCACATTTTTGCTTCAAAGAGTCTTGTTATTTTTTTAAATGAAGACTAGCGATGCTGGTAACATAACTAATATTTCTTATAACAACTCCAAGTATGCTCGTCCTCACAATATTTATTTTAGGAACCTGTTTAGTTAGGTACATTTCACTTTTACTATTACTTTTCCCGACCTACAGCTGTCACGGTTAACATCGAGCACCGTTTTAAATTTGTTACAATTAACAAATAGTTATCTAAACAATCTAAAATCAGTGTATATTGTGTGAAAATCAATCAGTATTGATAAGACAAATAACACCGTAATAAAAGTACGAAGTGTTAAAGTGCAAGTGAATTAATAAGAGCCGCAACCTAGTCTTTCTACAACTCATAACGTAAGTGAAAAACTAACCTTGAATTTTATATTTTACGGAACTGTTGAAACGTTTGCTATTTAAATTTGTAAACACAAGTTAGCTGACCAATCAGCTGATTCTATCTCCTCAAAGTGAACGAGATGACGTTGCAAATCGCCATCTACCGGAAAAGCAATGTATTAAAACAAATTCAACGATTGATTGACCGTCGATGACAAGATAAAAAGCATGCCTTTGTTGGGCAAGTATAATAATAGTACAGCTACAATACAATAGATGGCGATAACTAAAAAATAAAAATTATTTTAATTGATTTTACAAAAGAAAGGAAAGACTACAAAATGTCGAAAAATTGTTTTAAATGCAGGGAAGAAATAACAAAAAGGGACTTTATTGAATGCTCCAACTGTAAGAAACTCTTTCACTTGGACTGCAAAGTATAGGAAAAAACATTTTCTTCTTATTAGATGTCGAAAAAAGAAAAAAATGCCTATGCGATTTTTGTAAATATCAAAAAGTGCCGAATTTACACCAACGAAATATAATATAATACCAACAAATAACTCTTTTGATGCACAAGACGTGGATGGCGATTACGCAGAATTTGTCACCTTTCGTCAGAAAAATAAAAAACTACCAGAATCACTTCCAGATTTTTCAGACTCATTTATGTTAACTAATACACAATCTCATTCATTAAATTTACAAAAAACTTCTCGCAGTCTACGAGACGACGACTTAAGAGACTGCTTGATGATACAAGAGTTAAAAGAAGAAGGTTTAAGGCTACGAACAGAACTAATCATAGCAAACAAAGAGGTGGACAATTTAAACATAACGATTAGAAAACTTAACAAAAAATTTACAACAAGAATAAAATTATAAAACTTTACAAAACTGTTAGAATCGATGACGTACAATTGAGAAAAACAACTAATAATTCATATAACTCAACACCTTTACGTAAGCCCAAAAAACAAAAAAGGAAAAGTGTAAATACCTGATACGCGCCATAGTTCCGAATGTGTAGAACAAATAAAGCTTAAAGAAACATTGCCTGCCACTCAACCTGAAAAATATGTAAATGATAGAAACCGCTTTTACGCCGAATCCCTAGCCTAAAAACTAAGACTAGTGAAGAAACTTGCAAGTATCCTCCGAATAGGATACTCTGCATCATCAGCAGCATTCGCAGCAATAAAACGGTGATCAAATTGAGAAACCACTTCGACACGAAAAACATCTGCCACTACCGCATAACAGGAGGTGGTATTAATCAACTGTTAAGTGGTCTACAAACAAAACTTGAGGATTACACCCTTAATGACCTTTATATTTTAATTGTCGGTGAAACTGATATTTATGTTTCCAAAAATTATAATGAATCAGTTTTGAATATAAGAAAGGCTCTTTTGACCGTTCAGCACCCAAATATATTGATATACCTGCCGACATTTAAATTTCGCTTCCAATCAAATATTTATAATAGAAGAACTGAAACCTTTAACAACCTATTATACTCGGATAATATTAATTTTTCATATTGTTACAATTTAGACTAACAAAAATTTTGAGCATTCAATATTCAAGTAATGTATAGTATTAATAGTATTAATAATTGAGATTAAATACCTATTTGCATGTTATAGTTGAATTTATAAGAACATTTGTTGATATAAGATTTAGTGAAAATCGACGAATGGAAGATATCTCTGATCTAATAGCAAGAACGCGTGAAGAAAATAATACTGATCCAGAGAAGTGTTGCTTTCGCCCCTAAATACTACAAAATTATGTATCAAAACATTCAATGTCTTTCTAACAAAATTGACGACTTAAACTTATTGTTAATGGCAGTTAATATAGATATATTTATCGTGAGTGAACATTGGTTATTACCTATTAACTATCATTTTACACATTAGAGGGCTACGAACTACGTACGAAGTATTTACGACAAAAACAAATACACGGTGGGGTTGGTATCTTTGTTAGAGAAAACACTCAACTTAATCACTCACAGACTCACAGTACAATTTATCCTAGAATTGTGTGCGTTGGAGATTACTGAATCCAACTTATTGATTGTGGCCAATTATCGCTATGCAAGCTTTACTACATCACTTATCCAAACATTCTCATAATAAAAAAAATATCATAGCGGGCGATATAAATATTGACATTACAAAGGGTACAAAAATATATCGAAGACTTATCAATCTTTAAAAATAATTCGGGTTGCGCTGCCTTATAGAAACCCTTACACGTGAGACCCAAAATCATGCTTTTTTATATACTATTAATGCTATTAAACATTACTAATATTCCCTTTAAGCACTTCTGGTAAGCTTAAAATGCTTGTGTTAGAAGTGGTTCACGACAGTAGTCGAATGGCGGATTTGAACCCACGACCTTTCGAGTTCACGGTCCGCACCTTGCCATTAGGCTACTGATGCATTGACCAATTTATAATTTCTAAAAATATATACATGACGGCTCTTGTGCAAAATTGTGACTTATCAGACCATCACACATTAATTGGACAAATACCAGTAAAAGAGAACATGAATATAAAAAATATTAATTATAAAATAAACACACGACTTTTTAATGAGAATAATATGAAAAATTTTAGAATTAAACTAAATGAAATTAATTGGTGTAACATAATGACCCCAACAAATGATATAAATACAAACTATAATAAATTTCAGAAACAAATCATGTCTATTTTAGATGAGCATATTCCACGAAAATTTTATAAATTACACAATAAAAAAAAGACAAAATGGGCTACAAAAGGCATTAAAAAATGTTGTCACAACAAACGTGTTTTACGTTATCTTAAAAACTACTACAATAACGAAGCCTTAAAATTTTATTAAATTTGCAGCAAAACACTAAAAAGAATAATAGCCACAGAAAAAAGAAAGTCATACATAAAAAGAGTGCAAACATCATGTAATAAATATAAAACTATGTGGGCTATGATTAATGAAAAACTAAAAAATCTAAAAGTGTAAAACATGAAAACATTTGTTTACGTAATGATGGATTAAATATAACATGTCTCAGTAAAGTTGCAAACTTATTCAATAATTATTATATTACTATAAGTTCAAATAACTGCTGCTCTCTAAATAAACAGCGATCTCAAGTATCCTTGTCAAATTCACTATATCTGAGTAGAGGCTGATGTAAAAAGAACAATAATGAGACTTAAAAGAAACAATTCTTGTGGATATGATGAAATCTCAGCTACCTTGCTAATATATTGCGTAGATAAGTTTGTAAAGCCCTTAACTTTTTTTATAAATCAATCGTATGAGGATGGCGTTTTTCCGGAAAATTTAAAATTAGCCGTGATAAAACCTGTTTTTAAAAAAGGCGATAAAACTGCTTTATCAAATTATCGCCCCATCGCGTTACTGTCTGTAATTTCAAATTTTTTTTGAGAAAAAGCATACGATCGTGTTTTGCTTGGTCCCTTGCTAGAGAAGCTATATTCACTGGGAATACGAGGGAAACCGCACGCATGGCTCTCTTCTTATCTTGCTAATAGACAAGAGTACGTACAGGTATAACATTTACATGAAAATAGAACAGTGATAAATGAAATAAACTCGTCCACTGCCACAGTAACAGGATCTATACCGCAGGGTAGCATCCTAGGATTCTTGTTGTTCTCTTCTTATATTAACGAACTTCCTTCAGAAGTACCACATAGAGTCGTTTTGTTTGCAGATGACGTGACAGTTATAATTATTTGTGAACAAAAAAAAATCTCTATAGTTTGCAGGAAAAAATAGCTCAATGTCTTAGCAAAATTGTGGATGAATTAGTGGTATTAGGTTTAAAGTAATGCAGTTTCGCCCATATCAGAGATCAGAAGTCCCACTCGCTATATCTTACCAAGGTATAAATATTGAGGAAGTCACATTTTCGCTTCTCGGGATATAAATAGACTCAACGTTTTTTATGGATAAATCATGTAGACAGCGTAGTAAGTAAGTTGAGTAACTTTTGCTATGCCCTGCGAGAGGACACAAACGAGCAGTGCGCGCTTATTGCGTAGCACAGCCACGCCGCTGCCTGGATAAGATATGGCATCATATTCTGGGGCAACTTTACCGAGGTATACTAGGTGTCCGTGCTCAAAAACGTTGCCTTAGAATCATCACATTCGCAGCTCCAAGAGATTGATGTCGAAGGTTGTTCCCTAGATATAACTTATTAACTGTAACGTGCATATACATTTTTAACTATGCCGCTTTATTTGGAAAAATCCTCATTATTTTCAACGAATTGGAGATATACCCAGTCGATACGGCGCACGTCATTGTGGTTATAATCTGGTCACTTCGACACGAAAAACATCTGCCACTACCGCATAACAGGAGGTGGTATTAATCAACTGTTAAGTGGTCTACAAACAAAACTTGAGGATAACACCCTTAATGACCTTTATATTTTAATTGTCGGTGAAACTGATATTAATGTTTCCAAAAATATTATAATGAATTAGTTTTGAATATAAAAAAGGCTCTTTTGACCGTTCAGCACACAAATATATTGATATACCTGCCGACTTTTAAATTTTGCTACCAATCAAATATTTATAATAGAAGAATTGAAACCTTTAACAACCTATTATACTCGGATAATAATAATTTTGGATATTGTTACATTTTAGACTCTATCAAAAATTATGAGTATTCAATATTTAAGTAATATATAGTATTAATAGTATTAATAATTGAGATTAAATATCTATTTGCATGTTATAGTTGAATTTATAAGAACATTTGTTGATATAAGATTTAGTGAAAATCGGCGAATGGAAGATATCTCTGATCTAACAGCAAGAACGCGTGAAGAAAATAATACTGATCCTGAGAAGTGTTCCTTTCGCCCCTAAATACTACAAAATCATGTATCAAAACATTCAATGTCTTTCTAACAAAATTGACGACTAAAACTTATTGTTAATGGAAGTTAATATAGATATATTTATCGTGAGTGAAAATTGGTTATTACCTATTAACTATCATTTTTACACATTAGAGGGCTACGAACTACGTGCGAAGTATTTACGACAAAAACAAATACACGGTGGGGTTGGTATCTTTGTTAGAGAAAACATGAAACTAAAGAACCTTTAGACATTTAATCACTCACAGACTCACAGTACAATTTATCCTAGAATTGTGTGCGTTGGAGATTACTGAATCCAACTTATTGATTGTACAATTATCGCTGTGACAGGAAATAGAAAATTTTTCGTGCAAATTCAAGCTTTACTACACCACTTATCCAAACATTCTCATAATAAAAAATATCATAGGGTGATATAAATATTGACATTACAAAATAAAAATATATCGAAGACTTATCAATCTTTAAAATAATTCGGGTTGCGCTGCCTTATAGAAACCCTTACACGTGAGACCCAAAATCATGCTTTTTTATATACTAGTAATGCTATTAAACATTACTAATATTCCCTTTAACCACTTCTGGTAAACTTAAAATGCTTGTGTTAGAAGTGGTTCACGACAGTAGTCGAATGGCGGATTTCAACCCACGACCTTTCGAGTTCACGGTCCGCACCCTGCCATTAGGCTACTGATGCATTGACCAATTTATAATTTCTAAAAATATATACATGACGGCTCTTGTGCAAAATTGTGACTTATCAGACCATCACACATTGGACAAATACCAGTAAAAGAGAACATGAATATAAAAATATTAATTATAAAATAAACACACGACTTTTTAATGAGAATAATATGAAAATTTTTAGAATTAAACTAAATGAAATTAATTGTGTAATATAATGACCGCAACAAATGATATAAATACAAACTATAATAAATTTCAGAACCAAATCAGGACAAATTTACATCAAATATAAAATATATACTTACACATTAATAAAAGTACTAATATCACTTATATAAATGTCCGCCTACACATTAACTTGATATTCTTTAAAATTTAAAGTATTTAACTAATTTACTAAATAAATCTTTAATTTTTCTTTCATACGTTTTAATAAATTACATATGCATGTTTTCTTTCTTTCTTTGGTTATGAACTCGTACGATTACACTTTTGCCAGTGTCAAGTAATAAGAGATTATCCTTTCGTATTTTTTTTCAATAAGTTCTTCACAATATACTATAATATGCCGACGCGTCACATTGAGAAGTTCTTGGGAGATTTCGCAGACAGCTAAACCTAACGGATAGTTGATGGCGATAGTACTCTAGTTCTTAAAGCACCTAAGTGGACAAAATAACTTGAGGTTTGAGGGTGAACCGCGAAAATTGTACATTATTTTTTTTGTCCTCATTTTATTTTCATAAAATATCAACGTTATTTAATATATATTGTTACAGGTATCTATGGACTATAGTAGCCTTACATTCTGGCGGACTGTTAGTACGCTTTTCTCTTCAGTTTCATTAAAAAATATTGTCTAAATTCACTATAAACAGCACAGAGTGGATTTTATAATCCCTGTAAAAAGGCCAGTAAAAAGCCTAAAATAAGTTTTCTCTGTGATTGATCACTCAAGAGTATAAATAAACTTGTTCAATATGAGTTTTATCTGTATCAAAAGTACTACGTTTATTTTTATAAGCTGTGCCAAGGCGAGATCTGATACTAACTCCAGAAACAAATTTATTTCTTCTAAGTTAATAGCGTATAAGATAATACGATATTTATAGAAGAATACATATGTGTAAAATTTAATTCAAGAGCATTGTCAACAGAGCTTCATTCCGAATTGTGAATATCATGGTCTGACGTTCTGTCGACAGAGGTCGCTGCTTGTCTCTTTGGAATGTTCAGAGTAATACAGAAATATTACCAGTAAATGTAAAGAAGTAAAGATACAGCCTATATATGGCCTACTGCTGGGCACAGGCCTGCTCTCAATTCTGACAGGGTTTAAGGGCAAGGCAATGTTCGACGCGCTGACGCAATACATTTTGGCGGATTTCACATGTCTGCGAAATATTTTTTTTAATTTCTCAGTTATCCGAGCACGTGGTAAATTAGCACTTTAAATTGCAATAAACACTATGATTGGTGTCAGCGGGGATCGAACTCTGGTTGCTCGCGTACTGTAAAATATACAACGAGCGCATAGCTACTGATCTACCACGGCCCAGTAGCCCTTCAGAGCCGTGGTAGCTGTAATAATGATGATGAAAATAGATATTATAATAAACACGGATTAGTAAGATAAAGTGGCAATAGACCGGCCATATAGCTTGAAGAACCGACAACCGATGAAAAAGGAAAGTTCTCGAGTGGCAGCCTTGTACCTGTGGCAAAGTATAGGGCGGCCCACTACTAGACGGAGTGACGAACTGGTAAGACGTGCACGAAGTCAATGGATGCAGGTAGCTCAGGACTGTGCTTTGTTGCATTCCTTGGGGGAGGCCTATGTTTAACAGTGGACTTGTGAAGGGCTGTAATGATGATGATGAATAAAAACGAACATTTATTTTTATTCCTCCTATTCTCTCAAAATTCCTGCTTATAAAATAATTAAAAAATACTCCTCTAACTTTAAATATACTTCATTGTACACAGATAATATGCGCGCGTATGCATTTAGGCAGAATACAGAAGTTATTCCAGGAGTCGAAGTTCACAATAGCTCATTTTTATTTAACTTTGTTTCACGTTTGCTTTTCTAACGGAGAAACTTTGCCGGAACTCCAGTTTGCATACTTACCAACGACTTTCCTTATTACCTTCCACTTATAACAACTTCTTGTTGTACATTTGCAGCTTAACAATACTGGCAAACGGCAACAATAGAATTTGTTTGAAAAAGTTGGGGTGACAATGACAAAGGAGCAGTCCGGATAAAATAGTAACTGTATGCTATAGCTAATTGACATCTACAATCAAAATGCAGATGCGTTGTCAAATCTGAGGAATTATATGAAATGCACCTTTTTATTTAAAATAATCTAAATGTCCAGCCTAGAATGATATAAGTTACAACAAAATATAAATATATTTACATTTATTTATTATATATATAACATTTCCAGTGAATAGGCTGAAATGAACGAATGAAATGTGCGTTGCCGCTGTTATTCCATCGCTGCCACAATTTTCTGAGGAGTTTATCAAAAATAATTTAACTACTTGACTTTTTTATAGTACAAGGAAGACAAACGATCACACAGTCCACCTGATAGTAAGTGCTGTGGCCCATAGACATCTACATCGATCCCAAAGGGTTAAGATGAAACGCCACGTTTCCAGTAAAAAGGGTTGCCTATTCTCTACACGCACTATACAAAAAAACAGAAGCATTAATCTGTTATTTTACGCTGGTATTTTGTGAGAGCGTGGTTCTACCCCAGTCAAGCCGACCCATTCGTGCTACAACCATAATGTGACCACAATCTCACCTGGTGGTAAGTGGGGATGTAGCTTTAGATGGTAAATCGCACTTTCTTAGCGTAACAAAAGTGTATTCACTCTTGCCTTGAAGACGCCCAGATTGTATTCGGACGGAAAGATAGATAGAGATAGCAAATTATTCCACTCCTTTGCTGTACGCATTACACAAGACGAAGCAAACCGTTTGGTTCTAATGCGTGGAATATCGACAACAAAGGGGTGAAGACCCGCCTACTGCCTGGTTGTCCAATGATGGAAAGAAGAGGGAGGAATTAAAGCGTGTAATTCCTGCGCAGACTCACCGAAATGCATCCTATAGAATACAGAGAGGCTGGCTACTCTGCGCCTGTGCTCGAGGCTGACAAGATTGGTTTCAACCAAATCAAGGTTAAAATGAGCCCTTAGGATGTCTCTCCACTGAGTCCAACGCTGCCAGATGGCATTTTGCAGCACTAGCCCATATGTGACAGCAGTACTCCATGGTCGTGCATGGACGTCGTCGATGCATCGTGGACTTGCGCTTTATATAAGTTACTTTATATAAGGTACTTTATGTAAGAAGCTACCCCGACGTGAAGTACCGCCCCACACTTGCAAGGACACCAAGTGTCCTTGCGGCTGCTTTGGCTCTGGACTCACTAAACCGCCCATAGTTGAGGTTCGGAGAAAATTCAGCCCCTGACAACTGAAGGTGGTTAGTGTACTCCAAGGATACATTCCAGAAAGTAGGAGACAGGGTGAGCGGGCTCCTTTTAGCAGTGAAAAGACACGCTTGTATTTTGGAGGCGTTGAGTCTCACGAAATTGGCATCGCCCCAATCGGAGACTGCCTGTAGTGTGAGATTCACACGCTCAACCATATCTTCTCTTTCGGACTGGATTTGATCCAGACTGGCCTGGACACTTGATTGGTATCTCTCTACAACTGTGCTGTCGTCTGCTTAGCCATAGATACCGGGAATGAGCAGATCATTTATATGCAGCAGGAAGAGAGTTGCGGAGAGAACGGACCCCTGAAGAACTCCGGCGTTTGTCGCGATAGGACTGGACGAGTAGCCATCGATGACGACTCGGAGAAATCGTTCACTCAGAAAGTCCTTCACCGAGTCAATGAGGCCAGGGGATAAGCCGTACGCTGAAAGTTTGCCCAATAGGCTAGCGTGCCAAACCCTGTCAAAGGCCTTCGAAACATCAAGGGAAACAGCAAGTGCTTCACCACTGTTCTCGAGGGCTTCGCCTCATATGTGAGTGGCATACGCTAGAAGGTCCCCAGTTGATCGGATTCGGTGAAACCCGTACTGGCGGTCACTTAGGAGATCATTCTGCTCTAGGTATGCCATGAGGTGGGCGTTCAATATACGCTCCATAATCTTGCAGAGTATGGAGGTAATTGAGATTGGCCGATAGTTGGTAGGATCGGTACGGCTACCTTTTTTAGGTACAGGCTGCACAATGGCCAGCTTCTAAGATTTAGGCACAATTCCAGTCCTGAGTGAGAGGCGGAACAAGCGCGTCAACACAGGAGACAACTCAGGTGCACAGACCTTTAGGACTATACCTGATATACCATCAGGTCCACTAGGTTTGTTCATGTTAGACTTCGCAGGTTTCAAGAACCTCTTTGTTGGTGATATGGACCTCTGACATAGAGGTACCGCAGTAAGGTAGTTGAGATGGCAAGCAAAAAGAGAAGCAAATAAGTACGCTCTCTCCTTAGCCGCATGCGCCAGTGGGCCATCTGGTTTTACCAGCGGAGGCAGTCTAGACCGACAGAAGTTTGTCTCGGCCACTTTGGCGAGAGACCAAAAAGCTATACTGCCGGATGGTTTGACAGAGAGCTTTGTATTGATGCGTTTAATGCGGTTGAAACTGGCTTGCTGTAATGCCTTTTGGCTGGAATTGGTGGCGTGATTAAAGGCTCTCTTCTTAAGGCTAACATCCGGAGCTTTGCGGTCTCGAGCATCGACCCAGGATAAGTACGCCATGTGCTTGTGCTTTTCAGCACGAGCGCACTCGGCGTTGACCATGGACGAGCTTTACCACCAATGGGCACGTCAGCAAATAGGATGAAATACTCCATCGCTTGATGAATCACATCGGTTATGGCATCTGCGCAGCTCGACGGAGCTACAGACGAGAAGCTTGCCGCATTTCATCCCAATCTGCTGACTTGTATCGCCACACTCGCCGCACACCGTGTAAATCGTAGTTAGGTGGGGAATATAACGACACAGATTTCACCAGACAGTGGTCACAAGTTCCCAAGGGTGATGTAACCTGAACATCATACCTGTCTGGATCAGTCGTCAGCAGAAGGTCGAGGTCGAGGCAGAAGTAGTTGTTATTTAATTATTGGAAGACTAAAAGTGTAAGTACATGTGAACTATGATATTAAGTATTTAAATCCTTTGATATTGGATTATTTATACCTATATATTTAAATCTCTTTGGATTATTTTATGATAATATATGATGTGTATGTGAAATGTTTGTTCTTTCTTTTACGAATCCCTGTGTTTGAGCTGATGACAACATATGATTTGCTAGAAATGTTATAATTCCTTTTGAGCATCAGAGATTCCTTCTTAAATATAATTAAAAACTGTTTTTGCCCATCCACATACATACCTAGTACTACAACAAGCGACTAGTGGATACCATCCATACCCTTGTCGCTTGTTGTACCAGCTGGGACAGCCCCAGTGACAAGGCAAAATTCCACGCCTCTCTCCCAGCGTGGTCGTTCTACTGGTATGGAAACAGCCAGTCCTGATGACAGGCATTAAAGTCCTCCAGAAAAACCAACTGTGAAGTAGAGTTATTTAAAGCCACATTAAACTGATTTAGAGCCACATCAGAGGCTTCACTGAGTTGTTCAAATCTCCTGGTGCTCCAATGTGTACCCAGGGTAGCCAAGGTACGCCACATCTAGAGGACATCTGATCTTCGTATAAGTCAAGAAGAGTAAGTGCGACTTGTCAGTCTCAAGGTGGTAGCAGACTGCATTGAGATTACAGTGCAGGCCTCGGATGTTTGTGAAGTGCACTTTGATGCAGAGGGAGTGTACAAACTTACTCTTCTTTTTTCTTTTTTTCATAATTGGTGGAGTGAATAGGTTGAGAGAATGTCAGTTGGACGAGGCGTCAAACATATAACCTAGAGAAACAAACAGAGTCACAGCATCGATGGTACCTAGCATGGAACTCGCGGGGACGCCCAAACCCCCCTGGGAATTGCCACCAGGCCCTCTCCTCCGGTCGCCAACCGGCATGGTGGAGCCATCCCAGGATTTTTCATGAGAAAGCGGGGCAGCCGTTCATGAGTGGCTGGCTCATTAATTGGGCCCCCAACTATCTACGGTTGGCCAGCGGTGCAACCATGCTTCGGATCCCGCTAACCTCCATAACCAGGCACCTGACACTAAGAAACGTCAGCGTCGCAACTAGTTCTTATATGCAACGCAACTGTCCAGACCTATTCTCCCTAAAAAATGAGTTTCACCTAATATCATACCGGAACGCGACTCGCATTAGTTGGAGGTATGTCTTTGCCAGGTGAGTGGTAACTAACCCTCGGCCGGGCCTCTCACTAGTAGAGGCCAACCTACCACCATTATATAGTGCTGCTCGTTTAGCACCACCCAAGGATACGTGCAGGGAGTCAGGATTCAAGTAATTCCAACGGACGCGATCAGCGTCATCCCGCAAACTTATCTTTTATCTTTATCTTTGCAACCAAATTTACTTAATAAACTGGGACGATAGTTAAACAAAAGAAAAGATCAATCTTCCGGGATTAACCGGCAAACATTACGCTAAGTGGGTGTGTCATTCATTTGTATTGTTGAACGTTGGGAGTTAGCACATAGTGATTGATATGTGCTTGCACGGTGGGACATTTAATTAGTTGTTGCTTTCGTTTCAGATCCAATCAAGGCTATTCTAGAGTGTATTGGGAATAAAACATCCTTCTATTCTAAATGTCTACTAGAACTAATTAACAAGACTCGGGCGATCAAGCAATGTTGGTATGACCACTCAAAATTATTATTCAACATCATCACTACAGTTCTTTGCAAGCCCCCTGCTGACCATAGGCCTTCCCCAAGGAATGCCATAAAACTTGGTGCTGATCTACCTGAATTCATCAACTTCCTGTATGACTTACTAGGTAGGCACTGCATCTAGTGTATTTTTTTTCATTCATTACAGCCCTTCCACAAGTCCACTGCTGAACATAGGCCTCACGGAATGCCACAGCACGGTCCTGAGCCACCTGCATCCATTGATTTCCTGCATGTCTTACCAGGTCGTCACTCCATCTAGTGGGGACGCCCTACACTCGCCTACCGGTATGAGGCTGCCACTGAGAACCTTTCTTCCCATCGGTTGTCGGTTCTTCGAGCTATATGGCCGGCCCATTGCCACTAGCTTACTAACTTTGGCTATGTCGGTTACTCAGGTTCTACTGCGGATATCCTCATTTCTAAGTTTATCACGCAGAGAAACCCTGAGCATAGCTCCTCCATAGCTCGCTGAGCGACCTTGAGCTTCCTCATACGGCCAGCAGTGAAGGACCACGTCTCAGTTCCGTATGTCATCACTGGCAACACGCACTGGTTGTACAATTTAGTTTTGAGGTTTTGAGGTATGCCTGACAAGAAGATGTGTCGTAGTCTCCCAAACGCTGCCCAGCCGAGTTGAATCCGTCGATTGAACTCTCGGTCGAAGTTGGACTTACCTAGTCGGACTATTTGTCCCAGGTAAACATATTCGTCAACAACTTCGAGCTTAGTGCTCCTAACAACTACCGGCATAGGTGTGACATGGACGTTAAACATGATTTTTGTTTTGTCCGTGTTCTTCTTAAGACTTATCCGTTGGGAGACACTATTGAGGTCATTGAGCATAGTGCTTAGGTTGCCAGCGATTCTGCCATAAGGACTATATCGTCGGCAAATCGAAGGTGAGTGATGTACTCGCCATTGATGTTAATACCGTATCCTTTCCAGTCCAGTAGCTTGAAAACGTCTTCCAACGCAGCGGTGAAGAGTTTCCGGGATATTACGTCACCCTGTCTTACACCTCTCTGAAGGATAAGTTTCGTACTCTGGTTCTGTACTCGGATAGCCATCGTAGCCCTACTGTACAAATACTTCAGCACCTCGATATACCGACAGTCCACTTGGCACCGCTGAAGGACTGCAGCACCGCCCAAATTTCGACGGAATCAAAGGCTTATAGTCCACATACGCAAGGCAAGTGGCAGATTGTACCGTCGGTCTTCTGTACAATTTGCCGAAGAGTATGTATGTGGTCTATGGTGCTAAAGCCTTTCGGAAACCGGCTTGTTCGAGGCTGGAAGTCGTCGAGTCTGCATGCGAGACGATTCGTAATGACTCGAAAACAGCACGTAGACGCGGCTCAGAAGGAAATCGGTCTGTAGTTCTTCAAGAGAGCGTTGTCGCCTTCTTGAAGAACAAGACCACCACACATCTGCTCCACGAATTGGTAATGCCACTCATGGAGGACGGAATTAAAGATCTGAAGGACTTCAAGTACCGGTTTTCCACCCGCTTTCAGAAGCTCCGCTGTAATTCCATCCTCGCCTGGGCCTTGCCGTTTTGGTGCTGAGAGCCATCTAATCTCTCAGACTGACGTCCGGGATATCATCGGAATAGTGTCGGATAAGACTTGCTCTTGGATCGTTACTCACACTTGCGCGTGGCTCCAACGATGACGTGTACAGCTGCCCATAGAACCTCTCAATCTCAATCAAAATCTTAGGTGTCCCGGAAACGATGCTACACATTGGTCTTCAGCTTTGACAGTTGGCTCTTTCTGGCAGACAGATCTCTGGCAAAGACTTTGGAGCCCTGGTTCCGCTCGATCGCTTCTTCAATACGAGCTGTATTGAAATTGCGCAAGTCCCGCCGCATGCATTTGAGATCTGTCTGTTCAGTTGCCTGTATGCTGTCAAATCTGCTGAAGAATGCAGCTTCATCTTCCGTCTAACAACCATGAGATTAAGAGTGTAATCGGAGAGTTTTTGTGTTCTTCTCCCGTCGCAGAAGACTCTTCCAGAACTTAGCTCCGACCGTATGGACAGTTTCCACAAGCTTGTCATTCATATCGTTCACTTCATTGCAAAATTCTAGGCACTGAAAACGATTTTGTAACTCGAGCTGAAAGTTTTCGGGACTTTGGATTAGAGCACGAGGGGATTGAGCGTTGACTTCATTAGACGTGACCTCCAACTTAACGTTTAGGTTCAGTGTGCCTCACCATTCGGTGATCGCTGCCAGTTTTCACCCTCGCGATCACTGAGACATTACTGAACAGTTGTCGTCTGGTCGTCATAATGAAGTCAATCTCATTTTTGTCGAACCGTCGGGGCTCGACCAGGTCCACTTTCTGTGGGGCCGCTTTTGGAAGAAAGAGTTCATCATAAAGAGTCCCTCTTTCTCCATAAAGTCAGCTGTCTGCCCTTGGGTTCCGTTGCCCTATTCCGAATTTCCTACTTTCAGCTCACCGCCTCTCTTGTGCCTAGTTTTGCGTTGAAGTCTCCCATTAACACCGTATAGTGGGTTTGGAGGAATGCATGGCTCTAGAGATATCCTCACATTTCCTCCACCTCCTCATCGGGGTGTGCTGAGGTTGGTGCGTAAACCTGTATGACCTTCAGCGAAACCCGTTTGGTGATTCTGAGTATAAGGTACGCAAACCTCGTCGACACACTCCCGATCTTTACAACGTTGTTAACGAGAGACTTGTGGACGATAAATCCGACACCTCCTTGGGACAGATGGTCGCCTCCCGGTGATAGAATAAGTTGCCGGATTCGAGGATTACCGTGTCCTCCCCTCTCTTCGGACCTCGGATAGTCCTATTATATTTCAGCGTAACTTATCTATCTCTTCTTCCAGCCCAGGATCTTCTCGTCAGTCCTCAGGGTGCGTGCGTTATATGTTGCCAGGTCGAGTCGTCGGTGGCAACCGAACCTCCACCGGAGATTCTTAGCACCCCTGCCCCGCCGTTACCATGGTCGCCACCGTAGCCAGGAATAGCGGGGCCGCCGGGGACTGGGGCCGTTTCTTTGTGTCGTCGCTCATGGGGGTATATTGCCATAGTTGCCACGCTTGGCGAGCGGGTTGGCAACCGCAGTTTTTATTGTTTTTGGCTTTTATCAGAAAGATGCTGCCGCCCATCTTCTGTATCAGTTTCCTTTGTCGCCTCTTACGACACCCACGGAAGATATGGGGTAGTGGGTATTCTTACCCGCCACTACACGGGGCATATATATATATATATATATATATATATATATATATATATATATATATTTTACTATTCTAAGCCAGCGCTTAACTACAATTTCGCCTGATGGTAAGTAGGGTGATATAATTGGGGTCACGCGGCTGACACTTAATTTCATAGGGACGCATATAAGCTGTAACTTAAATTTTTGAGTTAAGTAATTATTATAAGTATTTGCGTGGTTGCTATTTGACATTAAAAGAAAATACCCAAACATAGTTGTCACATATTTCATGAATTTAAGAGCGGCAATCATATCATATTCGTCCTATGGAAATCTGTAAATGAAAAACATTATCCAATATGTGTGGATTCACGCGGTTTGATCTATTTCAAACATAACAATGCATCGTCGATCTCCAGTCATGGACGTATAAAAAAAGGCGGACAGAATTTTGTTAAGAAAGAACTGATGCACGGAAATGGCGGCGGTGCTAGTATGTTTACGTGCAATAAAGGGTTATCTGTGAAACAAAATTTCCCCATATTTAAAAAAAAAAAACAATCTTTCAAAATATAACATAACTTTGCACAATACTAATTATTATTACGTAACTAATACAAATAACACAACTGACGTATAAAAAATTCTATGAATTTAGATTTTGATTTAAATCGAATAATTCTATTTAACAACAAAATATGTTCATTTCACCGAGTTCTATGGTAACTACGTTACAGTTCAGGCTACACGTCTTTGGAACTCCTTGCACGATAATATCGAAAAGCTCCCAATAAGTATGCGTTTAAAAAGTTGGTACGTAATCACCTATTAAAGACAACGATGTCAATACGAATGATTCATGTAGGAAGCCTACATGAATCATTCATGTCATATATATTTCTAAACACATGTATATATTCATAGTTATTTGTATGTACTAATTATATTTATATATGTACTATATATTTGTATATATGTATCTATATATATATATTACAAACATTATATCATACAAATATTTTAATTGAAAAGAAACATAGTATAAATAAGTAACTTACCAACTATTACGTAATCGAAACTTAGGGAACTTTTGTTAGGGAACCGAAAATTGATTTTACGTATGAACAACGTTAATAAAATATAAAACGTGGTGGTCATAATTAATTACGGTATCTTAAAACTAAAGCTCTTAAAATTTACATGAAATTACCGAAAAAGATGATGAGCTAGATTCTTTTTACAATTTATTCTTATAAAAATTTATTGGAATAGAACAGAATACAATCATTTTTATTCAATACAGATTAAAAGAGTACTTATTGAAAAAAAACGCGCAATCAAAAAACCCAGCGGGACTTTTTTTAAACATATTTTATTTTACAATAATTTTACTTGTACAATTTTTTTATCTAAGAACCTTCTCAGAAGCTATATCAGAATATCTAATGCAAGAAATCGCATTATAATCGGTCCAAAAGTTTTTCAGGAAAATGGTAACAAAAAAGTGCACAAAAAACAACCTCTTAGGGCAAACATATATACCGTATCTATTCCGATATGGGTAAAAATAGCAGTTTCTCAAATTTCGGGTGATGTTTCCACAAAAATAATTATGAACACTGATCACGTGACGCATGTTTTGTGTCCCTAAAATAGCAATTTATGTTGTTTTATATAATGATGCCTTACTGCTTGCGGTTAACCGTGTAGTGGCGGTGTAAGAATATCCGCTACCCCATATCATGTCCTAGGTTTCGTTAGAGCCGACATTGAGAAACTTAACCAGGAGATGGGCAACAGCAATGTCCTCGATCACAGCTGAAACTAAACATAAAAACTACAGTTGCCAACCTACTTGTCAAGCATGGCAACTATAACGAAATCCCTCCATTGAGGCAATTTATGGGATAGGCCTATATTCAGTTGTGGAATTTCGATAGGCTGTTATGGTAATATCTGAAATGCAAATTTCAGTATCAGGGTGATACCCATAATCGTTGTCTCCGTTCTACGGAAAAATCTAACCTCCATGTTCCCCTCTGTCACACTAGCTTTATACACTTTTACTCCTCATGCGGTAAGATTATGGAACGAGTTACCGGGCAGTGTACGCGCAGCCACGAGCAAGGCATCGTTCAAACACTTGTTCTGGAATCACTATTTAACGTTGCAGGAGTAGTTTGTGGATTTCCATTACATTTTGATATCCTTAAATTCCAACTTTTCCCTTTTCCTGTTTTTAATTTACATTTTTTATTGGAGTTTGAATCAGAAACTGCTATATTTAATGTATATATATATATATATATATATATATATATATATATATATATATATATATGTATGTATATATATATATATATATATATATATATATATATATATATATATATATATATTTGTGTATTTATGTTTATATTATGTATCTTAGTATGTAGTAGTAATTATTAGTTGTATTATGTAGACATAGATATTATTTACTTAGCTGTTTGCACTTTGCACCCACAATATTTTCTGCTTAGCATGGAGGTAGACTGGTAGAGAATGCCCTGTTGCATTAAGTCCGCCTTTTGTGCTTGGTGTGCAAATAAAGCATAAATAAATAAGTAAGAGTGATGAAAACGGTACGTACGTTTTTGGTAAACAATTTCAAAGTCTCACGGCTTATGGTGTAAAAAAGTTTTAATAGACCGACGTCGGAAAGTAGAACAAAGAGTCTAAATGTTGCTTCATTTGTGTGTCGTTCTGATGCGGCAGCGGAGAGAAGAGAGTGTCGATAAGAAAATGCGCTACTCTCTTTATCCTCCGCGGCCAAAACTTGGTCGGTGGCTGAGCCACAAACCAGATCTGCCATGTCGCAATGGGGTGCTTCGAATTTCCTGCGGCGGTTCCCGCAATCCATTACACGTAAAACCGTTGCGTAAGTGATAATGGAGGCCGTGGAGGAAGGCATACCTTACCACAAGAAGAATAGATCTGTCCTCTACGTCAAGAAGCGACTGGCGCTGTTCAGGCTGTGGATGTGTGAAGTATTACTGTAGATCCCCGATATGCAGCGCTGGTTGGTTGGTGGTTCGCCATGGGATTGTAGTCGCTCGAGTTCATTAAAACTTCTCCTTTTCCTCAAAAGCAAGCATGTGTAGGTTTTTCATATGGAAAAGGGATTGATGATCTGAGATCGATTGATTGAAAATTAATAAGGTAAAAAATAAATGTTTTATATTGATTTAATGGGTATCCTTGAAAAATTCGTGTTTGTAATCGTTACAAAATAATTATTCTTTTTGAAATTGAAAAGAATATCTAAAATTTTGTGTAAAATAAAGGCCATATTTTGTCAAAACTTTCTAACTAATAGCTGGGGACCTGACGAAATTAGTTTACAAACTGGAGACATGGACGTATAAAAAAGGCGGACTGAATCTCGCTATACAACCCAGTGAAGCACCCAAAATAAGTCAGCTCGCTTGTACGTATATCGTACAAGGGGTCACGCACACATTCACACTAAAAATAATTCTAGGGCCCGCCATTACGCAACAAACGTCGACCGCGAGAAGTAGTTGTCGTAAATAAAAAACAAAAATATATATTCCGTCTTGCGTAGTTAAATCTTACAAAAATCATAGTTGTTTTATAAAAAATCTTCAAGAAATCACTTTTATAAAAAAATCAGTAATTATAATCACTTATTTTGAGAAATTTTTGTCATAAATTAAATTGCTATATTCGGAACACAAAACATGCGTCACGTGATCAGTGTTCTTAATTATTTTTGGAGAAACATTACCCAAAATTTGGGAAATTGCTATTTTTACCCACATCGGAATAGATACGGTATGTATGTCTGCCCTAAGATGTTGTTTTTGTGCACTTTTTTGTTACCATTTTCCTGAAAAACTTTTAGAGCGATTATAATGCGGTTTCCCCGCTGGATTTCTTGCTTGCGTGGTTTTTTCAATAAGTACTCTTTTAATCTGTATTGAATAAAAATTATTATATTCTGTTCTATTCTAATAATTTTTTATAAGAATAAATTGTAAATAGAATCTAGCTCATCATCTTTTCGGTAATTTGCTGATAGCTTTCAGGACTTTGGATTAGAGCACGAGGGGACGGAGCGTTGACTTCATTAGACGTGACCTCTCCAACTTAACGTTTAGGTTCAGTGTGCCTCTGACCATCGGTGATCGCTACTAGTTTTCACCCTCGCGATCACTGAGATATCACCGAACAGTTGCCGTCTAGTCGTCATAATGAAGTCAATCTCATTTTTGTCTGTTTATTTGTGTTGTTGCTCATGGGGGGTATATTGCCATATTTGCCACGCTTGGCGAGCGGGTTGGCAACCGCAGTTTTTTTTAAATTGGTTTTTGCTTTTATCAGAAAGATGCTGCTGCCCATCTTCTACCCCAGATTCCCTCTGTCGCCTCTTACGACACCCACGGGAAGATATGGGCAGGAAGTCGATGGATGAAGGTGGCTCAGGACCGTGCTTTGTGGCATTCCTTGAGGAGGCTTATGTTCAGCAGCGGACTTGTGAAGGGCTGTAATGATGATGATGAAAGATTATAAGCAAGTACATAATCTGCTTGATAATAAGTGGATATTGTAGCCCACAGATATCTTCATACCTTACTTGAAGGACAATAGGCAAAACCTCCCTGGGTTCGTCATAAATATATAGTCCTCAAGGTTCACAACGCTTTTGAGATTTAATCGATGATAGATGATAGACACATCTCTGGTAAAGACTTTGGAGCTCTTCACCGCTGCATTGGAAAACGTTTTTAAGCTACTGGACTGGAAAGGATACGGTATTTACGTCAATGGCGAGTACATCACCCACCTTCGATTTGCCGACGATATAGTCCTTATGACAGAATCGCTGGAGGAACTAAGCACTATGCTCAATGACCTCAATAGTGTCTCCCAACGGTCTTAAGATGAACATGGACAAAACAAAAATCATGTTTAATGTCTATGTCATACCTATGCCGATAGTTGTTGGGAGCACTTAACTCGAAGATGTTGACGAATATGTTTACCTAGGACGAATGGTCCGACTAGGTAAGCCCAACTTTGACCGAGAGGTCAATTGACGGATTCAACTCGGCTGGGCAGCGTTCGGGAGATTACGACAGATTTTCTCGTCAGACATACCTCAAAACTAGATTGTACAACCAGTGCGTGTTGCCAGTGATAACCTATGGATCTGAAACGTGGTCCTTTACTGCTGGCCGTATGAGGAAGCTCAAAGTTGCTCAGTGAGCTATGAAGAGGGCTAATCTCGGCGAGTCTCTGCGTGATACACTTAAAAACGAGGGTATCCGCAGTAGAACACAGATTAACCGACATAGTCCAAATAATTCGTATGCTGAAGTGGCAACGGGCCGGCCATATAGCTCGAAGAACCGACAACCGGATGGGGAAGAAAGGTTCTCGAGTGGCAGCCTCGTACCGGCAGGCGAAGTGTAGGGCGTCCCCCCACTAGATGGAGTGACGACCTGGTAATACATGCAGGAAATCAATGGATGCAGGTGGCTCGGGACCGTGCTTTATGGCATTCCTTGGGGGAGGCCAATGTTCAGCAGTGGACTTGTAAGGGGCTGTATTGATGATGACGGTGACGGTATATCTCGAAAATAGTGGCATATAAATTTCATCAAGATCTGACCAATAGTTTTTGAGTTATCTTTGTTATCTTTAATAATATATATTGAAGTCGGTTGTACAAAATTTTAATTTTTAATTATTAATAAAACTATTTTTGTTTTTGCGTACATTTAATTTTCGTAAATACACTGAGAGGCCAAAGTTACTAAGGGATTCCTTCGGATCTAAGTTATAAATTGCTCTTATGGCTCTCTTTTGCAAATTTTATTTTTCTTCTGCTTTTGATATTCCTTAGTCTAATCATAAGGGTCAAAAATTATACTTTTAAAAATTATAAAAAGTAAAAGCTTACTTGAAAAATCATAAAAATCTAAATTATTTTACATTATGAAGTCGGGACTTTAATTCAACTACATATAATTTTTTGTTAAATTGATAATAAATTATTACCCGACTGCTCTGTACTTTAACCTTTGTACTATGTTTGGGAGAAGACCCCTGAAATCTAAGATACAAGCTCTGTATGAAACAGAAACAGAAACAGAAACGTTTTCATTCAATATAGATTATGAATAATACTTATTGAAAGTCACTCTTTGTTTAATTACCAATGGTTCGAAAAAAAGCTCTGTCCTGGGAAGAACCAGCAAGAAACCTAGCGGGACTTTTTTAACTAACAGTTAACAATCATGTATGTTACACAATTAACCACACAAAACAAATTAGAAATAGCTTGGTAGCGATCACCTCATTCCCGGGTTATTATCACCCATAAATTCCTTAATATTATAATAACCCTTTTTATATAAACTTTGTTAAATAAGGTTTTTGAACTTTGAGCAGGACAAATTTTGTATATTTTCTGGGATTTTGTTGTAAAAGCGTATACATCGCCCCAAGAATGAATTACCGACTCAGTGGAGTCGAGTAACTGGTACTACTAGCTTATGTCTGTTCCTAGTATTTACAGAATGAATATCACTTATTTTTGTATAACTACTTTTATTTTTACGCACATAACATTTTCATAAATATATTGAGAGGCCAAAGTTAATACATTAATTTCCTTAAATTTTTGTCGGAGCGACTCTTTAGGTTTTAAATCATAGATTGCTCTTATGGCCCTCTTCTGTAAAACAAATATAATTTCAGTGTCAGTCGCGTGTTCCCATAGCAAAATACCGTACGACATTATGCTATGGAAATAGCTAAAGTAAACAAGTCTAGCTGTTTCCGCAGTGGTAGGATTTTTGATCTTTTTACAGCATATACTGCAGAACTAAGTCTGCTTGCTAATTTTGATATATGGGGGCTCCATTGAAGCTTCGCGTCTATTGTTATTCCAAGAAAAATTATGGTATCGACAAGACTCAGTTCCTCCCCATTTTAAATTACATTAGTATTTAATTGTTTGACATTTGGAGTCATGAATTTCATATATTTCGTTTTAGTGTATACTCGTACATGTATCGATTGTATGTGCATGTGTGAGTAAGGAATCCATTTTTTAAAACATCAAAAATAAAACAGGCAAATGAAATATTCATTGGTATGTTTTTATTCGTATGTGAGCTATGATATCTTAGATTCATAAATCTCGCGTATCAACTAGCTCTGGAGGTAAGCAGTTATTGTAGAATTTTACTAAAACTCCCTCCACGTTTTTCTTCCAGAACTGGTCGTCTCTTTTTATGAATTCAAATTTAATTTTACCGTCGCCTATCCACAGGCAAGTGTACTTTTTATTTTTATTTATTTATTTATTTAATTGAAAAACTCTTGTGGCTTACAGAAAATCCAATACGCACACAAGGTTAAATTTTACAAGCAAAAACATTTTTTTTTCAAAATCGCATTAATCCATAACAACAAAAATTAATAATTATAATTTTTAATTAATACCTTCAAAATTAATAAACATAAATTAAATAATTATAAAATAATAGTAATATAAAATCTCGAAGCTTTTAGCAGCCCATGTCAAGAAATTAAAACAGTAATAAAGCTAATTGAAAAAATTAATTATTAATTGTCATGTCATCGATAATTTTATAAAAAAGTGCCAGCAGACGTGTTAACGTATGTGCAAATAAGTCAATTTCATCGTGCTGAGTGAGTATGTTCCCTATAAGTGTTAATGCTCGATTTGTTGTTGCAAAAGCAGCACGTTTGGTACGCGTAACTGGTCTATCTAGGAGACGCGGCTTACGGTGCGATGCCACCTTTCCTCCATTATCTCTCTGCAGGTACCTGGGCACCAACAAACCGATTCACTCCATAACCGACCGGCAATCCAACTTGTGGTGAATTACAGAAAGATAGTGCCTAATAGTTGACATCACCCGCCTAAACATTAGGGTTTCAAAATCAACTATACCCAATACGAATAAAGAATTTATAATTACATACTCTAGTTTGCTCCGAACATACGCATTATACAAAGTTTTAGCTACACTTATATCATCAAAGTCAGCAGCAGTTCTCATCACAAAACCCAAAATCTTACTAGCTAACCTGCAAATGGATGTCAAAGGATTGTAAAAATTTAATTTAGTATCTAATATTAAACCTAAGTCATGTATGTCATATACTCTTACCAAAGGCGCGTCATATAAGTTATAATTAATAATAACAGGATTCTGTTTCAATGCAAAAGTGATAACCTTGCATTTAGTCTCATTAAGAGGAAGATGGTTCACTTTACTCCGTTCGGATACCGCATCTATGTCCTGTTGAAGAGCCTGTGCATCAGCAGCACTACCAATCTCCAAGCTTAATTTTAGAGATTTTACTTTGGTAGGTAAGTCATTTCTAAAAATTAAAAACAGCGTAGAGCCAAGAGTAGAATTATGCCGCTAAGGATTTTTTTTTCCTTAGCGGCATGGAATGTGGCCCAAACATAAACTAACCGATAACAGGCGATTTTGGTGCAGTGAATAAGAATTTCAAGTGGCATATTGTCAACACGTTTGTTTTTGTTGATTTAAGAGGGTAAGCACGAAAAAAAGTAAATTTGTTTAATTTCTGTGACTATTACCGTTAGTTTGTCGCTAGAACGCACGAAACACAGGTGAGTTAAAATTTAATGTTTAAATGATGGCGCATTTTATTGTTGGCGAATCTTCATTTGGTTTTGTTTTTCAATTAATGTGTAGTCTTTTCTTGCTTTCAGAATCGAAACATTACAATGACTTTAACTCCAGCTCAAGTTGCTCAAGCTGTGTTGCTTCGGAGTCAAGGGCGAACGCAGCGAGAGATTGCTGAATTTTTAAATATACCGCGTACAACCCTTAGATACGCCTTAAAAAGGTACGATCATACCGGTCTGTACACGAGGAGACCAGGAAGTGGCGGAATCAGGTGTACATCAGCGCAGGATGACCGATTTATCACCCTCGCAATTTTGAGAAATCGGTTCCTTACTGCGGTTGAAATAAGGCAGCGTCTGCAAACGGCAAGAGAGGTCAACGTTAGTGAGCGAACGATAAGAAGGAGAATGGAGGAACGAGACCTTTGTTCTCGAAGACCAGCACGAGGTTCAGAACTGCTCCGGCATCATCGCGTAGCTGACTTCGGTTCGCTCGCGAGCATGCAAATTGGACTCGTGAGCAGTGGAGTAAAGTTCTGTGGACCGATGAATGCAGAGTAGCCTTAAGAGCTCCAGATGGCCGTGAACGTGTGGAGAAAGCGTGGAAAGAGGTTTCTGCTAATCACCACCAGGCAAACTGTAAGTTTTCACGGTGGATCCGTAATGGTTTGGGGAGGATCAGTACAGATGCACGTACAGAGTTAGTGGTGGTTGAAGGTCGTTTAACGGCAGTGCGGTACATTGAAAAGATCCTCTAAGACCATGTTTTGCCCTTTGTGAAATTCATTGGGGTGAAGAATTCAAGTTAATGCAAGATAATTCCCGACCACACACCGCAAGATGCGTTAATGATTATCTTTCGGAGGTGAGAATTTTTTTTTTTGGAGTGGCCAGCACGAAGCCCAGACATGAATCTAATAGAACATCTCTGGGACATGCTTATACGTCTCACCCGATCCAATCTCAACCTTCCAGAGAATCTCAGTGCACTGAAAACCGCTCTGGTGGCTGCCTGGAAGAAATACCCCAAGTGTATATCATCAAAACAGCACACACAGCATGCCTGATCGTATGAAAGCGGTTATCAGGGCCAGAGGTGGAAATACTAACGTTAGTTGCTATTAGATTTAATTTGTTAAATTCTTAATGTCTTTTTTTAAATTAATAAAAAAAATTATAAGTTACTACATTTTATGTTTATTAATCATATGCATTTAAGATTGGAGTAAACAATAAAGTTTTTCAAAGATAAAAGTAACCGTATCACGGTTCATTTTGATAATAACCCTCATAGAGCGTTTAAACATTCCGTGCCGCTATATATTATAAGACAATTTTATTTTACTCCCACACAATTATTTACTAAAAGCTGTACTTGTAAATGCTCGACCGTTTGACCAAAGAACTTGTTATCAGCTAAAGATCAAACGATTCATTTTCTTACGAGGGATGAGAGTCCTACACGAGAAAAATAAACTCCTTTATCTTAATAGCAAATAATGAGGCTGATCGTATTTTGGAGGCCATCAATTTATTTTGGGTATTCTCGTTTAGTTGTTGCCATTATTTTACATATTTTTGTTATATTTACACTATCGTCGTGGGTCGGGCCAAAATCAGTTATTGGGTTTTTCTGTCAAGAAATTCTCAGTAGCAGCTCAGAGTTAGGAAGTTGGCGGTGTATCACCAACGCGCCTCGGAAAGCATGTAAAGTCGTTGGTCATGCGCCTGATCTCTCTCCGGCCGTGTCGAATTACCGTCACATCGGACTATGAGAGTAAGGGAATAGAGAGCGCACCTGTGCTTGCGCATACACTTACATATGTGCTTGGGCGCTATAATTCCGTCCTGCGCAGATGACTAGTCTCCGTTGAGACTCGCCGCCGTGACCGAAATTCGGTCTGGAGGACATTATTGTTATTATTATGTCAACACAATGATTTGCATGCAATACTGTAATTTTAGTTTTGATATACATTTGTTTTTCAGTGGCAATAAACAATGCTCAGAGTATTTAGGCGCGGATTTAGAGTTAAAGTTTGAAGGGGTTGGGAGACTGAAGTTGTACTCACGTCATTATTTTACCTTTTTATCTAAGATTTGGGTTAAGAGTAAAATTATTTATGGCAGACTGCGCAGTGATGCATTGTTCCAGCATTTTCAGGTAGCGTACAGCTACCCCGGAATTACCGAATACGACAGCTTGCAGTTTTCAGAGACCACTTAAACCGCTGTGTACAAGTGTAACAAGAGTGAGTAAGGTTTCGAAAAATTTATCGTAACATTTCTGATGCTTAATTTTTTTCTTTTAATAATTTTGCCTATATCTATCTTTTGTAGGATAGAAAATTTTATCAGTTATAAGTTTTTTGAATTTCAACATTAATTTTGCAGTAAAAAATACTTCTAATCTTTGAATATTGTTTTGATAATTAATAATTTTAGAAGATAAAACTGAGATACAGTTTTCACTCAACTGTATCATATTATTATTTATACTATAAACGTCTTCTGATAGTACACACTAGATTATTTATTTAAACTTCATAAAACATCTTGTATAGGCGGACTTAATGCCTGAGGCATTTTCTACCAGTCAACATAGATTACTGTTGCGTCTTTACGTGCTGAATTTTTTTTTATAGAATAAGGGTGACAAACGAGTACACAGTCCACCTGATGGTAAGTGGATGCTGTGGCTCATAGACATCTATCCTCAATAAATAATCAAAATGCAGATGCGCTGCCAGCTGTGAGGACTAAGATGGAATGACTCTTTACCAGTAAAAAAGGTCTCCGGTTCTCTACACTCACCATACCAAACACAGCAGTGTTAAGCTGCTGTTTTACGCTGGTATTCTGTGAGAGCGTATAATATTCAGAAGACGAGGAATATTGTGAATTTCGCCATCATGCATAAGTATAGCGCAGCGAACAACTGCTCCATAACCCTTACAGAAATAAGAGGAGGCCTGATGCGAATTTAGGCTTAAACTTTAATTTTATACCTTTAATATTTTAGAGTTTTATTAATGTGCATTTTATTAGATATTTTATCACTGACATGGTTTCTAGTTTTATTTAAACAATACCAATTTTTTACTAACTTTAATAGTAGGTACTTTATTTCACCACCGCAGTGCAAAACAGGAGCATGCTTAAATGCTTTGACATTGCACGATCTCGTGCAGTTGTTTTCTGCAGTTGTGGAATTAATCTTTAGCTTTACCATCTTATTATTAGGTTCTTAAGTAGATTTTACTTGCACAGCTTGTTATTTCAAATTCTCAAGAAGTATTTCATAATTCAAATTTTATTAAATACGCAGATTTAAAAAATATATTTATTATTTGATCTCTTTAATGATCATTTACTTTTACAATAAAATATATATAAAAAGGAAAGACAAATATAAGGATAAAATCAATAATACTTATCAATAAACGGTGATAGATTCACTTAACTAATCATCTCAATTAAATAATATTTTTAAATATAATTCTTCTGTACGTTTGTTTGTCACAGAACTGCTCTTAAACGATTGGACAGATTTTGATAAATTTATTAGTGTATTTGAGTGGATGATTTGGATTCACAATCGGACCAACAATTGGTAGGTGGCGCTGTTGTCGAGATCCAGAAATCTCCCGTGCGAAGTCGGGGCGGATTGCTAGTTAAATATATGCAACTCTGCGGAAATCTATTGTATTAAAACAAATGCCGCATGGTGGTGGCGTAAGAATTTTGCTTAAGCATTTACCTCATTTCTATAGAAATACCAGGAAAATCGTATGGCTTCGATAGATGGTGATACCTCGTATACGTCAGACGTAAAATATCCAGACCGGTGACACGCAGCAGCGTTAAAAGTGCGAAACGTCTGTTACTGCGATCATCGGTTCAAATTGAATATCAAATTTATTTTTAAAGGTGAATACAAGTAATGAGTGAGAATAGATCTTTGAAAAAAATTACGTTGCAGCGGCGTCCAACCCTTGTATACAAATATTGTAGCAACAATTAAATCTACTACACTACCAAATTAATGTTTTTCTTTAATTATATTCTTTATATTTACTGTGTAGTTAAAGCACAATTACAGCCTATATACGTCCCACTGCTAAGGCCAGGCCCCTCATTTCTTGAGAGGGTTTTAGGCATTGAAGTTGTCCGCCGCGCTGCCCTGGCGCGTTGAGGAATCCTCATGTCTTCGAAATATTTTTTAATTTCTCAGACATGCAGGTTTCCTCACGATGTTTTCCTTCACCGTCGAGCACGTGGTAAATCAGCACTTAAAATTGCAATTAACAATTTCATTGGTGCCGGCGGGGATCGAACCCGGTTTGCTCGCGTACTGTGAAATTTACAGCGAGCGCTAACCATCTGAGCTACCACGGCTCTGTGTAGTGGCGGTGTAATAATATCCACTACCTCATATCATCCAGTAGGTGAAGAGCGACAAACGGAAAGAAATCAGAAGAAAGGCAGCAGCGTCATCCTAATAACGACTTAAAATAAAAACTGCGGTTGCCAACCCGCTTGCCAAGCGTGGCAACTATGCAAATATCCTCCCTGTGCGACAATCTATGGGAGAGACCTATGTTCAGCAATGGACTTTAATAGGCTGGAACGGTAACGGTAACGGTTATTATTTATATTAAAATTATGTTAGAATGCTTTACATATGTAGTATTGTCATTTAATAATAATCAATGATGTGACTCAGTCAAAACTTCCCTACAACGGGAGAGACACACGTCCAGTGGTGGACTTTAATAAGCTGATGAAGTAGAAGGTGAAGATTCTATGAAGGGTGGGGTCTTGTGAGCGGACAAAATTATTGTACAATCAATGCCATTATTACTCGACTTCTACAACTTACTTTCTTATATGTTTTGAGATAATTGATTACAAGAAATGCTACCAAACACACTGTAAGGCTTAATTCTACACTTTTTATGACAGAAATTAAGTAATAAAAAGAAATTTAATTTGTTAGTCATACCATCGCGCGTTTATATATTTAGAAATTCTTCATTCCGGTTAGATTTTCATAAAATCTTTAGGCCCTTAAGTTTTTTATGTAATACCATTAAGGGTAGTTGAAATTTCTAGTGGGCCCAAAACGATTGTCTTCTTTTAGATACAATAAGGAAAGAACATTCCATGTTCATGTTTTTACAATCATCCTTATTTAATAAAAACACTAGACACGTAAGCAATAAGCATACTTTTTACCATCATCATCATCATTATTACAGCCCTTCATAAGTCCACTGCTGAACAGATGCCTCACCCAAGGAATGCCACAAAGCACGGTCCTCACCCACATACATCCATCGACTTACATCATACTTACTGACACTTTTTTTTAAACTTTTAAATAACAATAGCAGAAAAATAGTTGACAAAATGATTGCGTCTAGAATTAACTTGTATATAAAATGAGTTTAATAATTTTTTATGATTTTTCAAATAAAAATGTATATTACTTCTGCTTGTATTTGTACTCATATTTGTAGAGCCTCTTCTGATCACTCTGGAAGAGACGATTCTGGTTAAACCGTGTCGACCTCTCGGTATATCGCCGAATCTACTTTCCCCAAGCAGCGATTCTCTGCTTCAGGTCGTCTATGCACTCCGTCAGTTTTTGCGTAATATCCGGCTGGGACAAACTGACTTTTGCCCCAGAAAACACCATCCCGACGGTGCGCACAATTCTTGGCCTGCTATTGCCAGAACTGAAGCTTGTAAGTCTGCTGATGAGGGCTCTTGCCTTTGCAATACGATCTTCAATTCTTTTTCTCCAGGCTGGGATGGCGCTACTTTGTGTAGTAGCACGTTCAGCCGTGGGAAGTTTGGCGCCAATAATACGCCATACTGCCGTATTATTGACGCCAATCCGAATGAAAGTCCCGGCTGGTTTCCAAATAGGTCACCAGCATTGGGTTTAGAGCCCTCACGACAGCCCGATTCCGCTTGCTTAGGAGTATACGGGGGAGTCGCGGTCGATTGTCCAGAGGCGTACTGCGCGTTTCCCTAATCGTCTTTTCCAATATGCTCCTCATTTGCTCTTGTTCCTGGGCGACTATTCCATTGTCGTCTGAGTCAACCACAAGAAAATCTACGGCGGCATCTACGTGTGCGGGTTGCTCTGCAAATTGTAGAGCTGCATCTCCTGTCGTAGTATTTTCATTCGACGAGGGAATAGCCTCACGTCGTAGCCGTTCGAGTTCGACGTCATCAAATATTTTTGAGCGCATGATGTACCGAACTCGGTATGCCAGGTTTTGCTCGGTGACGGTAATAGACGGCTCCAGCTCAGCAAAAAAGCGATGCATCCTAACCCGGTACGCAAAACCTCCAATTTCTCCCCCTTTCGCTCTAAAATACGCCCGCAATACGTTTGTATCCATTTTCTTCGTCCAACGCATGCGGCGTACTCCAACAACGGCGGGTGCCGCTTGTTGAGTCCGGGAGCCGACACCAAGCCATCTGGTGGGGATGATGGATACGAGGGGCTACGAGGTAGTCGCAGCCCCCTCGGTCCGCATGCTGTCACGTCCAGCGCCAGCTCCAGACGCACCCTGGCGACCTCCAGGCAGCGGCCCTATGCGCGTTCCTCGTTGTGCCATCATCCATTTTTTGGGCGCCAATTAACGGGAGACGCCCAGGCACGGCACCGTTTCATGGTTCGGCCATATGCACAAACGGACCGTTGCTCCCTCAATTTTGCCTAGGCACAGCGCTCACCCCTTTTGGCAGGGCGCTGACTGACTGCACCGACGTAGCAGTTTTGTCACTTAACTGTTACGTCAGCGGACGATGGGGTCGTCACTTCCCTACGCCTTTTATTACTACTATTATTATTTAATGTTCAATTCTAAATATCTAATGACTAAACCCCTCAAAAATGAGAAGAAGCCTGTGCCCAACAATGTGGCGTTATATATGATGTACCAATACAAACCATTTTTGGTTTAATGGTACAAATCAAAAAAAATATGTATTAACATTTTTGATCAATAAATTGAAAAAAAAAAATGTAACTATAATGATTTCTTCTATTTACGCAAACACTACACATTGAATAAACTACTTTTACGGATTTTATCACGTTAAATTATACTTAATTTTAATTCCCGACGTTTCGTGTGCTTTATAGCACCCATGGTCACCTCAGTTCCCTGTGAAATATATTCACAACTTTACAAAAAAAATCATTAATAGAATTGGGGATAGTGCACACATTTGAGCGTGGGCGGGAGCTGCTCTTCAATCTAGGTAGGACACATCATTTTATTTTATTACGCGGATCTTAGCTAACTAACTTTTAACATCTTCAAAAAAATTCAAAAGAAATGAAAAATTGATGTTAAAATCCACTCCAAGCATTTTCTTAATATCGTAAATATAAAAGGCACATAAATGGTAATAAGGTAGAACTTTATTTACAAGTGCTGTGTTCGTGACACGTAAAATGAGGAGCGTTTAAACTTCACTTATGACTCGTGGCAAAATTAGTGGCATGCCTAGCGTGAAATGAGTTCTTGTTTGAGTTTGAGCGCTGATTTGCCTGATTGGCGGTTACTCTTTGTAGTTTGGGTATTCCACTTTTAATGTATGGGATTATTCTCAATTTAAAATAGTTTAAAGACATAAAGTATGTTAACAATTTCGCGCAACGCTGCAGCGCAAATAAAGCATAATAATGTCCTCCAGACCGAATTTCGGTCACGGCGGCTAGGCTCAACGGAGACCAGCCATCTGATCAGGACAGGATTATAGTGCTCGACTGTATGCGCAAGCACAGGTGCACTCTCTATTCCCTCACTCTCATAGTCCGATGGGACGGTAATACTACACGACCGTTGGTCCTGCACCTGATCTCCCAGGTGCAGGACCTGTTCTCCCTCCATGTGGTATGGGTGATGGCGCGGAACACGTGCTCGGCTAAATGACAACGTAGAGTATTTGCCCACGTTAAAATAAAGTTTATTGTCCCGGCTCCACTTCATGACCTCATTTATATCCCGTTGCAGTCTAGCATTTGTCTAAAGTATCTCTTATTTCGATAACTAATTTTAGGTCATCAGCAAATAAAAGGCACGTCAATTCGAAAGTAATAAAATTATTGAAAATAAAATTACGAAATTTTATTAACAACTAGTGACCCGCCCCGGCTTCGCTCGGGTTATTTCTGGATATTTATGGAACAGCGCCACCTACTTCATCCAATTGTAAATCTAAACGAACCACTCAAACACAAAAAAATTCATCAGAATCGGTCGAGTCAGTTTCGAGTTTTAGCGAGACTAACGGACAGCAATTGATTTTTATATATAGAGATTATTTGGCCATTGTTATTTACCCACTTAATTATTGCAATTCATGGAGTACCATAGTAAAATCTATTTCGTTTATCATAATGATAAAATGGAGAGGACTCAAATTACTTCTTTGACTGACCCCTGACCTTGTAAAGTACTGCTTAGAGTAGTACCCGCCATAGTCAACGTACTGACGTCTGTCTTGCAAGTAGCTGGCGAAGAACTTCAACGTATGTGGTGTGTAGCCTACTCCGGCCAACTTCGCCATCAAGATATCATTATCGACCGTATCAAATGCCTTCCGAAAATCGAAAAAGGCGACATCAACCTGTATTCCTGCATCAACTGCTGGGACTACTTGTGATATTAAATGCAGCAAGTTCCCGGTTGTACTCCGACCAGAGCGGAAGCCATGTTGCGCGTCAAACAACAGAGTTTTTACCTGCATATACAAACAGTGGTGAATGGCCGATTCGAATACCTTAGCTGGTGTGCACAATATCGCTACAGGTCTGTAGTCACTAGGTTCCGGACTTCCACGACCTTTCGGCACTGGAACGACTCGAGTAAGCTTTCACATATCAAGAGAGGTCGCGGTAACGATGAAGGTATTAAACAAATGTAGTAACGGTTCCACCAGAGCAAAGCGACAATCCCTAAAAATGAACGGTGGTATACCGTCCAATCCTGCCGAGCGCTTCGGCATTAGTCGGGAGAGCGCGCACCTCCGCCAGCTGTAGGGCCGTGAGATGCACCCATGCGCTCCCTGTCGAAGCCGCCCTCGCTGCTGACACGTCCAGTACAGACGGGTTTTGGTTGTACACGGAGTGAAAAATTGTGCAAATTAGTCAGCGCAGTCCTGATTTGATAGGACTTGTCCATTTTTAATTAAATGATGTTGGGAAGAGTTACCTTTTTTAACCTCACGTAGTTCCAGAAAACTTTCGTGTTCGTTGCCAGATGGTTCTGTACACGAATTTGATAAGTTTCGTGAGCGAGTGCGATCTCTGCCTTCACTTTTGCTCTACACTGAGCGAACGCTTCATAATCACTACGTAATTTACTTCTTTTATATTTTTTATTTAAAACGTACTTTATTTTAATATTTTTTAAAATTTCGATGTAAACCATACGGGGTAAGTATACCTAGCATCTTTAGGTTTTTGCTTTTTAAGAGGCACACAAGTATCAAAACTTTCACTTAGCTTATTATAAAAATGCTTAAAATTAAATTGGGATCATGTACTGTATATATTTCACTCCAGTCTGTAGTCATTATTAAATAATATAAATAATTAAAGTCAGCTTTATTGAAATTCCATTGCTTATACGGTACCTGAGTCGGATCACGGTGATCGTCGGTCTTCTGTGGCACGCTGGCGGCATGTTGACAGTAACGGCAACGACGAGTGAGAGATGGTACGCGTCCACGGGCTGTAATCCCTCATCTCCCGCACATACCGATACGTAGTTGTGCCCGCTCAACACAAGATCAAGCTGTCTGCCACTACAGTTTGGGACCGTATTACACTGAACAAGTTCACAGAAGGCTACAAAATATTCATACAAATTAAGTACATAGTTAGTGCATGAAAACAAGTTAAAATCTCCTACTATTACAACATTGTTTTTATATTTAATACATATTTTTTCTAACAGATTGAACATTACTATATACTCATTATCTGCCGTCTGTGTTGGAATATATACTACACAACAAGTAAATAAAAAACGGTTCCGAATATGAATAGTAGCACGAATTAGTTCGAATTTGCAAATATCTATATTTATATCGCAGAACATCGGTACTTCTCTTATCTCAAACTGCGGTACAGCAACTAAAAGTACTCCTCCTTGCTTACGTCCATCGGCACGATCACATTGCATTATGGAATAACCGGGTGGTATAATCTCCGCGTTATGAATCGATTCGTTGCACCCAGTCTCTGTGATGGCAAATATATCCAAATCAGAGGATTCGAGTAAAGATAAAAAAATTCTTTGCTCTTAGACCTCTTACGTTTTGATATAAAACATTTATGCTCTTAATTCGTAGATTTTTGCCCTGTGAGTTGTGGGTTCTTGCTTGATCTACGAAACCATATCCATATAATATATAGTATTATTTTCAAATCTTTTTTCACGATGATGCGGCACTAGGGTCGCTGATTCGAACCCCACACAGAACAAGTATTTGTATAGCCTACTATTCATATCATCAAAGCTTAAAGAATAGATAATTTATTGAAAAAATATGAGTAGCGCTGTGAGTTAGAAAGAAATAAGTATTGGACAGCGGTACTGCTAGCCGAATAGGTTCAAATCCCGTAAGAAACAACTAATTTGTTACACGTACAAATAATAATTCCAGATTTAAATGTTTGCCCTCGAGCAATTTACGTATGTAAATTGCCTCCACGATACAGGGGAAAATCCCAGTGAAAATAAGAGATAAAGAGAAAAAGACAGAAAAGATTTTTTGATATGGATCAATTTGTTTTCGGATTACTTATTAATACGTTTTTACATTAACCTCTCGTGATTCGAAATTAAATAGCTGAGCGCAACAATTTCTCTCGTCATAATATTTTGTTAATTTAAAATTCGAAATAATAATACAGTTTAAACATATTTTTGTATGGGAGAATTCGGAGGATGCTTTGGGTATATTTTGTGACCTTTCCAGGCCTTCGACTGTGTTCACCATGAGACATTAATCAGGAAGCTGTACTATGGTGTCAAGAACACAGCGCTTAAACTTATTATTTTACATTTAAGTAATAGAATGCAAGTTATTATAATGAAAGTTCTTCCACCTGTACTAATGGTGTCCTCAGGCCTCGATTCTCGGCCCATTCCTATTTCTGGTATATATTAATGACTTACCTTCCCTAGATAAATGATATAGTATTATTTGCTGATGATACTTGATTTTTAAACTTAAACGTCAATCATTTAAATGTGACGAAGTGAATAATGCTATATCAAAATTAGTGCATTGGTTTAACGTTAATAATCTACATTTAAACGGAAATAAAACTAAATGTATTAAATTTACAACAACGAATGTTAAAATGTGGTAAATGTGTTTTAAATGGGAAGAACTGAGCCCTGTTGAATCCACTGTTTTCTTGGCATCACTCGACGCAAAGCTCAGTGGGGCCCCATATATCCAAAACAAGCAGACTAAGTTCTGCAGCCTATGCTGTAAAAAGATTAGAGGTCTCACTAGTGTCGAGACAGCTAGACTAGTTTATTTCAGTTATTTCCATAGCATAATGTCTTATAGCATATGGGGAAATGCGGCTGATTCAGAAACTATTTTTGTTTGACAGAAGAAATTAGAGCTATTTACAACCTAAAACCGAGAGAGTCTCTTAGAGATAAATTTAAAGAAATAAATATATTAACTTTGGCCTCTCAGTATATTTACGAAAATTTAATGTATGTTCACAAAACAAAGGTAGTTTTAGTAAAAGTGATATACATTCTGTAAACACTAGGAACAAACACAAGCTAGTGATACCAGTCTCGACTCCACAGAGTCAGTAATTCATTCTTGGGGCAATATACGCTATTACAACAAGGTCCCGGAAAGTGTACAGGCTCTCTCAATTCCCAAGTTTAAATGTTTTGTTAAGCTGAAACTGTATAAAAAGGGTTAATAGTATAAATGAATATATGATTGATAATAACCCTGGGAATGAGGTGGTCGCTACCAAGCAGTTTCTAAAATAAATTTTGTACTTAAATAGTTTGTACAACCATTAATGTAAAACTTACTTTAAAAAAAAGTCCCGCTGGTTTCTTGTTGGTTCTTCCCAGGACAGAGGTTTTTTTTTCGAACCAGTGGTAAAGTAAAAATGACTTTTAATAGAATTACACATGTAATCTATATTGAATAAAAATTATTCTATTCTATTCTATTCTATTCTGAGTCAGCTGTTATATTTTTTTAATCCCAATAATATTTTGCCCGCGCGTTGGCGCAATATGTTGTTATTTAGGTTCAGGTTCAGGTTTATATCTGATTCGGTCAATATTAATGTAAATCGAAAGTACGTTGGGATTCTTAAGTTTACGATGCAAGTATTTTATGAAGGTTGAATTTGTTATTTGGTATTGCTATAAACAATTTTTCGAGGGTTATTTTGTAGCGCGATACTTTATATTTACTGTGTCAGAGGGGAATAAGTCTTCTTTACATTTGCACGATTTGATTTAATCTGTTTTTTTTTTTACTTGAAAATATTACTAGCAGTACTACTAATAATTATATTAATTTTTAACCACTTCAACTAAGCGTTTATACATGGTAGAGCCACGCTGCAGCTATATTTTGATTGCAGCACGAATGGGTCGGCTCGAACGGGGTAGAAGTCAACTCTCACAGAATACCAGCGTAAAATAGCAGCTTAATGCTACTATGTTTCGTATGGTGAGTGTAGAGAACCGGAGACCCTTTTTACAAGAAACGAGGCATTCCATCTCAGTCCTCGGGGGAGATAACGCATCTGCATTTTGATTTTTAATCGAGGATAAATGTAAATGTCTGTGAGTCACAGTATCCGCTTGCAATCAGGTGGAATGTGTGCTTATTTGTCAGCCATATTCAAAAAAAAATCTTTAATATGCTTGTAGTCGGAGTAATTTCGCCTAGTTCATTTTTCTGTTCGGTAATTAATAGCGAAATAAACTCCTTTATTTCCTCTTTGAAATTGAGAAAATATAATTTGATGAATTTACTGAACGAATCTTGTATGACAAATATGGAAGTGTGCCCAAAGGTACCTGATTTCAGAGGTCCATATAATTCTGCCATGAATATATCGCCAATGTTTTCTGTTATTACAGATTTGCATGGACTCACATATGTTATATTGCTTTTCTTAGATAACTGACATAAATAGCATACTCTTATTTGCTTTTTAATATATTTTGTTAAACATTTCCAAAAGAATCTATCTCTCACATATTTAATTACCTTATATCCTTCCTTATTGTCCTTGATGACCCATTTCAACATGTACTTGATTTATAATATCTTATCTCAATGCTTTAGGTAAATAAATTACTTCTTTTAATTCGTTTTGTTATATAATATATAATTTTTCGAACTATACCGTTTCAATTTATTATTTTGTTGTATTGTGGAAATATATAATGTCTTTAATTTTTCAATAATAGCCAACAACGATTCTGAATCTTGTGATTGATATACTGATATGGATTTTAATTTTTCTGTCAACTCATTATTCGGTTCGCTCTTTGTGTACGCTATTTCTAAGCTATTATTTTATCCTCTTGTATTAAATCACCATCAGAAGGATAACGTGATAGCACATCTGCAACAATATTACTTCTACTACTTATAAGCAATCATTACATGAACACCCTCCAGTAATACAAGAACACCCTCATTAACATAAATTTTTTGACCTTTTTTTTGTTATTTATCTTTATTATTGCAATATAATCGACTTATACTTCTATTATTTAATACATTTTGAATATTTTAAGCAGAGTTATAATAAATATAAAGGTTTTTAAAGACAATATTAGGCTTTTTCTATATTATAATACTTAATATTCAAAATGAATATATTTAAACTTTATGCTTATTGACGTATTTTCATTGTTCAAAATATTATATCTATGATATTTTAAATGTCTTTGTATTGAATTTAATTATTATTTTAATAACAATAATAATGAGCCTTCACAATATGCAGAAGGAATAGCGTAGGTGATAGCACACAGCCTTGTGGAACATCAGCATTGATAGACTTGTAATCGGATCATGCACCGTCTACTACGACCTTGATGCTCCGATTAGCAATGAAACTGGTCCAATCGCACAATTTCTCGGGAAGCCCATAGGAAGGAAGCTTCGAAAGAAGTGCTATGTGCCAAACCCGATCGAAGGATTTCGCTATCTCCAAACTAACGGCCAATGCCTTCCCCTAGGACTCTACTGCCTCCACATATCTGTGAGTCAGGTAGACCAGAAGATCTCCAGCTAGCTGATCGACCACAAAGAAAACCGTATTGGCAGACACTAATGAGGATCATGATCAGGATCGTCAAAGTACCTCATGAGCTGGCAGTTTATAATGGATTCCATTATTTTGGAGAACAAGGAGGTGATGGCGATGGGCCTGTAGTTGGACAGATCTGAGCGGTCGCCTTTTTTAGGGATCGGGTGAACCAAAGCTGTCTTCCATGAATTCGGGACTTGGGAGTAGCAGTACCGGAAAATACGCATTAAAATCGGTGCCAACTTGGAAGCACACATCTTCAGTACTATGGGAGGGACTCCATCAGGCCCACTCGACGTGTTGACGTCCAAGAAGAGAGTGCTTTGCGAACCGAGCACTGTGTAAACCGCACGTCCGGCATGGAGATCTCACACCGCGGGATTGTTGGCGGCGTGTTCCTCCGTCATTGAGAGTTGGACGCAAAGAGAGCGCCTAACAGTTCGGCTTTTTCCTTTGCGGCATGAGCCAGTGAGTCGTCCTCCCTGTGCAGAGATGGCCGACAGAAGTTCCGATAGAGAGACTAGAATGCATCGATTACCGAAAGAAGGTGAACTTGTTTCTCGCCAATTCTGCCGATGTGCTCTGACCTTGCCTTGGCAATGACTCTTTCTTAGCACCTGGAGGCGGAATTATACTTCTTTTTGAGAGCGCTGGTATTTGCATCCCGAGAAGTCAATGCGTCAGCTCAGGCCCGGTAACACTCCTGTTTATAGCTAGAAGCAATTTTGCAGGAGCAACCAAACCATGGCTGGGATCTGCCTCCGATGGGCACCACGGAAGATGGAATAAAAAGTTCCATACCCTTAAGTACCACATCAGCAACAGAATCAGCAACAACATTGAAATCGTCTAGCGAAAAGCAGGCCCCTAAGGGTAGGATGCAAAATGACCGCATCCTATCCCAATCGGTCGACCTATAGTGTCAAACAAGGCGGTAACCTGCAGAATGCAACCGCGTTGTTAACATGAGTGTCACCACTACAATTAGAACTAGACAATGGTCTGAGGAGCCAAGAGGAGCGTCGAAGGAGACCTGATATCCGCCCGAATGAGAAGTCAGCAGAAGATCCAACAGGGAAATTGCATGATCCTCCACATCTGGAATCCGCGTAGGCGAAGTAACCAGTTGTGTCAGACCATATGCCAAGGCAAAGTCATAAACAGATCTCCCCGCATGATCGGTTAAACGTGAACCGAGCCATTCGATGTGGTGGGCGTTAAAATTACCAAGGATTACGATCTCTGCGGATGGGATCTGTTGTAGCAAGGAAACTGTAGTCACTTGGACGTGGTCGATGAGTCGGTCTGTTTCGCCATTACCGCTATGGGACCTATAGAGACACCTTTAGACGCGCGGATAGTCGTCACTGTCTTCGCGTAGCCAAAGGATAGACAGGTTCGAAACTTCAAGGCTGCTCAGGCGTCGGCATTGGGCGTCCGGCCCGGTTCGAGCCGCCCATACGTGCAAAACAACAAAAGCTGTCGCGTGGCTTTACCACTGTTAAAACTTTTATCTTATTTCTTCACAAGCGTATCAGATATGAGAGTAGTCCTGTGACTAGTTTGGGACATATAAGTGCTATAGCTTTTTGATTTTAACTTTAGAAATGTATAATTACTTCAACCTCCTTTTACCGGCAATCGTAGAGCGGTGCGGTCGATGCGGGTCGATGGCGTGATGACATTGTAAAACGTGCGGAAATTCATTGGATGCTGGAGGTTAGGGACCTTGGTTTATAGTAGTCTTTAAATTTAGATGAGGAATAATAGATTCATGGAAGTACATGATATTAATAACGTGTGTCAGTGTTCTTATTTCTAGGTTTAACTTACATAATATTATGTAGCCCATAGCATCAAATATTGGATAAGTTTTCAGTTTGATTAGGTAACGCAGTATGCAGCGAGATTCGTGCCTCATTGATCTTTCATGATTGCTTATACGAGTTACTCTGCAACTTGTTATTAAGTGAACGTCGCGTCGTTATTATTCAGCGTCTAGACTAATTTCTTGTAAGACATACAATTACATACTCACTGGTATTAAACATTTATATGTCATATGTCAATTCACAATTCTGTGTTAGTCTTCAAATAGTCCTTACTAAAAATGCATGGTCACAGCCCAACAAGAACATGCAGTCATTCATCGCGTTTGATGTTGTCGGAAAAGCCGACATAAGCAATAAAATTGCTAGGGTTGTCACAAAGGAAGTAATAAAAAATAAAAAAACTGATTTTTTTTAATCAACTTTTAAACAAATTTAATAACTTAAACAGGTAATTGAGTTCAGAAATAATAAAAATAGGTTATCAAAATTATTTCCAAAGTAACTTAATATTTCTGATTTCTCCATTTGGCGGGAAGAAGACGGCAAAGAAATTTTTAATATCGGCCATATTTTGGCGGTTGTTAGTTTTTTTTTCAGCTATCGTATTATTACTAAGCCTTCTTTTAAGTGGTATTAAGTATTTATTCGTTTTTAATCTAACTAAACTACCCTATTGGTATTGCATCAAAACATATTTACAAATATACAACTGATAGATATTTTCGATTTTTGAACCACTCGATTTGAAATTCCTGTTATACCACCGTTTTCACCGTACACGTAGTGTGAACCATTTTAATTTATTTGTAACGTGACAAGACAGCCCTACCAGACAGCTCCTGAACGATTAATAACCGGAAGCGCTTCGCCCGCGTCTTGCCTAGCACCGCACCGCACTTTTGCCCCGTCTCCATGACTGACTGCTAGTAGTAGTTAGACTGTGGTATGGTAGTAAAAGTTGGATGTGAGAGAAGAAGCACGAGAGTAGAAATGCTGTAGAAATGCGGTCATTAAGGATTATGTTAGGGCTGAATTTTAATGACTCAGTGAAAAATTGTGAAATGATGTTGTGATCAAGATTAAGAAAGGAATGCTTCTTTGATTTGGTCGTGTAGAAAGAATGAATGAAGAGTTACAAAGCAAGTTTATTATGCTTATGTGAACTGCAGAGTTAGCAAAGAACGCCCAAGACGAAAGTTTATCAACCAAATCAAATAAAATATCCAAGATGGATCAAATTTAGAGTAAAAATGGCGAGAGAGGTGTGTCAGGCTCATGCCAAATGGAAGACTGTAGTCTTTTTTTTGTAATTATACTGACCTTGTTTATACTTTAGATCGGAACACAGCAGTACACTCAGTGTTGCTTGGCGTTATAAATATGTAAGAGGTTTGTACTTACCCAGACTGACTCCTTAGCAGAAAGACTTTCTTAAAAATCGTCTTCGAAAAGCATTATATATATAGGCACGACTATAAAATACTGGCCAGTTCAAGAGTAAGGCTTTACTCTAGCAAAGCGTCGTATCTGTGATATCGTGGCAACCGTTGTTGATATATGGATTTTTGAAATTAACATCATCGGGAAAACGTACCACATATTTGCGACGAAATGCTAACGATCTGTTTATTATATTTTCTTGTACTTTATGTTCTAACGCACGCACATTTGCGCCATGCATCATGAGTGCATCTGGGAGATCCTCTTTCGCCTACATCAGAAGTCGGATAAAGTTATCGCCCACATATAATCTTCGAACAATGTGATGAAGGCGTGGTGCCGTGCGGATCGCTTTTGAATGGAAGTACGAGTATGCTGTCGGCGTGGAACGCCGCGGGCGGATAATTTAACGCTGCTGCCGGCCAACATTTGATGCGTGAGGGAAGTAAATTTGTCTTAAATATTGCTTTGAAAAAAATATTTTGTAGTAACAAGTGGTTAAATTTTTAATTGCCTAAGAGAAATGCCTGAAAGCCAAGCTTATTTCAATTGACTAACCTGAGTCTATTTGGGTGTTTAATGATCCTATTAAATTGTAGAGTTGCTAACTTCATTTAATTTTGTGTTATAACTATTCAACAGCCATACCGTAGCCGTAGCTCAAAGAGTGGGTGCGGTGCGCATGTGGTGTTGGTAGAGGTCTAGTTTAGTCGTCGTTGAGATGTAACGGGGATGACTGAACAATAAAACGAAATTTAAATAAAACGAAGTGTAGTATACAATTGTTGCGTAACGAACGATTAAATAGGTTATGGCTCTTGGACATTTTATTTTGTGATGTAAAGTTTCCTTTGAATTGATCTAGTTGAAGTAGAATTAAGTTTTGAAGAAGTTGCCGGAGGTATTTTAGCTACTGGTCGAAAGGACAATGTCGTACCGGGCCATACCGCGTGCGGCTGGTTGAAAGGACACATTAGTCCGGTCCATGCTTATGAATGTGTGATGTTGAGGGTAGGATTTCTGTGGAGCTGTTTGAAAGGACAATGTCATAACGGGCTATGCCGCGCGCGGCTGGTTGAAAGGACACATTCGTCTGGTCCAAGCTTATGAATGTTTGATGTTGAGGGTTGGATTTGTGTGAAACTGGTCGAAGGGACAGTGTCGTACCGGGCCATGCCGTGCGCGGCTGGTTGAAAGGACACATTCGTCCGGTCCAGGCTTGTGAATTGTGGAGTTACACTGGTCGAAGGGACGCACCCGTCCGGTGTAGTCAGGTTGTTTGAACAGAGTACAGATAACAGTATCGTCCGGGCCAGACCCGAGCGGTTGGTCGAAGAGACATACTAGTTTACAGCTGTATGTGGTGGCTTGAGAGAAAAGTGCCGTCCGGTCCATGCGTGGTCGAAGGGACGCACGCTTTCGATTATTGTATGATTGAGGATGTTAGTATATTTACACGAGGGTATGTATTGTTAAAGTGTATATCTTCTATCGATACTAATAGTGCAGTGCAAGCTGTATAAAGAGCTGTGTGTCTGTGTGTGCTTAGTGGAAAGAGCCAGTTGTCCGGTCCATGTTGTCATATGAGCTGATAGCTGGTCAAAAGTATGCCTCAATTAGTATTAGTTTGCATGTGGTCCAACGTAATCGCCTTGCGTATGTGTGTGTGAATTTTCAAATATAGGGACAGTAAACCTATTCATTTCAGGATAGACGAGCGGAAGAAGTGATGATTAATAGTGTTTGTTACAGGAATTCATGAAGATACACGCCCGAGGACGGTCGTATGTCGGGATTGGCCGTGTAGGCACGACTATAAAATACTGGCCAGTTCAAGAGTAAGGTTTTATTCTAGCATAGCGTCGTATCTGTGGTATCGTGGCAACCGTTGGTGATATATAGGATTTTTGAAATTAACATCATCGGCAAAGCGTACCATATATTTGCGACGAATTGCTAACGATCTGTTTATTATATTTTCTTGTTCTTTATGTTCTAACGCACGCACATTTGCGCCATCCATCATGAGTGCATCTGGGATGATCCTCTTTCTCCTAAATATATATTTATTATTACTAGCTATATATATGCAGTACGTACAGATTGTATTAAAGCAAATGAGAAAGATAACTACAGAAATGTTTTGCGGTATAGGGAGTAAGGTAATATCGCACATGTACTAAAATCGATACGGATTCGTGACTGGGTGAATACCTTAATGTTCCTCAGGGAAATATAGCGATCAGTGTATGCTACGAGTATTGCGATGCAGTTTAAAATAATATTGTAATTTTTATTAGCTGTATCTTTCTGCCTTGTCTTTACTTTGTTACAAAATTTATAATATCCTTACTTAATTTATCTGATGGTTCTCATTGATTAGTTTTTTTTATTATCAGGTATGTCAGAAGTTGTTACATTTAATATATACAATTGTTACATCTAAATATTTACATAAACATAGTTAATTCTCTTTGTTACCTTTTGCGACACCTACGGGATTATCGAGGACATAAAGAGAGAAATCAAAAGCAGACGGGCAGCAGTACCTTCCCAATAACAACTAAAAATAATAACTATCGTCGCAAAACAGTCTACCAAGCGTGGCAACTATGGCAAACACTACTGTACTGATCACTAGACCATCGAGATAGTATTTTTTTATAATGTGAGTAAAACTACACTCACTAGGTGGGAGAACTCCTGTTCTGCTTACGAGTCCGTCCGGGTAGGTACCACCCTTATACCTATTTCTGCTAAGGATAAAGAGAGCCAGAATAGTTACAGGCCCTTTGGGGCAATCTATGGGGGAGGCTTTTGTTCAGCAGTGGGTCACCGATGTTACTTTGGCTGTATTATGGCGACGTAAGAAAATCCTTCACCACATTTCATTTATCAAATGCTTTAAGAGAATATAAGAAGGGTCAGAAAGTTCTCATGGCTGCCGATAGATGTCGTTAGGTATTACCGTGTTAATATCTACGCTAGACGTAAAATGTCAAAGGTGTGAGGTGAATGTTATTGCGAGCGCCAATCCACCTGCCAAGTAGCTATTAAGGAAAATAACAAATTTAAAATTAAGCACAGTGATATCAATATGAAGTGGCAATGGGACGGCCAAACGTAGATAAAAGAATCGACAACCAATGTGGAAGAATGTTTCTCGAATGAAAGGTGATTGGCGGCGGAAGTGTAGGGAGGACGTTTACAAGATGGAGTGACGACCTGGTAAGAGATCCGGGACTTAGATGATGCAGATAGCACATGACCGTGCTTTGTGGCACTTTTACCTATTTCTGCCGCCAAATAACAGTAATTGCACTTCCTGTGTTTTTTTTTATAGAATAAGGGTGACAAGCGAGCACACAATCCACCTGATGGTAAGTGGTTGCTGTGGCCCATAGATATCTATCTATGGGCCACAGCAACCACTGGCCTATATATATCTCGTTTGCAAATCAAAATGCAGATTTGTTGTCAGCCGTGAGGACTAAGACGGAACGCCTCTTTTCCAATAAAAAGGGTCTCCGGTTCTCTACACTCACCATACGAAACACAGCAGCATTAAGCTGCTATTTTACGCTGGTATTCTGTGAGAGCGTGGTCCTTCCCCGATCGAGCCGACCTATTCGTGCTACAACTATACAATTAATATAGCTGCAGCATAGCTCTACCACGTATAAAAATGCGTTCTGGGTAAGAGAGATAATATAATACAGGCTGTGAGATACTCTACCTTAGTTCTCGTAGGAGACAACGCATCTGTAGCTTTCTTTGTTTGAAGTTGGCTGCAAATAAGGTGAATTCGTTTTTCACTTAAGTTTTATATTTTTTTTTTGCAATTTATGTACTTAAAACACCTTCACACTACAGAAGAAGTACTTGGGGGAGGCCCACGTCCGGCAGTGGACTAATACGGACTGATAACGAAGAATAAGAACCGAATATTATTTGACGGTTCCGTGGCGCAGTGGCTTAGCAATAAGTTGCAGCGCTAAGGGCCGCGGGTTTGAATCCCGCACGGAACAAGTATTTTATGGCCTACAAATAATTGTTCTGGGTCTGGATGTTTGTCCTTGTGAAATCTGTGTATGTAAACTACCTCCGCAATTCAGTAGAAAATCCTAGTGTGGAGGTAACGTTTTTTTTAAAGAAGAAAAAAGGAAAAAAGAAAAGAAATAACTCAGTTTCACATGTCTCCTCTTTAATCTATCCTCTCCCTGATACATCAGAAGCCGATTTTCCTTCAACCATTCTCTGGATGGACCATGCGGATCCCTTGTTAAAACTCTTCTTAACTTTCCCGTCCATAATTAAAAAACTGTCTAATATAAGATGTTCCGAAACTTTATTGGCATTTAAGAAACGTGTAAGGGTAATTTCTTTGCATCTTTTTATTTAATAAAAAAAGCAAAGCAAAGCACTCCTCTCCCTGGACATCCACAAGTCGAGTAGGCCTGACGGAATCCTGCCAATTGTGCTGAAGACATGCGCTCCAGAGTTGGCACCGGTTCTAACGCGTCTTTTCCGGTATTCCTACTCCTTAGGCGTTATCCCGAGTTCATGGAAGACGCTTTCGTGCACCCGATCCCTAAAAAAGGTAACCGCTCTGATCCGTTCAACTAAAGGCCTATCGCCATCACCTCCTTGTTCTCGAAAATAATGGAGACCATTATTAACTGCCAGCTCATGCGGTACCTTTAGGAGCACCAGCTGATTAGTGACCGCCAGTACGGTTTCCGTCGGGGTCACTCTGCTGGTGATCTTCTTGTTTGTTGTTGTTCTTGTTCAGGCGCAGGTTCAGCCGCACATGGAATACTGTTCCTATCTCTGGACCGGGGCTCCTCCCCAGTGCCAGCTCCTTCCATTTGATCGCATCCAGCGCAGAGCGGTTCGAGTCGTCGGCGACCGAGTTCTTTCTGATCGGCTTGACTCACTGGCGCTGCGAAGAGATATTGCATCTCTTTGCGTGTTCTATCGTATCTACCACGGGGAGTGCTCAGAGGAATTGTTCGGACTAACTCCTGCCGCTCAATTTCACCATCGCACATCGCGACAGAACTCGAAATACCATTCGTACCATCTGGATGATTGGCGGAGTCCACTACTGAACGATTTAGAAGAAGTTTTCTTCCTCGCACAACTTCCTTGTGGAATCGAGTACAATTTTTCTGGACCGATACGACTTTGGGACCTTCAAGAAAAGAGCCTACTCTTTTTGAAATGGCCGGTAACGCATCTGTAAGTCTCCTGGTGTTGCAGTTGTTCATGGGCGGCGGTGGTCACTTACCATTAGGTGAGCCGTATGCTCGTTTGCTCCCTCTCATATAAAAAAATAATATATTTTATTGTATTATATTAGTATTAGTATAAGTTTATATATTATATGTAATTATCATACATATGTATTATTTTTATTTATAGTGTTATTTAGTATAATTTACGTAACATTTTGTATATTATTTATTCATTAGTAGTAGTAATATACATTACTAAGTTTGCCTTTTTAATATATTTTCCTTTATGGGTCTACTAGGAAGATGTTTCAGCAACTTATATAATAAGTAGAACCCTTGTACGAACTCACTATAATACTGTTTCTGTATCTTGTTGTGTGTACATAAATAAATCAAAAAGAAAAAGAAGAAATTGTAATTTAATTTTCACAAATCTTTTTTCAGAGAGCACAAGGGATCTGTGACAGTAAACACCTGACTGCCGAGCTCCAGCACGTCAAGCAAGTTTTGCACGACAACAAGCTTCGGGTCCCGCGCCTCCGTCACAGTGAGCGTGTGAAACCAGCTACAGAAAAGCGTGTGCCTGCTGTACTACCATATGTCAGAGGAGTCACAGACAAGATTGGCATCTTGAAGCGGGCTTTCATAAGTACATACTACAAGTGTTATATTCCTCTACAAGATGCAGGAGTGTGCAAGCTTGATTGTGAATGTGGTCTCTCTTACATAGGACAAACAAAAAGATCCATAAAAACCCGCGTGAAAGAACATATGGCTGATGTGACAAATAGACGCTCCGGGAAGTCTGCAGTATGTCAACATGTTCAGGATCGTCCCAACCATTATATCAGATTTGATAGACCACAAATCCTTGCAAAAGAACACCGATTCTTACCAAGGATGATACGCCAGGCTATTGAAATTAAAAAAAATCCTAATTTTATAGAGAAGATGGCTGGGTGCTACCATCCGCTTGATCTCCCATTCCATAATTAATAAAATTAAATCCAAACCCAAGTATAACACTGCAAGACTTCAAAATACTGTAAGCTCATTCTGCGTAGATCGGACCAAAAATTAATAATTAAAAGTTGAAGGTAGCCTTTAACTATGATATTGGGATGTCAAACATCTCATTCACCCCCGTGACCATGGGTGCTGGAAGGTGCCCGAAACGTCGATAATTTAAAAAAGTTTAATTTAAACGCGATCAAATCCGTAAAATTAGTTTATTCCATGTGTAGTATTCGCGTAAATATAAGAAATCATTATACAATATGTATGTTAAATAACATGGTAACATGGACCCATTCGTGCTACAACCATGATATAGCTGCAGCGTGGCTCTATCACGTAAGCGGAAGTTACTACTGTGTGGGAGTACCATAATAAATTAGTAGGGCTTAAGGTGGATTTTTCAATGCGCTTCTTTATGGTTCTTAGCAAAACTTTGTTTATAAATATGTCGCAGAATTTCTTCTCAGATTTCTTTACATTACATGTACTTTTTTTAGCAATAGTAAGCTTGTGCTTGTCTACTATCCCACCTGATGGTAAGTGGTGATGCAGCTGAAGATGGTAAAGCACACTGATTTAGCTTAACAAAAGTCTATTCACACGTTCATGACGAACGATGAAGCAAACCGTTTGATTCGAATGCGTGGTAAGTGTTGTCGTGTGTACATGCTTGACAGTCACGCATTCCTAGCTTCGTTCCGAGTGGAGAGATATAATTTTAAGCGGAGAATTATTGTTTTTTTTTTTTGTAAAATTACCGCTCTATTTATTTAGGTTTTGGTAGTGTTTTCTCCAAGGCTTTGGTCATCAATGAGAAGCACTATTGTGGTTTACCGCAACACATGCTGAGTGACCTCTTTTGGAATACCTTTGAAATCAAAACTCCAAAAATGCAGTATAGTAGTTACCAAACAAAATTATGTCTTTTTTAAGAATATTAGTAACGCTGTGAATAGTACCAACACTCCTGTTAGTCATAAGGTTGAAATACCTGTGTTTGTAGTGTTTGTAGTCGAATGATTAATTCGGACCCATATTTTTCCGAGTTTGCGATCCGTATTAATAACCGTTAGATTAATGTTAGACCGTTAACCGAACCGTTAGAGTAATTGTTACATTTAAAATTATGTATTTATAACTATATATATAGCTATAAATACAATATTCATTCAATTCAATATTCAGTCTTCGTACAATATTCAATGTACAAAGTTCGTTAAACCAACGGAGTAAATCTAGATTAATAAACTTTATCTCAAACTGTTTGCTTAGTTTACCTAGTTTTGGAACAATCCTCTATATCAGATTAAATTTTAGATGGATCCTGCAATGTTGTGTTTACCGAATCTAGTTTTGGATTGTTAGTTTTTAATTTCAAATTTTAATTTAAAACTTTTATAACTGTTTAAAATCATCTGGCACTTTATCTCGTCCTAGTGCCTTGTGTAAATATTAGACGAACTATCGGACAGGAATGAAATAAATTTATATAAAATTAAACACTTGTTCTTATAAAACCGTATATTTTATTTGGCATTAGTATTCACGACATATTATAATCATTTATCACCCACCGAGACACTTTATTACAATTGCAGCGAACACTTCACTATTTTAGTATCATCGGGTTGGGCCAAAATCAGTTATTGGGTTTTTCTGTCAAGAAATTCTCAATAGCAGTCTGGAGTCAGGAAGGCGGCGGTGTTTCACCCCCGTACCTCGAAAAGCACGTAAAGCTGTAGGTCCTGCGCCTGATCTCTCTCCGGTCGTGTCGGAATGGCGTCCCATTGGACTATGAGACTGAGGAAATAGAGAGTGCACCTGTGCTTGCACACGCTCGAGCACTATAATCCTTTCCTGAGAAGATGGCTAATCTCCGTTGAGACTGGACCGATATTCCATCTAGAGGACATTACATTAGACTTTCTAATGAAAAAAGGCTAATGGGTTAACACATTTGTGCTACAGTATAATAGACTGTGATTGTGTAGTTAAACTACAGTATTGTAGACTGTGGTTACCTATGTATATATATATAAAATACAAAAATAATTTCTACTATGTCCGTTATAGACTTTGAAACCACCCAACCGATGTGCCTCAAATCAGGAAAGGCAATAATGCGAAGATGGTTTTCGACTACTAAAACAATGCATTGGGTACATTCGATCCATTCATGAAGTCGACTTTTCCCTGTTTAGCGAATACCAATTCCTTTGAAATCGACTTTTATTATTTTAATTGTTCACAGCCTCATCGAAGGGTGGCGTGGCCGAAAATAAATACAAAATTTATTACATTTTTAACGTAGCAGCACTCGCCGGAAATCCGCTAGTATAGTATAATCACAGTCTACTTACTATAATGTGTGACGCGAGTTATAATTCCAATTTTCGTTTTACACTTTTAACGGGATTACGATCGTCATAATAAATAAAATTAAAAATATATTTTTCCTTATCAACGACGCAACCGACGACTGTTCTTATTATGGTGTATTTAAAAAATCGGAATAAACTATTTACAATTAAATTACGTAAGTAATCCCAATATCTAATATTGGTACCTCAAAATGGAATCATCATATTAAATAACCGTTTATTCACAACGTAAATTCAAAGTAGCGGATCGGAGCGCAAATGAGCGGCCTCACGGCGTCGGATGGTCGGATTGGTTGGCGAGGCAAGGAAAACCGAACTAGTTGCTTCCGCGCAGCCGAGGGCTTTCGAAGATTGCCGAACGGGCAAACAGTAGGGCCGTGCCACCACATTATTTATGCCTAGACGAGCACATTTTCTTAAAATATTTTTTACACTTATTACCTGTTCGTGAGCACTTTTAACTTCCGGGAACGCAGCAATAATTTTACTGTGGTGGTCTTCATAACTTTGGGACTCTTTGACGTAAACACGACTCTTTGTGTACAGATAAAAGACTAACGGTGAAAGTTCCGGCGAGTTTGCAGACCGTAGTATAGGGTCTCTGTGCGCAATCCACCTATATTCATATTCACCATTTAAGTTATCGCCCACTGCACTTGAATAGTGTAATTAGCTGTCAATTGTTCTTCAATTGATAGGTACACGTACGTTAATTTCTTGCCGCGGTAAAGACTCACTTTCTTATAATCTTTGCGCACCACATAAACTTTCATTACTTAAAATGTAATATCGTATCATTTCATAGTTTCATCGGCCGGGCGAGCGTACGTAGGTACTTAGCGGTGTAACGGTAAATAGAAGAGAAAAGCCAGGGAGACGCGCGACAAGGTACCTTACCGAGCGACCCTTACGAATGTGTGCGTGCGTAAAATAGTATACGTTAGATATTTATGAATGACATTCAGTTGAAATAATGCATTACCACGCATTTTGAATTTAAAGATAAAAATGACAGAATGTTTGAGATTTTTTTTAATTAATTTTTCTTCACCATTTGCCTTTATTCCTTATTCTGAACCTTCTCTACAAATTTGGCCGGTTATTGCAAAAAAAAAAAAACATGTATATCGTTCGTATTTTAATAGGCGCAATCGCCGTATACTGGCAGTGTACACAATCCACTACTCCATTATCTTTCCGTGGGTATCGTAAGAGGCTACAAAGGAAAACTGAAACTTGGACAGCAATTACATCCTGATAGGAATACAATAATCATAAAAGAAAGGATAGAAAAGTCCGCACTGTTATGACGTCTCATAGGATACACCATCCGAGATCGCCAGTAATGAGGCTGTACTTTTCGCGGAAGCATGGTGGGCTTTCTAAGTGCCCTCACCATGCATAATCGCGAAGTTTGCAGTCCCCGTAATTTCTCTCAGATAAGATTGGATGACTCATGTCACACACGTGATAAAGGACTTACCCCTATATCCTTAGCCAACAAGCAATGGCAAGACCCAGCAATGCAGAGCATTTCCAACCGGGAGACCATACGGAATTAGAAGGAGTTCCAAAGCAGGTTCTACAAAGTTCTATACGATACTTTTGTAGGTACAACTGCCTCCCATTGCCACGTTTCGGTAACCTCTTTGGGGAAACCGTGTGTTTTGTCTGTGCAATACAAGATCAGGTTATTATTACCAACAATCATCGGAGATACATCATAAGGGATGGTTCTGTCGACAGCTGTCAACGGCGAGTCATTTATGCACATCGTTTCTGGTTGTCCGGCGCTTTCTAACTCTGAATATTTGCTTAGACACAACCTAATAGCTAGGATCCTACAACTGGAGTTCGGTCTGATGTCTGATTTCGTGGATTTAGTACTATGAATACTTGCTGAAAGCTGTGCTCAAAATGACCATGCCAGGATCTACTGGAACCGTGACATCATTACAGACAGGACTATTTTTGTGATTAAGTGTATTAGTGGACCGGGCACAGTCAACGATATTTTTAGTCGATATTACCATTCCGTATGACGAGAACCTCGCGAAAGCCGAAACAGATAAGAAAACAGAATATGTAAACCTAGTTCATAAGGTGACCGACATGTGGGGTGGTATGCCGACTGAAATTATTTTAGTAGTCGTCTCTGTAAAGGAGTTAATCGCGTCAGCCCCTCGGTTCATCTAAGGCAACTGGGACTACGTGACGTTTCCCTCTAAACTTCGACCGTTTGGTCTTCCCTGCTAAGGGCTTCCGTCTGGTTAAGTATTATCTATTTATTTAATTATTGCATGCCGTAAGCGCCATGCGCGCCGGTATGTTCTACTAGGGCCTAAAAATTAAGATTCCAACGTTTTGTCGCATGAAATCGTATCTAGCAATCATATTGTACATATAATTGATATAAAAAGCACATTGTCAGAAAGATAAATGATTGTTGAACTTATTAATATATTTTTTAAATCGATTAATTGGTATTTTTACGTAAAAAAGGAGGGTTTAGTGGTGTGGATTTATCAAGTCCACATGGCTTCGTAAATACGATAAATTTTGAAAATATCAATTGTTCAACTCAATCTATTTGTAAAACTCTTCATCTATCATGTGGAAAGCCATTGAATGTAAATGGCAGTTTAATTTTGTTTTGTTTAGTTATAATTAATTTTTTTCGGCTAAGTAATGGCGAAATTTTCGGTGTTTTCGGCAGCCTTTTATGAATAAATTTTTACTAAATAGAGACTGCGTCACTCAGTTAGTTCGGCGTCAGTCGCCGTCATGAGTGGACATTGTATCGGTTGTTTGCAGCGGCTCAAAAAGATCGCTGTACAAATACACAATATTCAAATAACCAAATTTCTTAAATACTTGATTATAATAATAATGAGAGATTTTTATTATTACAATATTTTAAAAGCACAGAATAAATAATAGTAGTACGTAGTAAAAGTAAGTAGGATGTAATATTTATACTTAAATACGTCTTGGACTTTATGGAGTGACCTTAATGATGATATGATGATAATATGAGCATTATGAGTCGTGCACTTTTGGATTTCCCAAACTTTTTTTTTTAAAATTGAAGTTTGACATAAAATTATCGGAAAATTGGAAGTATAATAAGGTTATTAGTGAAAACTTGTGTGTATTTAAACTACTTTAAAAAATTCCGTATAATCATGTTATACGTAATTTTTTTAATACGCTTAGGGCATGCCCAATTGGATTTACCAATATATATTTAATTGTATTAATTCTATTTAGTACATATTTATTCTAAGGTTCTTAGGTTTATATAATTTTATAATTATTTATTTATCCCAACCAGACAAGAAAACAATAGAACTATCCCTATAGTAATAATAAACTGCGGTTGCCAAATGGCCTGCCAAGCGTGGCAACTAATGGAAATAGAGACCTTTATTTAGCAGTGGACTTTTGATAGGCTGTAATGAATAAATTAGATCATAAATCTTTCTTTAGTTGTATTTTTGGTTATAGTGTATTATCATAAAATAAAACAGTATTCAAGATATTTCAGATAAAATTATCATATTTATTTAATAAATTAAATATGCGTTCCATTTTAGCAAAATTTAGAAATCATTTTGAGGATTTATTTCTAAGAAGCATAACTTAAGGATCATTAAATTCCATGAGTTTTTCTTTTTATACCAATAATAAAGATAATGAAACAAGGTCAGCAACTCTCAGGCTAATTAGATTGTAATTAATAAGGACACATAAAAGCGAAGTAGCCAACTGGGGATGATTTTTTTGTCATACTACAGGTATGCTTATTAATTTTACAAGCTAAAATAATGAAAGAAACTTTTATACGATAAATTAAGAAAGAAATCTAATCAATCTGATTTTACTTTTTGTCAAAAGTTTAATTATATTACACTTTTTTTGTAGACTACTAGTAAAGTAACAAATACAAGGTCGTCTAAATATTTATGATATATATTAAAAATTTTGTCCCCTATTTTTCTACCCTTAGGCGTGAGTTTTTTTTTATTTTTGATTGCACCACCCCTGGATGTATAAACCTTTGTAATAAAAGAAGAATTATTTAAGTTGATTCAGCTATTTCCGAGAAATCGGTGAACATACATAAAAATACGAACCCGAAAATAATAATATTTGTTGTCTTACAACTGGGCAAAATAGTCTATTTAAATAATATATAAAACAGTCACAAATATTAGTTATAATAATTCTTCATCTCTTCTTCTCATTTTAAATAGAGGAAATAGTGAATTATTGTTTTTATGATGCGACTGATAAGTAAATGGATATATGTATAGTACCGAATTTAAGTAGAAAACGAAACAATGATACAGCAAGTTCACTCGAATTTCGATAAAAAGGAACTAAGTGAAAACATTATATAATATCTTTGTTATAATTTTGATATTACATTCGGGAACTTTAGCATTCGTATTGACACATCAAAAGGCATAAAAAACTGTGTTCATGGCAGCAACGCTGTGACTAAAGCAAATGTTTATAAAAAAAAGAGGCCACTAGTGTCTACTACGGGCCGTCACGTGGTAAGTATAACATATAAATATAATACACAAAGATAATAAATTATTAGTAAAAACATTTTTAAAAGCAAGCTTTTATTTAAAAGTTCTAAAAAGAAGAAAATAAACTTTAAATTAAATCAAACCCATCAATTTATTCTATTACATAATTTATATGAAATAAAAGCTTATCATGAGATTTACCAGTGTATATAAAAAAGAATACACTATGTACTTTGATATTGACTTAAGCAGGTAATTCTAAGAAAAAATTATGTTTTTTCTAATATAGGTAAATCTCGCGACAAGCTTTTATATCATATATTACGTAATGTAATTAATTGATGGTGTTCAGGGTCTGGTAACTAACCGGTCTCCGCCTTCCACTGCCTCACGCTGCTGGGGCTCGGCGAGCTAGCTGGCTGATTAGGAGACTCGAAGGGATATAACCCTGTCTTCCGAATAGAATAGTCCATAGGTCACCGGCACAGTATCTTCGGAATTGTTTAGTACTCATTGTAAAACAAAAGGACACCACAATAATTTTCGAAAGAGAAAGTTCATAACGTTCTCGGCGCACGGCGCGCAAGTGGTTCCGCTGTTCGGCAATCAGACGCGCAAGGCTTCTAGCGTAAAGGATTGTTACTGACCAAGAATTCAATAAATCCTCATTAATTTAGTAATTGTTGCCACCGTAAGTTTATAAGAAAATAACTATATAGACAATAAATATTAATTAAAAATATGGTTCCAGTACGGAACATGCTGCCCACCTAAAAGACGTGAGGCTTTTAAAGTTCTTTTACGGTAGAGCCATGCTGCAGCTATATTAGTGTATAGTTGTAGTACGAATGGGTCGGCTCGACCGGGGAAGCGACCACGCTCACAGAATACCAGCGTAACAGCAGCTTAACACTGCTGTGTTTCGTATGGTGAGTGTAGAGAACCGAGACCCTTTTACTGGAAAAGAGGTATTCCATCTTAGTCCTCACGGGTGACAACGCATCTGCATTTTGATTCTTTATTGAAGATAGATGTAGATGTCTATGGGTCACAGCAACCACTTACCATCAGGTGGACTGTGTGCTCGTTTGTCACCCTATCCTATAAAAAAAAAAGTCTAAAACACAAAGTAAAAGGCATTGAAAAGAAAACATTGTTAAACTAACTGAATAAATAAAATAGGAAATTAAAGAAGTTAAATATGGAGCTATCAGTTAACATAAATTATGAACTAGGTTGGGCATTTGTAATTAACTTTATTCCAGTGGAAGAGAGCAAATTTTTACGACTGGACGCTTAACAAATTTGTTTCCTATTTGTAGAGTTACTACGCTAGTAACACTATAAGTGTTCGGATGTCGTGAACTCGAGCGAGTTCCATTGTAAGGAGGGAGATTATCTTCCGCAGCACAACAATACTACCATGAATGGGAGTCCCCCGTTCCGAAAACCATTTGTTAAATTGTTGAATTCAGCGAAGGTACTCACGACCCAGCGCTTCCAAAAGTGTTGAACATTCTGTTGTATCCAGCGCCACCTAGTAAGTCTAATGGCATTCGTATCGGTTAGACAAATATCCGGGATAGCAGTAAGAGGTCCATCTATGCGTAAGATTTGATCTTCATCCATAAATGGATTTAATTTTCAAGTTGGTTAGAAGGAACCTTCCTTGTGAAAGATAATTAATCTCGTCATGAAAACTGTAATGTTGAATCTGGTGAATAAGTCTTTAAGACAGAATCTATATTCAGAAACAGATATGTTGCGAATATATATTTTGGTTTTAATTTGTCCACTTTATGTTTCAATATATTATAAAACGAAATACCAACGCTGTAACACTAATAAGTTTCCTTAATGAAGAAAATTTAGTATGATTTCAACATCAAGAAGTGTGCTATAGCTACGCGAGCCATCGCTACAGGTAGGTTAAGTTTTTCGTCGTTCGTTTTAAAATTATTCCTTGAACAGGCCACACTGGGACTCTGTCTGAGGCAGGTGTGACCGAAAACCACCGGTATTATTTTTAGTGAATATTAATGGTAACATTTCGTGATGGTGCATCTGCCGGGTTGTCAGCAGAGGGCACATGTCTCCACTGAGCAGCATGAATTATAAACAAAATCTTGCTTGTCCTATTCGAAATAAACGTCTTCCATTCGTAAGGTGGTGAGCAAAGCTACGCCAAAACGACGGAAGAATCACACAGGCATATATATGTTCGTCCTTTATGTGATCATATGCTCGTTTCAACCTTGACTATAAGAAGGCCTATAATAAAGCTGCCATAAGCTCCAAGCGAGGAATGGACAAACAAGGTGAAATGTGCAACTCGTGTTTTCGCCAGTAACAACATATGATTTAATTATACTGTTTATATATAACGGACATATACATACGCAGCGTAGGCCTTCTCCGAGGCATCGAAAACCGTGAAGTTGAATAATACTTTCGCGATGAGTAGGAAATATGTATTCAGTATGGTGATATCGGATAAGGATATCAAACCTGAATGAAGCTATTCCAAGCATTGATGATTTCAATAGGGAGAGGAGCGTCCCAATCGACCCCGGAAATCCACAACAACTGCATTAAATGTTTTGCGTATACGGTGACCGGGGATAGCCATCCCATAGGATCGTAGATCTTGCAATATGAGAGAATAGCCTCTAGTCACATTTTTGTATAGAAATTGAAACACCTAAACTAAATTGATCAGACTGTGGGTCCCACTGGAGACCCAAGACCTTCGTCTTCGTATCCTTTCCATGGGTGCAACTGAACCAGTTCCCGCTCACCGTGAGAAATTGGGATTGTAACCGCCGCGAGTATCGCGGGCGAGCGTGCCATTTTCGGAGTTCGAAGCCTGCTGTTTGACAATACCTATCAGCTTCTTGGAAGGACAAGAGCCCCAGCCTGGTCATTTGCGCCACTGACAATATCGTCGACAAAGACCTGGTTTCGAAGTACCCGAAGCTTGATGAAATTGTTCAGCCTCATCAACAGCGAGCTGTTTTATAACCCGAAGAGCGAGGTAGGGAGAAGAGCTAATCCCAAACGTCACGGTACGAAGACGATATTCACGTAATAAATTATGGTGAAGTGCGCACAGAATGCGCTGGTAGTCCTATCAGACTTTTGAACAAAATGTTCCGATACATTTGTTTTATATCGGCTGTAAGCGCGACAATGTGTACGAAATTTTAAAACAACGTCAATAATATCCTTATGCATCTTAGGACCCGTTAGAATATCGTTGAGGGAAATGCCGTTTGAACTTTTACATCCAGCATCAAAGACTACGCGAGTCTTGGTCGTCTCATAGCCTCTTTAACCACGCAATGGTGGGGAATGTAATAGGTCGTCCCATCATTGGGAGGACTATCAACCAGCTCCATGTGGTTGAGATCCATATACTCTTGAAGGCACGAGTGATACTGCCCTAGGGACAGGTTTTGCTCTAATTGAGCTTCAAGTTTTAAAAGTCTAGAACGCGCAATATTTATTTATTTATTTATTGACCATTTCGTTACATTACATAACATTGGTACGTCAAATAGTACAATTCAAATGATATACGATTAAATTAGATTATTAATATTACAAATTAAAATACATCTACATTTACATTTACATTATTTTACATGTCAAGCAAGTCAGAAATGAACATTTCATATATTCTTCTATATAGAAAGCGTGATTCGAAAGAATGTTTTTGTCACTTGTCGAAACGCGTTTAATGGAAGTCTTGTTATTCCTAAAAGCAATTTATTGTACATTTTGATTTTTAATGGAAAACCTTGCTTGGACGCTTTTACTAATCTGGTTATTGGAACAACTAATTTTTTCGCGATTTCTAGTATTGTAGTTGTGTGTACGTGCATCTTCCTTGGTTCACTTTTGATGGTGCACTTCCAGAAGCGAACTATAAATATACAACGACACGACAGTCATGATTTTCGCTTTTTGGAAATAGGCTCTAGCTGATGTCAATCTCTGCAATCCATGTATAATTCTAATCGACCTTTTGACAAATCAGTACTCTTTCAATTTGTGGAGCATTTCCCCATATTGCATGCATAGCTAATAATTGAGTGAGAATATGCAAAATAGACGGTTATTAGAGTTTTCCTGTCAATAATGGCTTTAGCTTAAATAAGGCATAAAATAATAACTTTACAAACATTATCTATATGGGTTTCATAATTTAAAGTGAATGAGTGTACACCCTAAAAATGTGACTTCTATTTGTAACTTTATTTGTTTTTTTTGCTTGTATAATTAATGATGGTACTTTTTCTGCATTCAAAATTTTTCCGTTTGCTTCAAACCATTTTCTAAGTATATTTAAAATTTCATCTGTCTTCTTGGCTACTTGAAATGAGTTTTATCTTTCCAACCTGTGTATCATACGCAATTAGTAACCATTGCCCAGTCAGGCAAATTATTTGCAAGGTCATTCACATATACAAAAACAGCAATGGTCCCAGGATGGAGCCCTGTGGTACGCCAATGCAACTATGTTGTGAATCAGACTTAGTATTATTTAGATTTACTATTTGCATTCGATTGTTAAGATAAGACTGTATTATACTCAATTCCTTTCCTTCAAAACCGTAAAATTTTAGTTTATAAATTAAAATATCATGCCGCAAACAATCGAAAGCCTTGGATAAATCGCAAAAAATGCTAGATACCTTCTGCGATCCATCCAAAGCGTCCAATATAAAGTATACTATTTTTCTAATAGCCATTTCGGTTGATCTTTTTTTGCGAAAACAAAATTGACAGTCTGTAAATAGATTATTTTTTTCCCGCGAATACTGGCACGTCGTCGTTTTAAACCTAACTGATTTGTACACGATTCCGTTATAAATGAAGCCTGGCTACCCGTGTCGATTATACATCGGATCATAGACCGCTTTTGTTTGTTTATGTAAACATCGACGAGCGCCGTAGATAAGATACTGTTTTAGTAGTACACATCGAGTACGCATTGACAGCAGCGCGCGCATCAGAATCAGGCGTAGAATTCATCGACGTCGTCATTGCTACCCGAGTATCATCTGATTCTCGCTCGACTACGTGACCCGCGGGAGAGAGTGAAATAGAACTACTATCCTCTACAATTACCGGTAGCGCTTGAGATTCAAAATGAATCAAACTATGATGACGCCTATGACACGCATGGCGAACATAAATGGACTTGCAATTTTAACATTGTGCCCCAAATTCAGGCAATTCAAACAAACATTTTTACCCTGAGAAAGGTGTACCTATCTCTAGGAGATAAGTTTAAAAATTCCGGACATTTAGTCAACGAATGTTGAGCTTCACATTTCACGTAATGCTTAACCTTATTTTCTTGCTCGCACGTGCGGGAATCGTTTGAACAGTTCGTCGAAGTCGCCTTGGTCGCGAGTACCCGACGCGCCGTGCTGTCGCCGACGTCGACGCGCACTCTCGTAGTGTTCGACGACGCATAAGTTTTAAACTGCCCGCATTCGGAAAACCTGCTGCCGAAACTTCCCGCTCAATGAATTTTATAAGACCGTGTACTTGTGGAATATCTGATGGCTTACTTAAAGATAATTCAAAACGTTTACGAATGCTAATTGGTATTTTACGTAATAAAATACTGAACAATAAAAAATTCCATTCCACTACAGGAAAACCCACAGCTTCTAATGCGCTTATATTTTCTTGGTAGATATTCAGAAGATTACGTAACGAAATATTCGATTTTTCAGAACAACATTCAATATCCAAAATACGATCAATGTGCTTAGACGCGATTGAACGCTTATTGTCATAACGTGTGATTAAAGTGAGCCATGCCATTTGATAATTTTCGTCGGAAACAGGAATCGACTTAATTAGATTGTATGGTTCATTTTTCAGGGTCAACAATAAGTACCTAAATTTTTCTGCATTCGTGTAAGCATCATTGTTGTGTACCAACGCACTGAATAAATCGAAATACGATCGCCAATCGGTTGAATCGCCGGAAATGACGGTAATGGCAAAGTTGGTAACTTGTTAAGCGTACATATTTGATGGTTGATGAAATTTCTAATAGTACTTTCATGAAGCATGCGACTTGTGCGCCTATTCTCCCCTCTAAACCTTTATCTTGTTTACATGGGAAATAATTGCATAGTAATAGTCATTAAATTTTACGAATGGCCAACTGTTCCTCTTTGTCAAAATTATTTTACACAAATAAGATTTTTCTATCTCTGATTGAATTTTACTATATCTACGTTGTTGGGAACGATATCTTTTGAACGCGCAAGAAATTCATCTCTGTTAGAATCTACAATTTCTAAAGTATGTTTTACTTCTTCTAAAACGATATCGCATTCGAAAATGTCGGGAATGCAACGATGATTCCGCCATGTTGTATTGTAAAAAGGTAACGAAACTAATATAATTAACGAGTGGCAACAAACCGAACAATAAAGAAAATGCGGCCTGAATGATCAAAAAATATGTTCAGGAAAGAGCTAAGGGTCTGGTAACACCGGTCTCCGCCTTCCACTGCCTCACGCTGCTTGGGCTCGGCGAGCTAGCTGGCTGATTAGGTGACTCGAAGGGATATTACCCGGTCTCTCCGAATAGAATAGTCCATAAGTCACTGGCACAGTATGTTCGGGAATTGTTTATTACTCGTTGTAAAATAAAAGGGACACACACAATAATTTTTCGAAAGAGAAAAGTTCATAACGTATCGGCGTACGGCGCGCATGTGGTTCCGCCGTTCGGCCAATCAGACGCAAGCGCGGCTTCTAGCGTAAAAGGGATTGTTATGAGACCAAGAATTCAAATCCCTATTAATTTAGTAATTGTTGCCACTCGAAAGTTTATAATAAAATAACTATATAGACAAAGAAAATTAATTAAAAAAAATATGGTTCCAGTACGGAACAGATGGGATTGATTTAATTTAAAATTTATTTTCTTCTTTGTATATCATATAAATATTACATTGTCATATTAGACGTCCGCTATATTGGATTTAGAATAACGCCACTTAACTTAATAGCCATATCATAGGGTTACTATGGAAATTATAAATCGCCATTTTGTGACGTCCGCCATATTGGATTTAGAATATCGTCACTTCACTTATTGTATTTCACTTATCAAGTCCTTTTATTTGACACCCATATCGTAGAGGTTGCTGTGGAAATGATAAATCGCTAATTTGTAACGTCCGCCATATTGGATTAAAAATGGCGGCATTTAAGTAATCGTGCATTGTCACAAGAACCATACGTGTATGCCAAATTTTAACTCAATAGCTTCAGTGAAAATGGGTGAAATATTGATTGCAAAATTCCAGGATATACATACAAGTTTAGTGAGGTTAATTAATAATAATAAAAAGCTTTTTAATAAGATAATTCAAGAGATTTTGAGATATATAAATACAAAAATATCTTTAATAATATGTTTAACTTAGTTCCCTAAACGTTATATCAAAAAAGGTTTTATGTTTACGTGAATTCTCTCTATCAAAAAAGTCTTACGTCTTTTATTACGAGTAAACAAAAAATTAAAAGTAAAATTATATCGTATACATCAGGTATGGAGCGAGGAAAAGAAAACTAAATTATTATACCTATACGCGATGAAGACTGGGGACTGACTTTTGTATTGAAACATTTTGTGATTATATTCATACATTTTGTTCACAACCTGTTATTTAATTTCGTAATTATGAGAGAAAAACGAATTAGCGACCTTATCTAATTGTACAAGGTTAATTAAATCTGTGGACTTATTTTTTTATAGAATAAGGGTTTCAAACGAGCACACAGTTCTCCTGGTTGTAAGTGGATGCTGTGTCCCATAGACATCTACATATTATATCCCCGATAAAGAATAAAAATACAGATGCGTTGTCACCTGTCACCAGACTAAGAGAGAATGCCCCTTTTTACTGGAACCGGGGGGTTCCAGTAAAAAGGGTATCCGATTCTCTAAACTCAATATACGAAACACAGCAGCATGAAGCTGCTAATTTACGCTAGTATTGTGTGTGAGAGCGTGGTCCTTCACCGGTCGGATGACCTATTAGTACTATAACCATAATCATCATTATTATAGCTCTCAAGTCCACTGCTGATTATAAGCTAAGGAATGCCACAAAGCACGGTCCTGAGCCACCTGCACCCATAGGCATAGTGGGAGGGCGCCCTACACTACGTCTACTGGTACGAGGCAGCCACTAAAGAACCTTTCTTCCCCATCGATAATAATAATAATAATAATAATTATACAAGGCGTAGGAAGTGACGACCATCGCCCGCTGACGTAACGGTTATGTGACAAAACTGCTACGTCAGCGCAGCCAGTCAGCGCCTTGCCATGAGGTGTTAGCGCCTCGGCAAAACTGAAGGTGCCCCGCCCGCACATGGCCTCACCCATGAAATGCCGGGTCTGGGCGTCTCCTGTTAACTGACGCCCATTACATGGATGATGGAATGAGGAATACGCAAGGCCGCTGCTGGAGGTCGCCAGGGCGCGTCTGGAGCTAGAAAGATAAATGATTGTTGAACTTATTAATATTTTTTAAATCGATTAATTGGTATTTTTACATAAAAAGGAGGTTTTAGTGGTTTATGGTGTGGATTTATCAAGTCCACATGGTTTCGTAAACACGATAACTTTTGAAAATATATGTTGTTCAACTCAATCTATTTTAAAACTCTTCATCTATCATGTAGGAAGCCATTGAATGTAAATGGCAGTTTAATTTTGTTTTGTTTAGTTATAATTTTTTTTTCGCCTAAGAAATGGCGAAATTTTCTGTGTTTTCGGCAGCCTTGTATGAATAAATTTTTACTAAATAGAGACTGCGTCACTCAGTTAGTTCGGCGTCAGTCGCCGTCGTGAGTGGACATTGTATCGGTTGTTTGCAGCGGCTCAAAAGATCGCTGTACAAATACAATATTCAAATAACCAAGTTTCTTAAATACTTGATTATAATATTAATGAGAGATTTTATTACAATATTTTAAAACACAGAATAAATAATAGTAGTACGTACTAAAAGTAAGTAGGATGTAATATTTATACTTAAATACGTCTTGGACTTTATGGAGTGACCTCAATGATGATATGATGATAATATGAGAATTATGGTCGTGCACTTTTGGATTTTCAAACTTTTTTTAAAGTTGAAATTTGACATAAAATTATCGGAAATTGGAAGTATAATAAGGTTGTTAGTGAAAACTTGTGTGTATTTAAACTCCTTAAAAATCCGTATAATCATGTTATACGTAATTTTTTAATACACAAGGCATGCCCAATTGGATTTACCAATACAGGGTATTTTTGAAACGCTCCCGAAAACAAGACAGATGATAGTACTAAGGATACCTATGATGATGGGTCACAAAGAAATTCGTCGAGGAAAAAATCATCTTTTCACAACGTTTTATTAACTTTATTCACGCTCCATCATGTTATTAAAGTTATTTGAAACGATATTTCACAAAAAATATCATGAAAATACTGAAATATAAAACCAGCAGTGGAATTACTGAATTACAATCAGCTGACTACGGGTCAATGCGCGAACGCCGAATTCGCGCGGCCGCAACTGTGATGGTACCACAATACCTAATAATTTACAACACTTGTCTAAATACCTAACATCTACTTAACCTACTATTTTGCCACTGTGCTTGTCTCCACGTAGCCACTTTAATTCAAATTCACAGGTTAAATAAACCAAATAACTGGTTCGATCCCCGCTAATGAAAAAATACTTAAATAAAATGTTAACAAATTATTTAAAAAATTAGCTTAAATAAACCAAATAACTGGTTCGATCCCCGCTAATGAAAAAATACTTAAATAAAATGTTTACAAGGTTAGAGTCATGCTTTGTTATCCATTGTGTAGGTATGTTTATTATTCTGATGTATTCAGTTATGTACCTATTCAGATCAGTTCAGTACTAAGTTATTTAAAAAATTAAAAGTATGAAACAGCTTACCGATCCTCCGTGGCCTTATAAGTTCTTCAAGGCACATTAACATGTTGCCGTATTCCTAGAACTATAAATGTACCTACGCGTTGGGCATTATTAAAACAAAACAAAACACAAAACGTAACAACAAGAACAACATCATTAATTAATAAATAACAAGTTATAAAGACAATAATTTAATAAACAAAACAATTGGACTATCGCTCGTGATAATCAACATGGCACTGTCTCAAAACTAAAATGTTAACAACGTCCTTGAAGCATATAAAATTCCACAGCGCGAGGCGACACGAAGCAGCGATGTGTGTGAAAGGGAAGGGTAGAGTGAGTAAGTAGTATACCTAATGCATTGTTTCGTACCGATCTAGGTAAGAGTTCGGCGCCCGCGAGGATATTGACCCTATTGTCAGCTGATTTTCTTTTAAAGTTTCACTGCTGGTTTTATATTTCAGTATTTTCATGATATTTTTGTGAAATATCGTTTCAAATAACTAATAACATGATGGAGCGTGAATAAAGTTAATAAAACGTTGTGAAAGATGATTTTTTCCTCGGGATCGAATTTATTTGTGACCCATCATCATAGGTATCCTTAGTACTATCATCTGTCTTCGTTTTCGGGAGCGTTTCAAAAATACCCTGTATAATATTTAATTGTGTTAATTCTATTTAGTACATATTTATTCTAAGGTTTTAGGTTTATATAATTTTATAATTATTTATTTATCCCAACCAGACAAGAAAACAATAGAACTATCCCCATAGTAATAATAAAAACGCGGTTGCCAAATGGCCTGCCAAGCGTGGCAACTAATGGAAATAGGGCCTTTATTTAGCAGTGGACTTTTGATAGGCTGTAATGAATAAATTAGATCATAAATCTTTCTTTAGTTGTATTTTAGGTTATAGTGTATTATCATGAAATAAAACAGTATTCAAGATATTTCAGATAAAATAATCATATTTATTTAATAAATTAAATATGCGTTCCATTTCAGCAAAATTTAGAAATCATTTTGAGGATTTATTTCTAAGAAGCATAACTTAAGGATCATTAAATTCCATGAGTTTTTCTTTTTATACCAATAATAAAGATAATGAAACAAGGTCAGCAACTCTCAGGCTAATTAGATTGTAATTAATAAGGACACATAAAGCAGAAATAGCCAACTGGGGATGATTTTTTGTCATACTACAGGTATGTATAATTTACAAGCTAAAATAATGAAAAAACTTTTATACGATAAATTAAGACAGAAATCTAATCAATCTGGTTTTACTTTTTGTCAAAAGTTTAATTATATTCCACTTTTTTTGGAGACTCCTAGTAAAGTAACAAATACAAGGTCGTCTAAATATTTATGATATATATTAAACATTTTGTCCCCTATTTTTCTACCCTTAGGCGTGAGATTTTTATTTTTATTTTTGATTGCACCACCCCCTGACGTATAAACCTTTGTAATAAAAGAAGAATTATTTAAGTTGATTCAGCTATTTCCAGAAATCGGTGAACATACATAAAACATACGAACTTTCGTTACTACATAGCCAACGTAACTTGGAAGGTAGGCGTATCCTTAAATAACAAAGCACACAAGAAAACAGAGTTCGATTCCCAGCTGCATTTTGTTCTTAAATATGTCACACATCTGCATATTGCTCCTTAATCGAGGATTGATGTAGGTATCCTATGGTTTCTGATGATGTTAGTGCGTGCTGTGCCTTTTGGCTTTACAGCTTCGTCGGTCTCAGGGCCTCGCAGACCGTGAGTTATAAAATGGGTGATTTTATATTATTCCCAACGTTGCCACGTAACGATGTTAACCTACGACAGTTTACAGTGCACGTAGATGAATTATCTATCGGCCGTCCTAACAGGAGGTGGAGGGCCTGGCTCTGACGGCTCAATCAAAACTCATCACAGCTCACGATCAATACAAGTTGTTTAAGTTTTTTAAACTGTTTTATTATATTGTTTGTTGTTCTAATTTTATTGTACATTGTGTTGTGTGTAACAAATAAATATTTCATTAAATAATTCATAATATGAAACATGTGGTTATTGCCATGCGGTGGTGGCGTAAGAGAAACCATCACAACATATCGTCATAAGAGGCGACTATGGAAAATGCCAGAAATTTTATGGCCTCAATAGATGGTGCTTTACCATCTTGTTCACACTAGACGTAAAATACCCAGACCGGTGACAGGCATTAGCGGCAAGGTGCAAGATATCTGGTACTATGAATACCAGCTTAGAATGACAACTTAATGCTACTGCCACTGTGCCACTGTACCACTGTGTTTCATATGGAGAGTGTAGAGAACCGGAGACACTTATTGCTGGAAATGAGGCATTCCATCTTGGTCCTCAGGGGTGGCAACTCATCTAAATTTTGATTCATGATTGAAGATGGATGTAGGTGTCTCTGGGCCACAGCATCTGCTTACCATTAGATGGACTGTGAGCTTATTTGTCACCCGTATTATATTAAAAAATACGATTGTCAATCTGTCTCTAATCGTGACGATTAAGCAAATCTCTCATACAATTGCGAAGGTCCATGTTCACAGTGTACTTATATATTTTTGTTTATACTCGTATTTTTCAAACAACTGAAACAATTATATTTGTTGTCTTACAACTGGGCAAAATAGTCTATTTAAACAATACACAAAACAGTCACAAATATTAGTTATAATAATTCTTCATGTCTTCTTCTCATTTTAATAGGAAATAGTGAATTATTATTTTATGATGCGACTGATAAGTAAATGGATATATGTATAGTACCAATTTAAGTAGAAAACGAAACAATGATACAGCAAATTCACTCAATTTCGATAAAAATAAGTGAAAACATTATATAATATCTTTGTTATAATTTTGATATTACATTCGGGAACTTTAGCATTCGTATTGACACATCGAAAGGCATAAAAAACTGTGTTCATGGCAGCAACGCTGTGACTAAAGCAAATGTTTATAAAAAAAAGGAGCCACTAGTGTCTAATACGGGCTGTCACGTGGTAAGTATAACATATAAATATAATACACAAAGATAATAAATTATTAGTAAAAACATTTTTAAAAGCAAGCTTTTATTTAAATGTTCTAAAAAGAAGAAAATAAACTTTAAATTAAATCAAACCCATCAATTTATTATATTACACAATTTATATGATATAAAAGCTTATCGTGAGATTTACCAGTGTATATAAAAAAGAATACAATATGTACCTTGATATTGACTTAAGCAGGTAATTCTAAGAAAAAATTTTTTTTCTAATATAGGTAAATCTCGCGACAAGCTTTTATATCATATATTACGTAATGTAATTAATTGATGGGATTGATTTAATTTAAAGTTTATTTTCTTCTTTGTATATCATATAAATATTACATTGTCATATTAGACGTCCGCTATATTGGATTTAGAATAACGCCACTTTTTTATTGTGTTTAAATCATCAAGCCCTTTCATTAGATACCCATATCATAGGGGTTACCATGAAAATTATAAATCGCCATTTCGTGACGTTCGCCATATTGGATTTAGAATGACGACACTTTACTTATCGTGTTTCGCTCATCAAATACTTTCATTTCATAGCCATATCATAGGGTTACTATGGAAATTATAAATCGCCACCTTGTGACGTCCGCCATATTAAATTTAGAATAACGTCACTTATTGTATTTCGCTTATCAAGTCCTTTTATTTGACATCCATATCATAGAGGTTGCTATGGAAATGATAAATCGCTAATTTGTAACGTCCGCCATATTGGATTAAAAATGGCGGCATTTAAGTAATCGTGCATTGTCACAAGAACCATACGTGTATGCCAAATTTTAACTCAATAGCTTCAGTGAAAGTGGGTGTAATATTGATTGCAAAATTCCGGGAAATACATACAAGTTTAGTGAGGTTAAATAATAATAATAAAAAACTGTAAACAAAAAGCTTTTAATAAGATAATTCAAGAGATTTTGAGATTTATAAATACAGAAATCTCTTTAATAAGCATAAATAAGCTGTTTAACTTAGTTCCCTAAACGTTATATCAAAAAAGGTTTTATGTTTATGTGAATTCTCTCTCTCAAAAAAGTCTTACGTCTTTTATTATGAGTAAACAAAAAATTAAAAGTAAAATTATATCGTGTTTATATTCAAAGCAAGCGATATGGAGCGAGTATGGAGCGAGGAAAATAAAACTAAATTATTATACCTATACGCGATGAAGACTGGGGACTGACTTTTGTATTGAAACATTTTGTGATTATATTCATACATTTTGTTCACAACCTGTTATTTAATTTCGTAACTATGAGAGAAAAACGAGTTAGCGACCTTATCTAATAGTACAAGGTCAATTAAATCTGTGGAACTTTTTTTTTATAGAATAAGGGTTTCAAACGAGCACACAGTTCACCTGGTTGTAAGTGGATGCTGTGGCCCATAGACATCTAAATATTATATTCCCGATAAAGAATAAAAATATCAAGCGTTGTCACCTGTCACCAGACTAAGATAGAATGCGCCGTTTCCAGTAAAAAGGGTATCCGATTCTCTAAATTCAATATACGAAACACAGTAGCATGAAGCTGCTAATTTACGCTAGTATTGTGTGTGAGAGCGTGGTCCTACCCCGGTCGGATGACCCATTAGTACTATAACCATTATAATCATCATCATCATTATTATAGCCCTTCAACTCCACTGCTAATTATAAGCTAAGGAATGCCACAAAGCACGGTTCTGAGCCACCTGCACCCATCGACATAGTGGGAGGGCGCCCTACACTACGTCTACTGGTACAAGGCAGCCACTAAAGAACCTTTCTTCCCCATCGATTGTCTGTTCTTCGAGCTGACTTCGGCCTGGCCATTGCCACTTCATTCGTTTACTCTGGTTCTAGTGCGGATATCTTCATTTCTAACGTCATTTCGTTACTAACGTACGAGTACGTTATACTTGGCTGCAGAAATAAGTAAGAGGGTGATGCTAATTCAAAAGTTTTGTAGTACCTTTTAAAGACGATAGGGAGGGGGGGGGGAGGCTTAGTAGCCTTGGCTGGGTGCCGCACGCACGTCCTTTGCTACCGAGTTGTCATGTTGCTTAAACAGTTTTTCAATCTGTCTTTGTTGGATTTTATATATACAAAAGTAGAGTGATATACGACCTTATAGCTCACAAGATGGTTTGGGGTTACTGAACCCACTACCTGCAACCAACTTCAAACAAAGAAGGCTAGAAATGCGTTGTTATCTTTCTAGGACCAAGATGATATGCCTCACAATCTGTAATACTAACTGTTTCTACCCTTCAGACCGAAACATAGCGGTTCAGGCACTGCTATGGGCGGCAGAAATAGTTAAGATAATGGTACCTGCACACGGATCTCTAGGCAGAAAAAGGATCCTACCACCCACTGCTGCCTAAGATCCTCGAGCAATCTATCAAGAATGTTTCTTTAGGATTATTTTTATGTCCCTAAAATAAAAACACAACTTTGAGCATATTAAAATCCATCAAAAATAAAAATCCTTGTAATCTATTCAGAATCACTATAGCGCTGATCCACATCAATCATTGCACAAACGCAGACAGATTGCTAACATAACCAACATACCCAAGATCACCGAAGGATTGATGAACTATCGAATGTTGAATCCATCAATTTCCTAACGGTAATTCAAATCAATGTTCACATAAAGTTATTATGAACTATTGCAATCGTAGATAAGAAAAATGTTCTCTGAAAAGTTTTTTTCTATCCACTTTCAAAAAAGGAGGCTTCTCAATTCGACTGTACTTTTAACATTAAATCCTGAATGCTGTGGGATAACACAGGTTTAGCAGTGGATTGTTTACGGGCTAATGTGGTCGACGAAAGGTGAAAATAAGAACTTTGTTTCCAAATATCAATCAGCCTGACGCGGCGAACGACTGCGAGCTTACAAGCAGATTTTCCTAAAGGAGATGTATAAAATGGGGCCCTTGACATCGTCCGTAACAGTTATACAAAAACATGTAGGTAATAAAACGATAAATTATAAGCATTAATAAATGGTTTTTATATCTGTAGTACTTGGGATAATCATAAAAACATTTTTTAAATCTAAAAAGGAATGCTAATGTTTTTGCTATAGCAAAAACGAAACGTTTTTATATATTTTTTTGTATTTTGACTATGGAAATAGATAATGATGGCTACTTTTATAATAAAATAGCCTTCATTATCAAAAAAAATATAATAATATTGGAACATTGACGCGAATCTGTAGTGATTAATATTGAATAAAATAATACATTTAGAAAACGATTGAATAGGCTATGTTATTAAACAAAAAAACATTTGAATAATATCCTACACGACTGAATGGGCTGTATGGTTATTGATCATTGCATATTCCGAAGGAGACTTAGCTTGGTGACATTTTATTAATAATTGCAAGAAATAGTTAAACAATTAAAAAAGATTAACTTTTTTTTACTTTATTTAATAATAACTACAAAACTACATTATTTTGTGTTCTTTTCAATTTATTCAAACAACTTATCACAAGAACGAGTGATTTTACTACATTACCTACAAATCATAAAACATAAAATAAAAACAAAACCCCAGGTCCTGCAAGAATATTATTTTACGACATAAGTAGTAAATGTTTAAATCTTCAAACTAAGACATATTTTAAGTTTGTTCACGCCGGGCCCAAGCTTGTATGGAATAAAGTTCATCTCCTTTATTAATATTGCATTTTTATTCTTACTCGACCTAATCTAGCCGTGCTAATGTAACACATAAGCGGTAACACCGGAGGTAGATATACTGTTTGTTTTTAAACGTTACCCCCGCACTAGAATTTTCTCCTGTATAGTGGAGGGACATAAATTTCACGTGGATAAACATCCAGACACGGAACAATTACATGTAAGCCATACAAATACTTGCTCCGTGCGGGATTTGAACGCGCCTTTGAACGGCCCTCAACGCCGTAACTCTTTGAAGCCAATGCGCCATGGAGCATCTATGCCACCAGGCATGAGAACGAACAATTAGTATTTTTGCCCAAATGTTGGCTCTTTTTTTAACTTACAGTCCACTTGATAGTAAGTGGTTACTGCAGCCCATTGACACTTATAACTAACTTTAATTTTTGAAGGAAATAAGGGACTGAGCAATTCGATTATATAAAATTTTATTTATTTTACTTATTCAATTTTGCGATTTATTACGATTATATAGACTACTACAAGCATATACTTGTAACGGAAAATTATTTTTAAATAAAGACGTTTAATGTACTGGGGTACGAAGAGAATGATTGTCAGTGGAACGCAGATGTCGACTGTTGGAGACGGAAATAAACTCAAAGCGGTATTGTAGGTAAAAGGAAGTTGGAGGATTGAACAATACGCAATATAAAGAAGTATTATGAGGTAATAGGCTGTGACAATTCCTACAAAAGCATATCGGTATCCACTTGAGAAGCTTACGAAATACTTAAAAGTGATAAATTTTTTATTGTGTTATCGATCCTTACTCTCTGTTATTTTAAGACACTTAGGATCGATCCTCATCCTCCTTTTCATCAACCCATAAATTGTCTACATATGACACCTTACTTTTTAGGCCTAGTACTGGGTTCAAGCATTGTAAAAGTATTGACTGAGATTCGTGGCGTATTAACTAGGTATTCTCAACTCAGAGCACTATTAGAAGAAAGAAAGGAAAAATAAAGAATATATGTCCAGTGGATGTAAAGATTGGTGATGATGAAGAATTTCTTGTTTTTTCGAATGGAGTACATATTATATTAACAAAGTTTCAATCAATATCGACGCAATCGTCCAAATCTATTCATTAATTTTAATGGGCACGTGATACACGACACACGTTCATTAAAACAAGTCAATTGAGCAACGTGAACTTACCAATTAAGCCCGACCTTAAATCAATTCGAATGTTTGCTATGATTGCAGAGCTTATTACTGGCACGCGTACGTGATTAAGCTCATCAGTGTAAACTGGTTTTTCTGTACCATAATTTAGTAGCTATACCTATAACGCTAATTATACTGCTTCTGTAATAAGCCGCTTGCTGCATATATTTTGGTGCTCCCAATCTGTGATACTGTGGTTGTTAGAGAGTGGTATATGAAAATAATATGAAAATTAGTCTTCGTATATAGGCATAATAATACGAGTACCTTTATTTCCAATTGAATCCTTTGAATACAGCTGTATTTATGTTAATCATTTTCCACAGACAACAGGTTTCTCGTAAGCCAGGAAATTGGCTCAGGTTGGAAGTACATTGAACCCTAGCTTATTTTTCACCTATTTCTGCAATGCCAACACTCAGTTATATTTGTGCAAAAATAAATTTAAGATTTTTTATAGTAATAAATTACTCCACAAATATAAATATGGCTTAACAAGGGCTCGATCGGTGACTGACGCCATTGGAGAGTCTACTAAATGTATTTTAAATTCCTGGGAATTCAAGGGTACTTTGTGTATGTTATGTGACCTATTCAAGGCCTTTGACTGCATTATCACGAGACAATTAATAGAATCGGGCGTTACTTTGAGGAAATCCATTATATTAAAGTTGGTAAAAAAATTACTGTTTGATGTGTCTTACCTAGTTTAAAGAACACCTCCCGCCCTCCCTCAAAATGGCGACAACAACAATACTACCTACTACTACTCACTAAAGGCCGGCAACGCATCTGCAATTCCCCTGGTGTTGCAGTTGTTCATGGGCGGCGGTAGTCACTTACCATCAGGTGAACCGCATGCTCGTTTGCCCCCTCTCCTATATAAAAAAAAACTAGGTAAGAAACGCGTGTCATATTGTCGTCAGTGGTGTGTCTTACCTAGTTTAAAAGTTGTGGGAGTAGTGGTACTGGGATTAGTGGTGACGGGGATAGTGCACGCAATTGAGGGAGGGCGGGAGATGCTCTTCAAACTAGGTAAGACACATCATTTTATTATATCGAGCGGATGTACGCAAAGTAAATTTTTACCAACTTTATTATCACGAGACATTAATCAGTAGACTAAAATATTATGTTATAAGGAATGTAGTCTACATTGTGAGTTATTAAAAATATTATTTAAAAAAGATTATCGCTGGGTTTCTTCTGGTTCTTACCAAGGCAGATGATCTTATCAAAACCAGCGGTAAAGGCATAAATTACTTTAATTAAGTATCACTTGTAATATATCATCATCATCATCATTACAGCCCTTCACAAGTCCTCTGCTGAACACAGGCCTAACTCAAGGAATACCACAAAGCACGGTCCCGAGCCACCTGCATCCATCAACTTCCTGCATGTCTTACCAGGTCTCCACTCTATCTAGTGGGGGGACGACCTACACTTTGCCTACCGGTACGAAGCTGCCACTCGAGAACCTTTCTTCCCCATCGGTTTTCGGTTCTTCGAGCTATATGGCCGGCCCGGTTCTACTGCGGATATCCTCATTTTTAAGTTTGTCACGCGGAGAAACCCCGAGCATAGCCCTCTCCATAGCTCGCTGAGCGACTTTGCGCTTCCTCATACGGCCAGCAGTGAAGGACCACGTCTCAGCTTCATAAGTCATCACTGGCAACACGCACTGGTTGTACAGTCTCGTTTTCAAGTTTTGAAGTATAGCTGACGAGAAGATTTGTCGTAATTTCCCGAACGCTGCTCAGCCGAGTTGAATCCGTCGATTGACCTCTCGGTCGAAGTTGGACTTACCTAGTCGGACAATTTGTCCCATGTAAATATACTCGTCAACAACTTCGAGCTTAGTGCTCCCAACAACTACCGGTATAAGTGTGACATGGACGTTATACAAGATCTTTGTTTTTTCCATGTTCATCTAAAAACATATCCGTTGTGAGGCACTATTGAGGTTATTGAGCATAGTGCTTAGGTCCTCCAGCGATTCTGCCATAAGGACTATATCGTCTGCAAATCGAAGGTGAGTGATGCATGAATGTTAATACCGTATGCTTTCCAGTCCAGTAGCTTGAAAACGACTTCCAATGCAGCGGTGAAGAGTTTCTGGGATATAACGTCACCCTGTCTTACACCTCTCTGCAGTTAGATAGGTTTCGTACTCTGGTTCTATACCCGGATAGCCATCGTAGCCCTACTGTACAAACACTTCAGCACTTCGATATAGCGACAGTCAACTTAACACCGCTGAAGGGACTGCAGCACCGTCCAAATTTCGATGGAATCAAAGACTTTCTCATAGTCCATATACGCAAGACATAGTGGCAAATTGTACTCCTCGGTCTTCTGTATAATTTGCCGAAGGGCATGTATGTGGTCTATGGTGTTAAAGCTTTTTCGGAACCCAGCTTGTTCGGGAGGCTGGAAGTTGTCGAGTCTGCGTACGAGACGATTCGTAATGACTCTCCTTGTAATATATGTTAAATGAAAATTATTTTATTATTGAAGCATCTGTTCTTTGTTTAAAGTTGACCATCAGGTGAACTGTAAGTTTGTTTGTCACTTCAATTTCATAAAATAAATACATTATGGTATGGCAAATGAGCCGCTACCCCACACGTTCCATCGTCCAAAGGAGGTTTGGCACAAAGCGCTTTTGTCAAAGCTTCTCTCTTATGGGTTTCCCGAGAAAGTACGCAATTGAGTTACCAGCTTTCTCGCAAATTGGAGTAATAAGGTCATAGTCAGCGTTGCATGTTCCAACTGCTAGCCTGTGAATGCTGGTGTTACACAAGGCTGCAAACTGTCGCCTACCCTGTTCCTGAAAACTAGTAACATTCATTGTTATGTAGACGACACCACTGAAGATGCTTTCGGTCATGCTAATATTTCTCGGGAAGTCGTCGCCGAGTGCCGGACCAAACTTGATTATGAAATAGAGTATTTGTTAAACAAAGTCTCTGACTGGGGGTTTAGTAACCCTGGTTAAACCCCCAAAAGATTGAGGTTTGCGCGTTTACCGCTAAAATTACCCCTTTATCGTATCTCTTTAATATTTAGTCAACGTTTCAAAAGGCGTACAGTTCCGTAGTAACTTAGAAGGGAAGCCAAAACTGACATTTAAAAAGCTTGGTGTGCCCCGTAGATTGAGACGGTATTTGATGCCGGCCCACCGCTTGCAGATTTACAAAGCTCGGATACGGCCTCATATGGAATGCTATTTCGCATCTGCCTCCTACCCCCCGTATCAGCTCCTTCCACTTGACCGTATTCAATTTATAGCGGGCCAAATCGTCAAAGACCAAGTTCTTTCTCGTCTTCTTCCTTGGCCCGTAAAAGTCTAGACTAGACCTTTCCCGAAGTAGGCGAAATTTTCCAGCGACGCCGCTGAAAATTTTCAGTTTTCATTAGATGTAAAGAACAAGCATGCGGAATTCCTCGGTCTAAGTTTGAAGAATCGAAGTATATCTTTTTTTTATAGGAGAGGGGGCAAACGAGCATACGGCTCACCTGATGGTAAGTGACTACCGCCGCCCATGAACAACTGCAACACCAGGGGAATTGCAGGTGCGTTGCCGGTCTTTAAGAAAGGAGTAGGCTCTTTTATTGAAGGTCCCCAAGTCGTATCGGTCTGTAAAAATCGCCGGTGGTAAGCTATTCCACAGAGAGGTCGTACGCGGAAGAAGACTCCTAGTGAAGCGTACAGTGGTGGACCGTCAAGCATCCAAATGGTGTGGATGGTATCGGGAATTTTACCGCGATGTGCGTTCGTGAAATTTGGCGGCTGGGATTAATCCGAACAATTCTTCAGAGCACTCCCCGTGGTAAATGCGAAAGAACATGCAAAGAGATGCAACATCTCTTCGCAGCTCCAGTGAATTGAGCCGATCGGAAAGGACTCGTTCGTTGTCGAGCCGCCCTGCGCTTGATGCGGTCAAGTGGAAGGAGCTGGCACTGGGGAGCCCCAGCCCAGAGATGTGAACAGTATTCCATGTGAGGCCGAACCTGTGCCTTATAAAGTTGCAGGCCGTGTGCTGGCATGAAGTACTATCCCGCTCTGCTGAACACGCTAAGCTTTTTAGAGGGCAATTTGGCCTTCTCTTCCAAGTGACAACGAAACTGCACATCACTATGTTGACGCCGAGGATTCCGATACTGGCTGAGGCAACAAGGGGAGTGCCTTGAAAGGGTTCTTTTTAGCGGTAAATACGCAAACTTGTGTCTTCTGAGGATTAAACTGGACTAGATTTAGTCGCTCCCAATCCGAGACTTTGTTCAGCAAAGACTCGACTACAGACACAAGTTCGTTCCGGTACTTGGCGACGTTTTCCCGAGAAATATTGGCACGGCCAGTGTATAGAGCATCACCAGTGCTGTCATCCGCATAACAATGAATGTTACCGGTTTGCAACATATCATTGATATGCAGAAGAAACAGCGTTGGTGATAGCACGCAGCCTTGCGGAACACCAGCGTTAAAAGGCTTGTAATCGGAGGTTGCACCGACTACTACTCCGATCTACTACGACCTTGATGCTTCGATCAGCCAGAAAACTGGTGATCCAACTGCACAATTTCTTGGAAAGCTTCGAAAGAAGTGCTTTGTGCTCGACCTGATCGAAGGCCTTCGCTATGTCCAAACTAACGGCCACTGCCGCCCCCCTGGACTCGATCGCCTGCGCCCGTCTATTTGCTAGGTAAACAAGAAGATCACCAACTGAGCGACCCCGACAAAAACCGTACTGGCGGTCACTAAACAGCTGGTGCTCCTCAAGGTACCGCATGAGCTGGCAGTTAATAATGGACTTCATTATTTTCGAGAACAAGGAGGTGATGGCGTAGTCCTGTAGTTGGACGGATCAGAGCGGTTACCTTTTTTAAGGATCCGGTGCACGAAAGCTGTCTTCCATGAATTCTTAACAACACCTAGTTAGTAGGAGTACCGGAAAAGATGCGTTAGAACCGGTGCCAACTCTGGAGCGCACGTCCTCAGCACAATTGGCGGGACTCCGTGAGGCCCACTCGACTTGTGGATGTCCAGGGAGAGGAGTGATTTGCTTACTGGGCACTGTGTGAATCGCACATCAGGCATAGAGCACTGACACTGCGGGATGGTTGGCGGTGTGTTCTCCCTGTCATCGAGAGTCAAAATGGACGCAAAAAGGGAGCCTAAAAGGTCGGCTTTCTCTTTTGCGGCGTGGGCCAGTGAGTCGTCCTCCCTGTGCAGAGATGGTAGTGATGGCTTACAGAAATTCCCTTGAACAGCCTTGGCTAGAGACCAGAATGCACGGGTTCCCAAAGGAAGGCGAACTAATTTCTCGCCAATTCTGCCAATATGCTCATACTTTGCCTTTGCAATAACTGTTTTGAAGGACCTGGAGGCAAAATGATACTTCTTTTTAAGCATGCTGGTGCTTACATCCCGAGCCGCCGAAGCCTCAGCCCAGGCCTGATAACACTCCTGCTTACTGCGTAATGCATTCTTACAGGAGCGACCAAACCAAGGCTGAGATGTGCCTCCGATGGGTATATAGTAATAAAAATAAATAGTTAATAAATAGTTCCATTCTCTGTAGCACCACATCAGTGACAGAGTCAGCAACAGCCCTGGGATCATCCGGCGAGAAGCAAACCCACCCTCATGGGTAGGATGCAAAGAAAGACCGCATTCCGTCCCAATTTGCCGACCTGTAATGCCAAACACAGTGGCAGCCTGCAGAAAGCAACCGCGAAGAGAGCGTGAGTGGCACCACACCCCGGATCAGACAATGGTCCGATCCACCATTGTCTGATCCGGGGTGTGGTGCCACTCACGAGAGCCGAGAGGGGCATCGACGGAAACTTGATATCAGAACAAGGTGACAGCAGAAGGTCCAACAGGGAAGGTGTATGATCGTCCACATCTGGAATCCGCGTAGGTGAAGTAACCACTTGTGTCAGACCATATGCCAAGGCAAACTCATAAATAGATCTTCCCGCATGATCGGTTAAACGTGAAACGAGCCATTCAGCGTGGTGGGTCTTAAGACCGCCAAGTATCACGATCTCTACGGATGGGATTTGTTGTAGCAAGAAATCTGTAGCCATTTGGACGTGGTCGATGAGTCGGTCTGTTTCGGCATTACCGCTATGGGACCTACTCGTATTGTACATACAGGCACCCGTAGATGCGGGAATGGTCGTTGCTGTCTGTTTCGTTTCCGGTGAAGTATTTCATGCAACGTGTATTTCATTTTTCCCATAACGCACGTATCAATAACTGACGCGAGAAATAATTTGTATCTAAATCCGATAAGATACAGTTTGCTGTGAGCGGAATAATAAATTAGGTGGCACTGGCGAACTCGCTAAGCAGAAAACAAAATTTATTTTCGTTATTTTATGGAGTCAATGTCTACGATATAAAGGGATTATGTTTCGACAAGATCGGAAAAATGGGCAGCAAATAAAACAGATTACTATCTGGGATAGAAAATTTTGTAGCAGTTTTTTATTTGGGTTATAAGTTCTAATGTTTAGACAGTTCTATTGTTGTTTCGTTTGAAGTAATGGTTAAAGTTTTAATTATGGCGATCAATAATTAAAAATTAAAAATTTTGTACATCCGACTTCAATATAAATTATTAATAATAACTCAAAAACTATTAGTCATACCTTGATTAAATTTATATGGGACTACATGAGAAGCACCAGATTTCAAATAAAAAAAGAATCAACAAAAAAGGTTCACCCAGAAAAAAGTTATGAGGTAACACACATAAAAAAAAACCAAAAAAAACATACAGTCGACTTGAATAAAATTCCAAGTCGGTAGAAAACTAAACTCAAAGGCTCATTCATCTCCGTGTGTGAATTTCTTACAAGGGTGCGGCAATCAATACACAGAACAGCCAGGAAGCATTTTGTTATGTTAAGCATCCAGGTGGTCATAATAAGATTCTCACTATGGAAGAACTGGATGCCTTGATGTCTAAATACCCTAGCTCCCCGGATCCAAACACCGATGTTGCTTCAGTAGCTATGTGTGTCATTAGGAGCAATAAGAAAGATAAGCAAAGACAGCTCGGCCCTTCTAGTGCTAACCATATGCATAAAACAGTCAAACGCACAGTAACCGCTTTGACTCATATTGATGACTCCAAAAGACCACGGGGCCTTGCAGTTAAGAAGTAGATTTGTGCTTCTAGCTGTTTAATTCCTTTGTGATGAGTGATTACACATGGTATGATTTTGGAAACCTTAGTTTATTCCAGTTATTGCCGTAAGTAACTTGTTTTCTCATACTCTAGTATTAAGCATAAAAGTCCTAGCCTGTCTTAATTTTTATTTTCCTATAATTTTACTTTTTTTATTGTTAACTTGTGGTTCACATGTTCAACATTATAATATATAACTATATTTTGCTTGATGAAAATGGTTATGTTTGTTGTTTCATTGCACATGATAGATAAAATTTACTAATTAGTGTAAAGCATAATTGCTAAATTTATCTTTTATATTTGTAAATTACTAGCTTTTGGTTAAGATAATCGATAGGACTTGTCATTCAGTATAATAAATCATTAAACTTAGGATCTGATACTGTAAATTACAAATTACATCACCTTACAAATTACAACACCTTTTCACAGCAACTTGTGGTTAACTTTATATTGTAATATAATCTTCAGCTTTATTTTGATATGTACTGTTGGTTAAATTAATTAAAATATAATTTTCAGCTATGTTTTGGTACATATAACTAGTGCTGTTTATATTAAAGTAGATTTATTATGAAGCTAAATATATGTAGAAAGTTATTAAAATGTAGATCCAAAATAGATAGGGCGTTAGAATAGAATAGAAACTTTTAAAAAATTATTGAATATAGTACTACTACCACTGGTTCGGATAAAACCCCTGTCCTGGGAAGAACCAGCAAGAAATCCAGCGGGACCTTTCTTTTAAATAAGATTAATTTAAAATATACCACTTTGTACAATTATGAAATACACAGATCATATTATTATAAACAGAGCTAATCAACTATAAATTGTACTGAGACTAATTTTATAGTTGAGAATAATAATAGTCAATTCGTTTGCTCGAATTAATTATCCAATGTGTCAAGGATGAGCTAGTAGCGGAAAACAACAAGTGCACCGTGCCACGCCAGATCCAAGACTCCCCTAACGGCGATCGCTCCGTCTATTTTATACAAGAAAAATAAGTTGTTAACGCACAGGCGCCGTAGTCATATACATGTAGTTTTAGGTTTTCATAATTGAAAATTACCTGTAACAATAACAACAAAAACAACACATATTATGTGCGACTGCGACATAATTCTTTTTTTACTGCTCTTTGTCAATGTTGAGAGACACAGACCCTTAGAACATACAGCCAATCAAAGTAGTTTAAAAAGCCTAAGAGAAAGTAATTATTCGTAAATTAAGCAGATGGGATAAATATTATGTACTTAATTTAGTAAAAAACTATATTGTTAAAATTAGTAAGTTAACATTTTTCTTTTTATCTTTAAAACAAACGTTGGCAATGTCGTAACGGTTTAACGATCTGTGAAAATGATCAAAACGCTTACCGCAAGGACGTTACGACGCACGATCCGTTTGTTTTAGCGGGATTGTTTATTAATTTTAGTTTTTGAGACAGTTCCGTGTTGACTATCACGTGCGCGTGAGTGACAGTTCAATCGTTTTGTTTATTAAATTCTTGTTGTTATTATTCTTGTTGTTACGTTTTGTTTCTTGTTTTGTTTTAATAATGCCTAACGCGTAAGTACGTCTGTAGTGGTCGTGAATACGGCAACATGTTAATATGCCTTGGAGAATCTCATAAGGCCACGGAGGAATTAGATCGGTAAGCTGTTTCATACCTTTTTTTTTTAAATAACTAAGTACCGAATTGATTTGAATAAGTACATAACTGCATACATCAGAATAATAAACATACCTACACGATGGATATAAAACATGACTATCTTTGTTAACATTTCATTAAAGTAATTTTTTCATTAGCGGGGAATCGAACCAGGTATTTGGTTTATTTAGCCTGTGAATTCGAATTAAAGTGGCTAGGTTAAGTAAATAAGTTAGGTATTTAGACAAGTGTTGTAAATTATTAGGTATTGTGGTATTTCATTGCGCGATTTCAGCGTCCACGCGTATATTGACCCCTATTCAGCTGATTGTAATTCCACTGCTGGTTTTATGTTTAAGTATTTTCATGATTATTTTAATGAAATTATCGTTTCATTTCGCTGTACTAAAATGATGGAGCGTGAATAAAGCCAATAAAACGTTGTGAAATGATGATTATTTTTTTCCTCGGGGTCTATTTTCTTTCTGACCCATCATCAAAGGTATCGTTAGTACTCTTCTGTCTTCGTTTTCGGGAGCGTTTCACAAATACGCGGTATACTTATAATATTTATTAATTTATTTTAGATATTATATATTTTTTGCATATAATGACTGAAAATGAGTCATTCTATTAGTTAAAAGCTCAGATCTCTCGTTCTTATCCTGTAATGATTATAATAAAAGTATCAATTTTAGTAATAGTGTGTGTATATATCTGCGCTCGTCAATAGTGTATGAGATTATTTTAGCATCACTTTCATTGTATTCGGCTTCCCCTGAATTTTTATTCTTGGAGCTGTATGTCAAAGGCAATAAAGTGATTTTTGCAGTAATGTATTGCCAATCAATCAATAAATCAATATATTCTTTATTGTACACCAATACACATTATATATATCCAGACAACCCTTATTTAACAAAGAATTGTTGTTTACAGCGAATTGCAAATAGGGAAGGTATACATAAATTTGACAATTAAGTAAAACACTAAAATTATAAATATGTAAATAAACACAAGGTGATGACGGTTGACGATGGATAGGATAGATACAATTAAGGACGGCAATTATGATGGGAAATATTAGAGTTCCAAATAATAAGTTTTGAGTAGATTTTTGAAGGAAAAAAGGGACTGAGCACGTCGAATATATAAAAGCAAGGAGATCTACAACCCTACAGCTATAACCGAAAAAGATTTATTGAAGAAGGAGGATGAATAAGCTGGAATACGAAGCGAAAAATTGTTAGTGGAACGTAGATGACGATTGTGAGAGAAGAACATGAATTGAAACTGGTCTTTCAGGTAACGGGAGTAGGGGGATTGAACAGTATGTTGTATAAAATAGAAAGGATTTGAGTATTCCTGCAAAGGCAAATCGGCAGCCACTTGAGACATTAACGAAATTCTAAAATATGATCATATTTACAGAGTCCAAAAATGAATCGTAAGCATACATTTTGAATTCGCTCAAGTTTATTTAGCTGCGCTTCGGTAACGTCCAGATAGCAAACATCAGGATAGTAAAGAATAGGCAGAAGTAGGGATTGAGCAAGCGCAACTTTGGTGGCAGTAGAGAGAAAATTTCTAAGTCTCAACAGAGAGCTTAGCGCTGCAAACATTTTCCTACGGTCTCCCTATCGTATAAAGTTTTTTCTATCTGCCAACACAAAGATCATGCTTCTACAGACACTTATTTTACCCATTATTGATTGTGCAGATGTTTGTTATCTAGATTTGGACCAATATCTTCTTAACAAGCTTTCAATTTCTTTTCAACTCATGACAGAGTTCTACGCTCCTCGTCTAATCATAAAATTAGTGTTCTAACGCATTTCACTGCATTCTCCAGAAAATCCTTCACTGTTCAGGCTACTCTACTCTGGAATTCCTTACAAATTATCCTTATCCTTATCAATTATTCAAAATTTAAGTTCAGATCACTGTGGACAGTTGGTATCATTGCCTTACATACAAAAAACAGAAAAATAAGGAAGTTGTGTTTGTTCCAATAAATGACCATCGCTTGGAGGTTTAGAAGTAATATAATAAAAGACTTCCATCACTTTCATTTAAAAATAGTGCTAATTATTTGTATAGTATGTTATTTAAAATTATAACTTGTGAATTTAGTAGAATATTTACTTCTAAAACTTTCTCTTTTAACAGTCATAAATCATTTAATGAATGGGCGACAGTAGGAATTATAAAAGTAGGCGAAAGTTATATGAGCTTTATAATGAAAGATCATATAATACTAGTGTTATATTTAGAGATTATGTAAAACATATTCTAAAATATTTAAAAAGTGTGCTACACAGCTAAGGCTTTACATTTAAGTAACAAAATTAAAACTGCATCCAACAAAATTAAAATAATAAATGGAGAATAATAAATAGTGAAACGGGCAAGGTCAAACCGCGCAACTCGGATTTTCAATTGAATATTAACAACAGTTTAACTCGATCTGATCAAGAAGTTGCTATGGCTTTTGAAACATTTTACTGATGTTCCTTTTGACAACAAAATCATTAAATTCTTCTCCTACTGTCGCCGAATCATTGCTTAAACAAAATGTAAAGGCTTGTTCAAATACTTTAAATTCCATAGAGTATTGCCAAAAGATATCGTTAAATATTTTAAAACAATTGATGTTAAGAAAAAGGCAGACATATGGGGGATTTTCGTTAAAGTTATTTTATCTATAATATAAAAGATATAATAGCACCTTATCTAGCCACAATTTTTAATACAAGCGTCGAATCTGGTGTGTTTCCTGATCTAATGAAACATAGTAAAGTCATACCTTTGTTTCAATCTGGTAGTACATTAGATCCCGCCAATTTTAGGCCAATTTCTGTACTACCAACATTAAGTTAAATGGCTGATCTAAAATTTTTGAAAAAAAAATTTAGATCAGATGTTAAGTTTCTTTAATATTAATAAATTGCTTCATAAAAATCAATTCGGTTTTACAAGGGTCGCTCGACAACTGACGCTGGCGTTGAGCTTATTAAACATATTTTTTGTGCATGGGAGAATTCAGAGGATGCTTTGGGTATATTTTGTGACCTTTCCAAGGCCTTCGACTGTGTTCACCATGAGACATTAATCAGGAAGTTACAGTACTATGGTGTCAAGAACACAGCGCTTAAACTTATTATTTCATATTTAAGTAATAGAACGCAGAAAGTTATTATCAATGGTAAAGTTCTTCCGGATCACCTGTACTAATGGTGTCCTCAGGGCTCGATTCTCATTCCTATTTCTGGTATATATTAATGACTTACCTTCCCTTGTACGGGATAATCATGATATAGTATTATTTGCTGATGATACTTCCTTGATTTTTAAACTTAAACGTCAATCATTTAAATGTGACGAAGTGAATAATGCTATATCAAAATTAGTGCATTGGTTTAACGTTAATAATCTACATTTAAACGGAAATAAAACTAAATGTATTAAATTTACAACAACGAATGTTAAAAATCTGGGTACCAATGTGTTTTTAAATGGGGAAGAACTGAGCCCTGTTGAATCCACTGTTTTCTTGGCATCACTCTCGACGCAAAGCTTCAGTGGGGCCCTATATATCCAAACTAGCAAGCAGACTAAGTTCTGCAGCCTATGCTGTAAAAAGATTAGAGGTCTCACTAGTGTCGAGACAGCTAGGTTAGTTTATTTCAGTTATTTCCATAGCATAATGTCTTATGGGATTTTGCTATGGGGAAATGCGGCTGATTTAGAAACTATTTTTGTTTTACAGAAGAGGGCCATTAGAGCTATTTACAACCTAAAACCGAGAGAGTCTCTTAGAGATAAATTTAAAGAAATAAATATATTAACTTTGGCCTCTCAGTATATTTACGAAAATTTAATGTATGTTCACAAAAACAAAGGTAGTTTTAGTAAAAAAAGTGATATACATTCTGTAAACACTAGGAACAAACACAAGCTAGTGATACCAGTTTCTCGACTCCACAGAGTCAGTAATTCATTCTTGGGGCAATGTATACGCTATTACAACAAGGTCCCGGAAAGTGTACAGGCTCTCTCTATTACCAAGTTTAAATGTTTTGTTAAGTTGAAACTGTATAAAAAGGGTTATTATAGTATAAATGAATATATGATTGATAATAACCCCTGGGAATGAGGTGGTCGCTACCAAGCAGTTTCTAAAATAAATTTTGTACTTAAATAGTTTGTACAACCATTAATGTAAAACTTACTTTAAAAAAAAAGTCCCGCTGGGTTTCTTGCTGGTTCTTCCCAGGACAGAGGTTTTTTTTTCGAACCAGTGGTAAAGTAAAAAATGACTTTCAATAAGAATTACACATGTAATCTATATTGAATAAAAATTATTCTATTCTATTCTATTCTATTCTACCTGAAGACATACGAAAATCATACGGATCACCGTTATATCAAAAAAGACAATGCAAAGAAGGTACAATAGGCGGTGTTATTGCTTTAAAATCAAATTTTTCCAGACAACGTGGTAAAGACACGCTCCTGCTATATTATGGTTGTAGCACGAATGAGTCGAATCCACCGGGGAAAGACAACTCTCCAAAATACAAGCGTAAAATAGCAACTTAATGCTGTTGTGTTTCATATGGTGAGTGTAGAGAACCCGTGACCCTTTTTACTGGAAACCTGGCATTCCACCTAGTCCTTAGAGCTGCCAACGCATCAGCATTTTTCTTAATCGTGAAGGTCGGTTGGCCACAGCATCCACTTTTACTATCATGTGGACTGTGTGCTCGTTTGTCACCACTATTCTATAAAAAAAAACAACCTTTTTGCAAATACAAGGCAAGGATAAGTAAGACTGATACAGAAAGGATGGGCATTTAAGAATTGAGTAATTTTTTGAAGGAAATTATGGGATTAGTACTTCTTTTATGTAAACTTTTATTATTATTACTTCTTACTAGATTTTATGATTTATTTCTATTTTGTAGGATTCTACTGGCATTTACTTGTAACGTATGTATCTAATGTACTGGAGTAAGAAGAGAACGATTGTCATTGGAACGTAGATGTCTTTTGTGGGAGACGGAAATAAACTGAAAGCGGTATTTTAAGCGGGAGTTGAGAGATTGAACAAAACGCAATATATACAGATATTATCAGGTAATAGGCTGTGGAAATACTTCTTTTAACACTTAGGAACGTCCATCATCCTATTTATCAAACCATTAATTGCCTACATCTGACACTTACGACTTACTTACTTTTTAAAGTGTAGTGGTGATAAAAAATTCCACTACCCGACATCATCTCGTGGGTATCGTAAGAGGCGACAGAGGAAAACAAATCAGGAGATGAGCAGCAGCGTCTTTCTAGTAACGACTAAAAATAATAAACTGCGGTTGCCAACCCGCTTGTCAAGCGTGTAAAATATGGCAAATATCTCCCGTGTGAGGCAATCTATGAAGGAGGCCTATGTTCAGTAGTGAACTTTAATAGGCTGTAACGGACACTTAGGACGTCTCCCATAACAGAGAGGATTACCAATATTTCTTACGACCATAACAATAGAAGCTTCCTAAACTTCTGATATATAAACTTAATATTATACTATCAAGTCGGGCGTCTTAGAGTAAAGATTACTGAGTATTATATTATATCTGGAATATCCAATGGCCTGTATGTTAACGGATAACTGGTCGAAGTATTATAGAGGTTCACTATGTCTAACAGAGCGTGTAATCGTGTCATGGAAGGTGTAACGTGTGAATTAGTTTACTCACGTGAAATAGAAATAACGTTTATTAGTATTGATATTGATTTTGTATTGAAACACTTACAAAGCTGTTCTATTTTAAGATGCTAGAATTGCTATAAATGTACCATGTGGTAATGACGTACCAGAATCCACCTCATTTCGTCCCGTGGGTATATTACGAGGTATAAAACCATCTTGTTTACCTTTAATAAAAACTTGAGCTTTTATATCATATAAATTGTTTAATGTAATAAATTGATGGATTTGTTTTAATTTAAAGTTTATTTTCTTCTTTTTAGAGCATTTCAAAATAAGCTTGTTTACAAAAATGTTTTTTTTTACTATTAATTTATTTTATCTTATGCTAATCTCTATTCTATCTTATTGTATTGTATGTTAATTCAATTATTCCGCTTTGCCTGCTTTGACAGTGTGTTTGAATTATTATTATTTCTTTTACAGGAAATCATTCCTTCATGCAATTGATTTATGCTTTTTTGCATTTCATATTAAACATTAGTATAAATTATTATAATAATTATGCAAAGTAATTATCAAAACTTATTATTCTACATTTTAAATTTCATTTTATAGCAAACATCGTCCAAATAAGATATTTAATATTTAATATTATCTACATGTATTATAGCTCAACGGAAAGTTAAATGATATGCTAATTTATAGCACACGTCGATGTATAGTACGCTATATATAATTTGACGGCTTTTAATACGATATGCGCCAGTGATGCATGTACCGGTTAAATAAAGCTAACTTTAATAACTTGTTATTTAGCATAAGAATTTATAATTATATAGCTTGTGAATATATATAAAAACCTAAGGTTATAATTAATGCATAATATATTTTACAATTATGATTGCAAAGCAAAAAATATAACACTTCTTTAGCACTACGATCTCCCGTAATACTCTACGCTAACATTAGTTAGACGTGTGTAATATGTAAAATCTTATTGAGGAATTACGTGTATATACGGCTAATTTGCGCTAAATCAAAGAATATAAATAATTAAGGAAAAATAAATATGGGAAATTACGATGAATAAATTAAATATTAAGCATACCAAATTTCAAATAAGTGTCTTAATTAATATAAAAGTTATCACGTTTTTCCCTTCATATGCCTCTACTGTAAAGTTCACTTTTATGAGTTAGCTTAGTATAAATTGCTGGTGTGTGTAGAGATATAATGTATAATTATGGAAATTAAGTGACAAACGAACTTACAGCCCACCTAAAGGTAAATTGGCTATAGCACATGGACACATTTTTTATATATAGGATAAGGGTGACAAGCGATGATTTAATAAGATTTAAGGCTCATGGACACGCGAAGCGATGCGAGATTTTAATACATGAGTATAATATATAGATTATACTAGGTACGTATTTTTTAACTTACCTTGTTCATTTTTTAGCTTTCCGCTCGACGACTTATTAATTTTATTTTGCAAATATTCAATTTTAAGATGTAAACACACGTAGAATCTTAGTTGCTAGCATTTTAAATATCTTGAAAAATATATGGATTCTCCCCGGGTTCAGTTGTATTTGGCGGTGTAAAAGCGATGTTTTTTTATATAGAAGAGGGAGCAAACGAGCATGCGGCTCACTTGATGGTAAGTGACTACCGCCGCCTATGAACAACCGCAACACCAGGGAATTGCAGGTGCGTTGCCGGCCTTTTAGAAAGGTGTAAACTTTTTCTTGAAGGTCCCTTAGTCGTATCGGTCCGGAAAAATCGGCGGTGGTAAACAATTCCACAGAGAAGTTGTACGAGGAAGAAAACTCCTAGTAAAACGCAAACGGGTAGATCGCCAAGCATACAGATGGTAAGGATGGTATTGTGAATTTTGACACGATGTGCGTTCGTGAAATTTGGCGGCTGGAATTAATCCGAACAATTCCTCAGAGCACTCCCCGTGGTAGATTCGATAGAAAATGCAAAGGGATGCAACATCCCTACGCAAAGTCAGTGAATCGAGCCGATCAGAAAGAACTCGGTTGTCGATGATTTGAACCGCTCTGCGCAGGATGCGGTCAAGTAGAAAGAGCTGGCACTGGGGTGCCCCGGCCCAGAGATGAGAACAGTATTCCATGTGAGGCCGAACTTGCGCTTTGTAAAGTTGCAAGCGTTATGCCGGCATGAAATACTGTCTCGCTCCGCTGAGCACGCCAAGATCTTCTTATGGTTGTCCCATTAATTTCCTTGTTTATCTATTTTACATGGCACTTTCTGTATCTTTTATACAAAAACTATATAATGCCAAGCAATACCACAAACAGGATGACAGCTAATATTATATTGGTTGTGGACATATGAAAACGAATATCCGCGGTAGTAGATGTACTGTGGGCCGCTGGGGACAGCGGTCGCATTTTGTAAAATTACGGTCTTCTTCTTAGATCCTTGGCTTCCCATTTTTTAAATCAGTTATTAGAATACACACGTGTGGTTGTGTGAATCGATCCTATAGTTACTACATGTGTAACTTGTGGATAGCATTTTGGGTAGCATCCTAATCTAATGTTAAACACTCGCTACTAGTAGTGCGCTAGGGAGAGACGCGTGCGGTGCGTCACTTATCGATAACCGCTTATTGATTCCTAGAAGGATAAAGAATAGTGTGCGCTGGAACTTTTACAGAAAGTAAAACGACATCGCTCGGATAAATTATACCACTTGGATCAATTGGTAAATTAAAATTGCCACGAAATTATCCGCCTGCCACCATATCATTGCCAATACAATCTGATAGAATTGATATGGGCGCAAGTAAAGGAAAAAGTGGCGAGTAAGCACACCACGTTCAAAATTTCTGACATGGAGCAATTAATTCCCACAGCCGTTGCAAATATAACTGCGAAAAATTGGCGCAAATGTGTTGTAAACGCCCAAGCACTTCAAAAGAAGATTTGCAGAAAGCACATTTATGTGAGCGCCTTATCATTAGCGTAGGTGACGATAGCGGCAGTGACTCTGACCCGGACGAAAATTAATTATTGTAGCATCATCATCATTACAGCCCTTCACAAGTCCACTGCTGAACATAGGCCTCCCTAAGGAACGCCACAAAGCACGGTCCCGAGCCACCTGCATCCATTGACTTCACTCCATCTAGTGGGGGGACGCCCTACACTTCGCCTACCGGTAGGGCGTACCTACAAGGCTAACCTACAAGGCTGCCACTCGAGAACCTTTCTTCTCCATCGGTTATCGGTTCTTCGAGCTATATGGCCGGCCCGTTGCCACTTCAGCTTACTAATACGTTTTACATTTATTTTATTATTTACCTATTTTAAATTTTTATTAATTTTATTTAGTCTAAATATGTATTTTTGGCCAATAATAAATGTAATTATTGAATAGTTTTCTTTTCATTTTGCGTTCTTTACTTTTTTATAATATACACATCGACACGACAGTGGTATGTGACTATGCCTGCCGTAAGGCCCGTAAATGCGATAGAGAGCGCAACAGGCGGCGTTCTGTTTCCCCATTTTATTGCACCGCTGGTAGCGAGTGTTTAACATTAGTATAATACAGAAATGCAAAATAACTATCTTACTGTTTAGATTTGGTCGGGATCCCCTTATTTCCTTGTATGTTACTCATTTTAAATATTCTCATGTCCTTGCATGTCACTTATTTTCATTCTACCACTACTCTTATTTTCTTTGTTTTCGATTGTTAGGCTTTTATGTTTTATTTTTTCATAATTCTTGTACGTACATACTTTCTTTTCTTTATTAATATTTTGGCTTTTAGCTAGCTCTATTTCTTTTGTATATCTATTCACTAATATATTTAATTATTTAATAGATGTCTAGAATCGGAGTTTTAATTCACCTATTTGGGTGTAATAGGCCATTTTTATCATACATTTTATATTTTACTTCATGATAATTAACACGCAGGTACTTTATACATATTGACCCCCATTTACTTGGGTTTTATATTACATTTTCATTACATTCATTTTATTTTATTGGTAAATAAACTTTATTATCATACTTTATCCAGGTAAATTGTACATTGTGTTGTGCTCACAACCTTGAGGTCTACGTTTAAATCATTTAAAAAAAGACTCCGACAATTATCACGGAGGAAAACTAAGTTCTCACTATGATCTAATGAAGGATATGACCTCTATGTACCATTATTATGATAAAAAATTTAAGACTTTTCTGGTCTCCAACAATACTAATATGAGTAAACTCGTTCAGATCACATACACTGAAGGTATTGTTACCTAGTACCCGTCACTTCCGATTTTATCATCCAATCTGGGAAACATACGCTGCTCGAGGAATATAAGCTATACCAGTGATGAACGTTCCTGTATCTTTATAATAGCAAACAAAATTAAAAAAAAATTATACTAATAAATTTTTAAATATAATTAAAAATCAAACTGGTGATGTTACCTCTTAATTTCTTCTTTGTTCTTTTTGACTTAATTTTCATAATCTTCTAGACTAAGCTCGCTAGTGTACAACTGCTGTTCATTCTACTTCTCATAATTATCACTATTAAATATTTTAATCTTCATAAACGTACAGTGGTGGATCGCCAAGCATCCAGATGGTGTGGATGGTATCGGGAATTTAGCCGCGATGTGCGTTCGTGAAATTTCGCGGCTGGGATTAATCCGAACAATTCCTCAGAGCACTCCCCGTGATTAATGCGAAAGAAAATGCAAAAGGATGCAACATCTCTTCGCAGCGCCAGTGAATCGAGCCGATCGGAAAGGACTCGGTCATTGGTGATTCGAGCTGCTCTGCGCTAGATGCGGTCAAGTGGAAGGAGCTGGCACTGGGGAGCCCCAGCTCAGAAATGGGGATAGTATTCCATGTGAGGCCGAACCTGCGCCTTGTAAAGTTGCAGGCGGTGTGCCGGCATGAAATACTGTCCCGCTATGCTGAGCACGCCAAGCTTTTTAGTGGCCAATTTGGCCTTCTCTTCCAAGTGATCACGCAACTGCACATCACTCGATATGTCTACAACGAGGATTCCGATACTGTCTGAGGCAACAAGGGGAGTGCCTTGAAACTGAGGAGATACGAAATAGGGGTTCCTTTTAGCGGTAAACGCGCAAACTTGTGTCTTCTAAGGATTGAACTGGACTAGATTTAGTCGCCCCCAATCCGAGACGGGTCAACAAAGACTCGACTTCAGACACAAGTTTGTTCCGGTACTTGGCGACGTTTTCCCGAGAAATATTGGCACTGCCGGTGTATGAAGCATCACCAGTGCTGTCGTCTGCATAGCAATGAATGTTACCGGCTTGCAACATATTATTGAAATGCAGAAGAAACAGTGTTGGTACACGCAGCCTTGTGGAATAAAAGCATTAATAGGCTTTTAATTGGAGCATGCACCGTCTACAACGACCTTGATGCTCCGATTTGCAAGAAAACTGGTGAACCAATTGCACAATTTCTCGGGAAGCACATAGGAAGGGAGCTTCGAAAGAAGCGCTTTATGCCAAACCCAATCGAAGGTCTTCGCAATATCCAGGCAAATGGCCAGGACCTCCCCCTTGGACCCTACTGTCTCCGCCCATCTATGAGTTAGGTAAGCGAGAAGACCACCAGCTGAGCGAACTCGACGGAAACCGTACTGGCGGTCACTAATCAGCTGGTGATCCTCAAAGTACCTCTTGAGCTGGCGGTTTATGATGGTTTATGTTAGAGAACAATAAGGTGATGGTAATAGGCCTGTAGTTGGATGGATCTGAGCAGGCACCTTTTTTAGGGATCGGTTGCACCAAAGCTGTCTTCCATGAGTTTGGGACTACGCCTAGGGAGTAGGAGTATTGGAAAAGACGCGTTAAAACCAGAGCCAACTCCGGAGCACACATCTTCAGCACAATAAGAGGGACGCCATCAGGCCCACTCGACTTGTTGACGTCAAACGAGAGGAGTGCTTTGCGCAACGATCGCTGGGTAAACAGCACATGGAGCACTCACACCGCGGGATAGATGGCGGTGTGTTCCCTCCGTCATGAGTCGAGTTGGATGCAAAGATAGAGCTTGGCAGATCGGCTTTCTCCTTTGCGGCATGGGCCAGTGAGTCGTCCTCCTTGTGCAGAGATGGTAGAGATGGCTGACAGAAGTTCACTTGGACAGCCATGGTGAGAGACCAGAATGCACGAGTTCCCGAAAGAATTCGAACTAGTTTCTCGCCAATTCTGCCGATGTGCTCTGACTTTGCCTTGGCAATGACACTTTTGAAGGACCTAGAGGCGGAATTATTTCCGAGACGTCGATACATCAGCCCAGGCCCGGTAGCACTCCTGTTTATGGCACGATGCAAATTTTGTATGAGCGACCAAATCATGGCTAAGTTCTGCCTACGAAAGGTACTACAAAAGTTTCATTCCCTGAAGCACCACTAGAATCAACAACAACTTTGGGATCATACGGTGAGAAGCAAACCCGCTTCCAAGGGTAGGATGCAAAAAAAGACCGCATCCTGTCCCAATCGGCTGACCTATAGTGCCAAACACGGCGGTTACCTGCAGAACGCAACCGCGATGGGAGCGTGAGCTGCACTATGCTCCGGACTAGACAATGTTCCGAGGAGCCAAGAGGGGCATCCACGGATACCTGATATCCGTTCGGATGTGAGGTCAGCAGAAGGTCCAACAGGGAAGGTTTCTGGACAACATCTGGGATCCGCGTAGGCAAAGTAACCAGTTGTTTCAGACAAGGAAAAGTCATAAACAGATCTACTCGCATGATCGGTTAACCAAGCCATTCAGCGTGGAGGACCTTAAAATCACAGAACATGACGATCTCTGCGGATGGGACCTGTTGTAGCACGGAGTTTGCATCCATTAGGACGTGGTCGATGAGTACCTATAGAGTACCTCTATAGGTACTGGGACCTATAGAGGCACCCGTAGATGCGGGGATGGTCGTAGCTGTCTCTTTGATGTATACGCAAACCCCAGCCCGAGGCGCAAAGGAGTATTCTAATTTGTACCCCGGGTAGGAAATATACGAAGTATCAGTCGGAGAGGACACCTGTATCTCGGTTAGAAAGAGCAAGACCGGCGTCGCCGTCTCCAGATGGCAGGGATCGCCTTTGTTTTCTTGCTCCGTTTGTTTCGAGCAGTGTTAGTCGCAAGCGGAATTTCGCCCCCCCCCCCTCCACAGAATACGCGTGGCAGCCTGAGCACCCACGCTCAGGAAGAGGAGGGTAGCTTGGGCGTGGATGCTCAGCGAGGGATTCTCCGTCACCAGGGGTGCTGGTACTCTCTTGGGGTAGTGTTCCACTTAACTCCGCTACCATGTTATGGGGGGGGGGGGTGACTGGGCCATGGTGGCCATTTTTATACATAAACTTTTTAATATTTATAGAATTTGCCGTGCGACAATACTGAAAACGATAAAAACTTATTGTTGTGGCTGTGCTATTGTCGCACCACCTAATTTCACTAAAGCACTAGAAGCCTTAATAACGCTATCAAAATTTATGAACTACTCCTATATATGACTGGCAAAGAATGCCGAATTGCCTTAGTTGTAAGGTGTTACACTAAAGAATAAAAAAAAATTGGTAAATCCAATTGTGCATGTCTTAAGCGCATGAAAAAAATTACGTATGACATGATTATACGTAAATTTTTTAAGTAATTTAATTACACACAAGTTTTCACTAAAAACCTTGTAATTATTACTATACTTCCAATGTTCCGACAATTTTAAGTCAAATTACAATTTAAAAAAAAAGCTTGGAAAATCCAATAGTGCACGACTCATAATACTCATATGATCGTGTAGAAATTAAAAAAAATTGTAAATTGTAGTTCTGTTTGTCAAAGAGTTCCAGTAGCAGTCACCGATGTACACCTTCAAGTCACTCCATCAAGTCCGGAGGTAAGGTCCATTTATAACTAAAAAAACGAACCCAAAATCGGTACACATATTACTTTTCAGAAACAGAAACAGAAACAGAAACTTTTTTATTCAATATAGATTATAAATAATACTTATTGAAAGTCACTCTTTTGTCTAATTACCACTGGTTCGAAAAAAAACCTCTGTCCTGGGAAGAACCAGCAAGAAACCCAGCGGGACTTTTTTTTTTAAACAACAGCTTACAATCATGTATATTACACAATGAACACCTCATTCCCAGGGGTTATTATCATCCATAAATTCCTTAACATTATAATAACCCTTTTTATACAAACTATGTTTAATAAAGTTTTTGAATTTTGAGCAGGTCGAATTTTGTATATTTTCTGTGATTTTGTTGTAAAAGCGTATACATCGCCCCAAGAATGAATTACTGACTCGGTGGAGTCGAGTAACTGGTACTACTAGCTTGTGTTTGTTCCTAGTATTTACAGAATGAACATCACTTATTTTTGTATAACTACTTTTATTTTTGTGTACGTACATTACATTTTCATAAATTTATTGAGAGGCCAAAGTTAATATATTAATTTCCTTAAATTTTTGTCTGAGCGACTCTTTAGGTTTTAAATCATAGATTGCTCTTATGGCCTCTTCTGTAAAACTAATATAATTTCAGTGTCAGTTGCGTGTCCCCATAGCAAAATACCATACGAAATTATGCTATGGAAATAGCTAAAGTAAACAAGTCTAGCTGTTTCCACACTGGTAAGATTTCTAATCTTTTTTACAGCATATGCTGCAGAACTAAGTCTGCTTGCTAACTTTGATATATGGGGCTCCATTGAAGCTTCGCGTCTAGTGTTATTCCAAGAAAATGGTGGTATCGACAAGACTCAGTTCTCCATTTAAAATTACATTAGTATTTAATTGTCTGACATTTGAGTCATGAACTTCATACATTTCGTTTTATTGCTATTTAAATTCAAGTTATTAACATTAAACCAATTTACTAATTTAGATATAGCATTATTTACTTCGTCATATTTTAATAATTGTCGTTTTAATTTGAAAATTAATGAAGTGTCATCAGCAAATAATACTATATTATGGTTATCCCCTACTATGTAAGGTAAGTCATTAATATATACAAGAAACAGAAAGGGGCCGAGAACTGAGCCTTGAGGCACGCCCATTTGTACTATCGACCCGGAAGAGCTCATACTATTAATGACAACTTTTTGAGTTCTGTTACTTAAATATGAAACAATTAATTTAAGAGCATTACTTCTTACACCGTAGTGTTTTTTCGTCGAGGAATTCCAGTAGCATTCACCGAAGTATACCTTCAGGTCACTTTATCAAGTCCGGAGGTAAAATCTCATCATAACTAACAAAACGAGGCCAAACTTGGTACATCTAGTTCTACTCTTCGAGGAGTTCCAGTAGCATTCACAGAAGTATATCTTCAGGTCATTCTATCAAGTCCGGAAGTAAGGTCTCATTATAACTAACAAAACGAGGTCAATCTTGGTACACCTAGTTTTACTCTTTGAAGAGTTCCAGTAGCATTAATCGAAGTAAACTTTCAGGTCACTCTATCATGTCCGGAAGTAAGGTCTTATCATAACTAACAAAACGAGGCCAAACTCGGCACACCTAGTACTACTGGTCGAAGAGTTCCAGTAGCGTTTACCGAAGTTCACCTTCAGGACACTCTATCAAGTCCGGAAGTAAGGTCTTATCATAACTAACAAAACGAGGTGAAACTCGGCATACCTAGTTCTAGTCTTCGAAGAGTTCCAGTAGCATTCACCGAAGTACAGCTTCAGGTCACTCTATCAAGTCCGGAGGTAAGGTCACATCATTACTTACAAAACGGGGCCAAACTCGGCACACCTAGTTCTACTCTTCGAGGAGTTCCAGTAGCATTCACCGAAGTACACTTTCAGGTCACTCTATCAAGTCCGTAGGTAAGGTCTCATCATAAGTAACAAAACGAGGCCTTTGTCTTTCTGACAATGTACTTTTAGCGAAACAAAATATTGTAATAAAAATCTTTGATTATAAAAATAATAACCTTGGTCAAGTATGAATTTGGTTTTTGGAATATTTTGTATTCCTACAGCGATCGATATTTTTGCTGCCTGTAAGCAAATGTCCACTCACGACGGTGGCCAAGGCCGGACCGGAGTACGCGTGAGGCAAAGTGTATTTAGTTAAATAAATGATTACAAGGCTGCTCAAATCACTGAAAATTTCGGCATTTCACAGCCGACAAAAATTAATTATAACTAAACAAAACAAAACTAAGCCGCCATTTATATTTCATGGCTTCCCACATGATAGATGAAGAGATTAAAAAATAGATTGAGTTAAACTATTGATATTTTCAAAAGTTATCGTGTTACCGTATGCGGACTTAATAAATCTACACCATAAGCCACTAAAACCACTTTTTATGTAAAAATAGCAATTAATCCATTAAAAAAAAATAAGTTCAACAATCATTTATCTTTCTGACAATGTGCTTTTTATATCATTTTTATGTTCATTATGATTGTTAGATACGATTTCATGCGACAAAACGTTGGAATCTTGATTTTAGGCGCTAGTAGAACATACCTACGCGCTTTGCGCTTAAGGCATGCAATAAATAAAATAAATAAATATACATAGAACAAGCTCCGTAGTATCTTTACTACTCCTTGGGCTGAACATCCCTTTTCCTTCCCTATATAATTATGCTTTTAAAATATAAAACGACAACATTTGAAAAAAAAAACGAAATAACTGGGCAATTCATTGTTTTAGTACCTTATCACCAGAATTGCGAATAGTGGACTACTCGCAATAAATAATATTTAAAAAATATTGTAACATATGTATCAAGACATAAATAGTAAGCTCAAAATGCTAGAGAAGAAACGGACGGTGACTATGTGTTTGCAACCTTACATTTTGTAAAGCTTCAACGTCTTCGATAGATGGCGTTGGCTTCGAATTAGAAGTCGTTAGCGTTAGGCTTCCGCAATTTGTATAGGTCTATGCGATTTATTTTCAATAAACGAGATCGAGTCGAGGATCGACTCCGAGATCAGTACGCACTTGTGGTCTTTTATTTAAAATTCCGCATGCTACAGTTCAGTTCAACTCATTGTTCTCAAAATACCACCCGGTGCCTTAACATTGGCCCATACGAGCCGGATCGTTTGGACAGGCCTTTTGAGTTCAAAGCGGCCACCGCTGGCTGCTTCTCCGTGTACTTGTAGTGGATCGCCAGAGAGGTACACGAGTCCTCCGCACCAGCGGCGACAGCTTCACCCAGCATAGGCGGTGAGCTGAGCCAGCTTAGCGGATTAGTTCAAGGTGGCCACCAGAGGCGCCACTCAGATCAACACCCCAGACGACGCAGCAAGGTGACGCAGACGCAGCCATCACACGACGTCACAGAGGACGTCACGCAGTACAGCTGGCAGCCACAGGGGTGCCACTTGCAGGTTCAAAGGTGTTTGGGTGAAGTGCAGTTTCGTGAGTAAAACTTGTTTATAAACATCATCCACAAATCAAGTGAATTTGAACTCTATTCTAACGTCAATTTAAACTTTGAAAAAGTGAAGAACTATCTTGGACTTGTAAAATTTTAAGGACAATTTTAGACTTAGTTTATTTTAGTATTTGTCAATTTGTGTGCATGTTAGTATTAGGACTTAGAATAATTTAAAGAAAACGGGGGAACAGGGAACCTATGCCCGATTTCTATCAGATTTTGTGTGTTTCCAAACACTTGTAAAATTTTCAAAAGTGTCTTGATACTTGTATTATTTCGAGGATTTTTAGTTTGCCAACATAGATTTGAAACATTTTGTTTTAAATAAAAACAAGTTTTATACATAGTTTTATCAACTTTACATTGTTATTTACGAGGTTAAATCAATTTAGACATTTTATTTATTTACAAAATCAAATAAATAATAAAATGGAAGGATTAATTAATGTATTAAAAGATCAACAAAATGTTATAACAAAGGATTAACTAATTTTAAAAATGCGGTAAAGATAGGTTAACCATAGAGTATGTAGAAACAAGACAAGAATTATTGGAAACGGATTGGGCATTGTTTAAAAAAATAATACTAAGTTATACGAACGTTTCAAAGCAGAAGATATATCAAAAAGGTTGTTGATATTTATGATGCTACAGAGGACACTTATATTGTTTACAAAAGCTTAATGAAAACTACCCTTAACACAATTCGGTCAGCTAAAGATTCTTTAAATCAAACCAATACTTCTAGCACCGTTAATAAATCAAGTAGTTCTTTCGTAAAGTTGCCTAAAATATCCATTCCAACATTCTCAGGAAAATATGATGAATGGACAACATTCCACGATCTGTTTACCTCATTAGTACATAATAATGAATCTTTAGATAATGTACAAAGGCTTCATTATCTAAAGAGCCACCTTCCGGTGAAGCAGAACAATTGATTCGCCACACACCTGTAACTGATGCCAATTATATTCAGTGCTGGAATCAATTACAGAAGCGTTATAACAATAAGAAATATTTAAAAATTGTATTCTTAAACGGTTGTTTAATCAAAAACGTATGCAGGTGGAGTCATCTACAGCTCTGAAGGAGTTACTTGATACCACTTGTGACTGTCTTAATGCGTTGAACAATTTGGGTATTAACGTGAGCACATGGGATCCAATTATAATTCACATAGTTTCATTTAAATTGGATAACGAGACGCGTAAGCAATGGGAGCTTAGTGTTGGCAACAATGACTCCAGCAATGACTTACCAACTTTCAACCAATTTAAGTCTTTTATAGAAAATCGGTTTCGTGCATTAGAATGTTTAGATCCTAAAAGGTACCAGTTCACCAGAACAACATTAATAAAGCATCAATTGCTCACTATCCGAAGGCAATGTTGACTACGAGTTCATCAATGCGATGTGAGTTTTGCTTAGAAGGACACAAATTGTGTTTCTGTAAGTTCTCAAAACAGACGGTTGAAGCACGTCGTGATTTTGTGGTAAAACATAAAATATGTTTCAACTGTTTAGGAGGCAATCACATGGTTTCGGAATGTAGAAAACCCACTGCATGTAAGGTTTGTCATAGGCGCCATCATTCGCTACTGCATATTATTAGCCAGGAGTCGGACAAAAGGGATCAACCTTCGACGGCATCGACTGTCGACAGTGTTTCACCTAATGCTGGCCCGATTGTTTCATGTCTGTCAATAGGTAATACTCCCAAGCCCCGACAGGTTTTATTAGCCACAGCGCTAATAAAAGCCGAGTCACGCTCTGGTGACTTTCAGATGGTCCGAGCCTTGCTCGATCAGGGTTCGCAGGCAAGTTTTATTACAGAGGCCGTAGTTCAGCTGCTCAACCTGAAAAAAATCCCGATCCAAGGAACTATCTCAGGCCTTGGCGGCAATAGTTCAACCAAAGCAAGGTACATGGTACATTTAAATATAAAATCGCGAGTAGATCCTGTATTCAGTCTTACGGTTAACGCACGTACTTACCAAAATCACGTCATACTTACCTGAATACAAAGTACACACTACTTTAGATTGGTTAAGCGTTAATACGCTACAGCTTGCAGATCCAGAGTTCAACACGCCCAATAAGATAGACGTGTTGTTGGGCGCTGAAGCTTACAGTTGCATAATTAAGGCAGGTATTGTTAAGAGCCCGTCCGGTACGCTGATTGCTCAAAGCACTACCTTAGGGTGGGTCCTGTCTGGCGCTGTCAGTAGGGAAAGTTCAACAAAAATTAATGTTTTGCATGCACAAATTAGTGATGACGAATTATTAAGACGATTTTGGGAAATTGAAGAGCAAAATAGTTCAAAGAAAATATTGACACCCGAGGAGAAGAAGTGCGAAGAGTTGTATAGTAAAACTACCATAAGAGACGTCAGTGGAAGATACGTAGTAAGATTACCTTTCCGCGAAGAAAATCCATCTTGTAAAGGTTGTGGCTCTCGTGCTATCGCTGAAAGGAGATTTAAATCTTTAGAAAAAAGGTTAGGAAGGGATGTAGATTTAAAGGAAAGATACAAGCAGGTAATAGAAGAGTATTTACAACTAGGACATATGAGGAAGATAGATAAAAGAGACAAGAATAGGGATGCAGCGGTGTACTTACCTCACCATGCTGTAATCCGGGAGGACAAAACTACCTCGAAGGTACGTGTCGTGTTCAACGCCTCCGAAAAGAACAACAATGGAGTCTCACTCAATGACACGTTGATGGTGGGACCTACATTGCAGTCTGATTTGAGACACACAGTTTTAAGATGGAGATTTCACCCTATTGCACTGGTAGCAGACATTGTAAAATGTACCGCCAGGTCAGGTTTCGGATGAAGATGCAATGTTTCAGCGCGTTTTATGGCGAGACAGTTCTGAAATCGAAATCGAGGACTACGAACTAGTGACTGTTACCTTTGGGACGGCATCAGCACCATACCAAGCAGTCAGAACACTTCATCAAGTAGCCTACGATGAAGGCCACAATTATACAATTGCTGCAGATAAGATTCTCAACTGCTTCTACATGGACGACTTGATGACCGGTTGTAACGACGTAGAAGAAGGCCTGAAAATACATCGTCAAATGACAGACTTATTAGGAAAGGGTGGATTGCGCTTCAAAAATGGAACAGTAATAATCAAGACATAGTAAACAAAATACAGGACATAGAAAGTAATATACTAAAAGGACAAATAGATCAAAACAGGACAAAGGATAACAAGGACAACACAAATAATCACAATATCATACAGGACATAAAATCAATAGAACAATATAAACCAAATAAATCAGGAAATAAACAAAACGAAGTAGAAATAAAACTTGACAGTACTATTAAAATTCTAGGACTTACCTGGAACCGCAACGCAGACTGCTTCCAGTACACGGTGAACCTCCCGATGCCCACGACCGCACCTGTAACTAAACGAGCTATTATTTCTGTGATAGCACGACTTTTCGATCCATTAGGTTGGTTAGCTCCTAGTATGATTATAGCGAAGGTCTTCATACAAGTTGTGGCTTGCAGGTGTTGATTGGGACCAGGCTAACCGATGATTTAATAAATGAATGGAGACCGTATCGTGAAGAGTTGTTATTACTCACCAAGGTTCGGATTCCTCGTTGGCTTGGTACAAAGTCGAACGACTATCTGGAACTTCACGGTTTTAGTGACGCCTCCAAAACAGCACGCAGCTGCTGTTTACTTGCGAGTTGTCGGTTCAGATGGTAACATTAATGTATCGTTGTTGGTTGCTAAAACTAGAGTCGCACCAGTAAAACAAATAAGTATTCCGCGATTGGAACTCTGTGGAGCGGTCTTGCTGTCACAACTGCTATCGCAAACAGCTGAGGTCTTGAATATTTCTCAAGAAAGGGTCAAGGCGTGGACTGATTCCACTGTTGTGTTGGCTTGGATAAACAGCCACCCAAGCAGATGGAAGACATTTGTGGCCAATAGAACTTCTGAAATATTAACCTCAATGAAAGCGTCGCAATGGTTTCACGTCTCCACAAAGGATAATCCAGCAGACTGTGCCTCGAGAGGGATACTTCCTAGTTCAATACCAGAAAACAATTTATGGTTTACTGGACCACCGTTTCTTAAGCTACAAAACGTAGTTTACAATAGGCCAAATCACAACAATTGTACTACAGATTTAGAAGAGTCAGCAAAGGTACATGTAGCGACAATTCTAAACGAATTGTTCTTTAATCGGTTTTCTCAGTTACGAAGATTAGTTCGGATTGTTGCATACTGTCGTAGATTTTTAAAGGAGAACAAAATATACAGAAAGGGATATTTACAAAAGACAGAATTAGACGCTGCACTCGAAAGTTGTATAAGAAAAACACAGAGAGAACTATTTACAACAGAATATGAAGAATTAAAGAACAAAGGCTATATACAATTAAAATCAAGCCCATTAAGGTCACTCTGTCCTTACCTTGATGATAAGGATATCATGAGAGTTAGAGGGAGACTGGAAAAGTCAGAGCTCAGCGAACAGATGAAACATCCCATCGTCCTGCCTCACTCCAGTCACCTAACTAAGTTAATCATAGCTGACGCTCACCATAAAACCCTCCACGGGGGTCCCCAGCTCATGATTAACTATTTGAGAACAGCCTACTGGATTATTGGGGTTAGAAATCTGGTCAAACATCATGTCATCAAATGTGTCATATGTGTCAGACAAAGAGCCAGTACAAAAAACCAATTTATGGGCTCACTACCAGCTGTTCGTTGCAACCCAGCTCGACCATTTCTTCATAGCGGGGTTGATTATGCTGGTCCAATTAGCATAAGGACAACAAAGGAGCGTGGCCATCGGTCATACAAAGGCTATATATGCCTCTTTGTATGCATGGTCACTCGAGCGCTGCATTTAGAAGCAGTGAGTGACATGAGCACTCAAGCCTTTTTAGCGGCGTTCAGACGCTTTGTTTCAAGGCGAGGTCATTGTGCCAAACTGTGGAGTGACAATGGCATTACATTCGTAGGTGCCTCCAGGGAGTTACAGCAGTTGACAGCTATTCAGTCATCAATAGCCGAACACCTCGAAACGAATGGTACAGAGTGGCATTTCGTTCCTCCTCACAGTCCCAACTTTGGTGGACTTTGGGAGGCAGGAGTGAAATCTACAAAATTCCATTTAGCGAGTAATCGGTGAAGCAACTCACCTTTGAAGAACTGACGACACTCCTCAGTCAAATAGAGGCGTGTTTAAATTCGCGACCTATGAGCACAATTAACGTTGATGATCCTGGTGAACCACTACCATTAACTCCGGGACATTTTTTGATTGGAGAACCATTATTAAATGTTCCTGATACTGATTACGCAAATACCAATATAAGTTATTTATCTCGCTGGCAATTAATTCAACGCATTCTTCAGTCATTTTGGAAACGTTGGTCACAAGAATATCTTGTAACGTTGATGCATCGCTACAAATGGTCGTCCCAAGTTGCTGAGCCAGGGTTGGTGACATTGTGCTTGTCAAAGAAGACGACTTACCGCCAAGTCGTTGGTTGTTAGGTAGGATCATTGAAAACATCCTGGGATGATAATATCACCCGTGTTGTCACGTTACGCACTAAATCCTCAACAATCAAAAGACCAACATCCAAATTATGTATTTTACCCGTAAGTCAATAAATATTTGTTAAGTATATTTGCGCTGTTTACATGTTGTTACTTTTAAGCTCACATTGGTTGTTCATATTTTAGTTAGTTTTAAGTTCATATTCTATACTCTAGAATAGTTCATGTTTAGCTTTAATATATTGTAAATACTTGTCATATAATTAGTTCACAGTGCTTTCTTCCAGAACAGATCAAATTATTTAATCTTTACAGGCCAAGTACTTATGTTTATGTACTTATGCAGTTCAAATGATTAATAGTACCTTAGTTCATAATTAGTTAATTTTAGAAGGACGTTCCTTCAGTAACGTCCTTGGTGGGCGGTATGTTTGCAACCTTACATTTTGTAAAGCTTCCAACGTCTTCGATAGATGGCGTTGGCTTCGAATTAGAAGTCGTTAGCGTTAGGCTTCCGCAATTTGTAGGTCTATGATTTATTTTCAATAAACGAGATCGAGTCGGGGATCGACTCCGAGATCAGTACGCACTTGTGGTCTTTTATTTAAAATTCCCGCATGCTACAGTTCAGTTCAACTCATTGTTCTCAAAATACCACCCGGTGCCTTAACACTATGCCTGAAACTAAGTGCTCTAATGTCAGCGAGCGTTGCACGCCCGCTTGGCAGTGACATTCATTGGTTGTCTTTGAAGCTACATTCCCGAGAGTAGTGTTTAATAAAGTCATATATAGAAGTGCATTTAGTTGTTATACTTTTGTAACAAACGGCGTTATAATAAATTACAGAATTTATAATTTATTGTAGTTGTTAGCTTAGTGATTGCATCGTCCGCTGATTCAAGGAATTGATTTAGATAAATATATATATATACTGGGTGTTTGTGAAACGCTCCCGAAAACGAAGACAGATGATAATACTAAGGATACCTATGATGATGGGTCACAAAGAAATTCGATCCCGAGGAAAAAAAATCATCTTTTCACAACGTTTTATTAACTTTATTCACGCTCCATCATGTTAGTACGGTTACATGAAACGATATTTCATTAAAAAAATCATGAAAATACTTATACATAAAACCAGCAGTAAAACTTAAAAAAGAAAATCAGCTGACAATAGGGTCAATATCCTCGCGGGCGCCGAACTCTTATCTAGATCGGTACGAAACAATGCATTAGGTATACTACTCACTCTACCCTTCCCTTTCATACACACGCTGCCTCGTGTCGCCTCGCGCTGTGGAATTTACACATGCTTCAAGGACGTTACCTCGTGCGCATTTGTTTTGGCGGGATTGATTAATAATTTTAGTTTTTGAGACAGTTCCGTGTTGACTATCACGAGTGACAGTTCAATTGTTTTGTTTATTTAATTATTGTCGTTATTACTTGTTATTTATTATTTAATGATATTGTTTTTGTTGTTACGTTTTGTGTTTTTTGTTTTGTTTTAATAATGCCTAATGCGAAGGTACGTTTATAGTGCTCGTGAATACGGCAACATGTTATGCCTTGGAAAATCTCATAAGGCCACGGAGGATCGATAAGCTGTTTCATACCTAGTTTGTTTTAAATAACTTAGTACTGAACTGATCTGAATAGGTACATAACTGAATACATCAGAATAATAAACATACCTACACAATGGATAAAAAAGCATGACTCTAACCGTGTTAACATTTTATTTAAGTATTTTTTTCATTAGCGGGAAATCGAACTAGTTATTTGGTTTATTGAACCTGTGAATTCGAATTAAAGTGGCTACGTGGAGACAAGCACGCTGATTGTAATTCAGTAATTCCACTGCTGGTTTTATGTTTCAGTATTTTCATGATTTTTTAAATGAAATTATCATTTCATTAGCTGTACTAACATGATGGAGCATGTATAAATCTAATAAAACATTGTGAAAAGATGATTTTTTTTTTCATCAGGATCGATTTTATATTTCACCCATCATCAAAGGTATAATTAGTACTGTCGTCTGTCTTCGTTTTCGGGAGCATTTCAAAAATACCCTGTATAATAACACTAACATATACATTCAATAGAATATATAATATGTATAATAAAAACTGCGGTTGCCAATGCGCCTGCTAAGCGTGGTAACTAAGGAAATCAATGGGGTTCAGCAGTGGACTTTTATAGGCTGTAATGGAATGGATGGATTGTGAGTTCGTTTCTTACCTGAATGCTATAGTGAAAAATTAATGAAAAAATATCTACAAGCAATACAGTCAAAATAATATAATATGATAATTCTTAAGAAATCAAGGCTAGTAATTCTTGCGTATACTCTACGAAATATATCCTATAGAATACCGAGATTCTGATCAAGTATATATACACCACGAGTTTTAGAATGATATTGTGTTTGTAATTATTAAAGATGCGGTTTTTTAATTAATTATGGTGGTGAAACTATTAATGTGACTCCCACAAAACGAAAAAAATCCAACAACATTTTAAGGATATTATTATATTGGATGCGTAAGGTAGCCAATTAACTTTTTATATAGCCGACCTAAAGATTTCTCGTGTAAAAACTCTGAATGTGCCTTAAAAATTTTAATAACTACTCGTATAATGATTTCTTATATTTACGCGAAGACTACACATTAAATGAAACTATTTTTTATTTGATTCTATCGCGTTTAATTTAAATTTTTAAATCCCGAAGTTTCGGGTGCTTTACATCACCCATGGTCACGGGGGGACTGAGGCGTTTGATGTCCCAATGTCATAGTTAGCCCGGCTACCTTCAGTTTTAATATTAATTTTTGGTCCGATCTACGCAGAATGAGCTTACAGTATCTTGAAGTCTTGCAGTAGTATACTTGGGTTTGGATATAATTTCATTAATTATAGGATTCCAAGCAGTTGGCAGCACCCATCCATCTTCTCTATAGAAATTAGGATGTTTTTTAATTTCAATAGCCTCGCGAATCATCCTTGGTAAGCGGTGTTCTTTTGCGAGGATTTGTGGTCTATCAAATCTAATGTAATGGTATGTTCACAAACTGCAGACTTCCGGAACGTGGGTGCTTCAAGTCAGCTATATCTATATATAAGGGAATTAAAAATTTAAATTATATGAGATAGAATCCGTAAAAATTAGTTTCATTTAACTAGTCGTATAATGAAATATTTGATAAGAAGAAGATTTAGGTCGAATTTCATCTCAATCTTTCAATCCAAGGTCACCGATATTGCTTTCTGTTCTTGCAAGCTAAAAAGGCAAAGGGCTGGTGACATCTGTCGCAAAAGTGATAACCGTTTTGGTGTACGTATCGTAGAGAAAATAACGGATGTGTGATCATGACTAGAAATAAAAACTTTTGATATTACAATTTTTTTAAGTACTAACTGTACACGCACAGTAAATATACTTGAAATAATACACTGATTAAATGCAAAACATACATAATATTAAAATACTATTTTATTATTATAATATGTAATAATAAGAACGTAATTATTGAAACGATGCACTCAGACAGTAAACGTGGCTGATGACGACTGGAGCCGAGTATACACGATTCAGTGCGTCACCGAGCCGAGCGCGCTTGATGTCGAGTGGAGCCGAGTTAATCTGATTCAGCGTCACCGACCCGAGCGTGACGGTTTACTTTCGTTCACTGCTCAGAAAGAACGCGGCTTAAGAAGTTTTCTCTTCGAAAGCGTAATGTGATATGCTTTTTACCCAGATGGCTGGTAGTAACTGGATACTTAAAAATCAAGCCGAGTGACGCATTGGAAGAGAACTTTGTTTTAACTGTTGAAGCTATTTACTGACGCAGGATAGTGACGATAGTGAATTTTAATTAAATTTAGTTGTGGTAAAATTAACTATCCTATGCCCTGATCAAATTAGGATGAGATTTTTATGAACAAAACTACACTCATCTGTCAGCTCGTTATTACAGTCTAAAATGCATACCAAGTAGTGGTGGTGTAAGAATATCCACTACCCTATATGGGTGTCGTAAGGGGCGACAGAGAGAACCGGATATGGGCATCTTTTTATCTGCATAACAACTCAAAATAACAAAAACCTGCGATTGCCAACTCGTCTGCCAAGCGTGGCATCGATGGAAAAATCCTCTCTATAAGGAAATCTATGGGGGAGGCCTTTTTCCAGCAGTGGACTTTTATCGACTGTAATGAAAAATACATGATACAAAAAAAATAATTAAGAAGCTTCTTTTAAATAAAATTTCGGCTAAAATGAACAGGGAACAATGAACAATGAACAATTGATAGGTAATTAAACAAAATAGCACTCTAAGAATTGCTTAATAATTTATAACTAAACTCTCTATCGTTATCGCGTTAGTTAACTTCGTTACCTAACTTTTGTAAATTACTAAACTTTAATTAATTAAAACAGAGTAGGTATTAATTTTCAATAAGAGCCATTTAATTAAGTATTGCTATTGTCCTGTTTTTCTTATAATTTCATGGATCAGACACTTGTCTTAAATTTTAAACAAAGGATGTCAACCGATTTCAATTTCCCGAACTTTTGCTAACGGATTTACTACGTGACCGACGGGAATAAAAAATTGTTAGGGAGCCTGCGGATCAAATGTATGAAATTTATTTTAAGGTTATTTTAGCGCGTGCGTAAGAAGCAAGCTCTTCTTCTTTTTACCATGATGGTGAACAGTGGCGAATAAAATAACACCTTTGAGGTGGATCGCTATACGATTGTGAAAGAAGTCTTGCTGTATCAAAGGTTGCTCGGATGTTCAGTATATCTCTTAAAAAGTCTACTTTAATTCACCTTTGTCTTCTCAACCAAATCAATCGTATGACAGTTCATACAGTTCTCCTATATGTTCCTTTCTCTTAGATTTTACTCGCTGCTCCTTGTTGCCACTCTAGCTATTTTGCGACTAGTATAAACGAAACGTTTATAGTGCCATCTATCGGAAGCCATGAGATATTTCTAAAATATTTACAGCACACGTTTGCACACTGTGCACTGTGCTGTGTGCCGTGTACAGCATGTAACTATACAAATCTCACACATACACATAATATATGCCACTTCAGCCTACTAATCCAAATTAAAAATAATTAATAGCTATAACTTATTAAAGACTTTTCGGCATAACTTCGGCAATTCGGTAAAAGTACGATTACACAGTAAAATCTAACGATATCGCAAGAAAGTTCTGCAATAATCCCTTAATAGTCTTAGAATTGGCTCGAGGCCTCTCGCGTAATTAAGGTTAATATTTAATTTACTTAGATTTATTTAGTTAATATTAGGGTTAATATTTATAAGCCACGTAAATCATTTTGTTCGTTTTATCTTCTCTTTTAACAAATAATAAAATCTTTGTAGCTGATGAATTTGGAGGATTTTTTTATACAAGTAATAGTCCTACGCAGATACGCTCTATGATTTAGCTCAGTTGCATCACAAAGTATCGAGCCAATGGACTTTTTATTGTTATGTGTTGTTGTGTAGCTTTTCATTTTCTTCAAATTAAATTATTCTTAAAATTTATAATTTAATTAATAAAATGTATAGTTTATAATATTGATTTGAAATTATGCTTAATACTACTGTGTTTTTATAGTAAGTGAAGAGAAACGAGGTATTCCAAATTAGTTCTTAGGGGTGACAACGAATTCTGTATTTTGATTCTTAATCGAGGATAGATGTAGATGTTTATGGGCCACAGCATTCACTTCCCATCGATTGAACTGTGTGCCTTTTACTGATCCACAAAAAATTGGAACGTAGAAAAAAATGGTATTTTTGGGCCTAACGTTAATAAATTAGTTTATACTTTAAAAAATTACCTTTATTATTCTGAATTAAAATACAAAAAAAACTGGTTCGTTTTAGAATCTAGATTTCGAGAAAATATATAAATAAGAAATAATTTAGAAAATCAATTGTGTTAATACAATCGATTGATCATTTATTCCGATCCAAAAAATAAATATAAAATAAAAAAATACTTTCTCAGTTTCATTAAAGTTCTGTTAATTACTTTGAATGATATTTGAACCCGTGAATACAATCGATTGATCATTTATTCCGATCCAAAAAACAAATATAAAATAAAAAAATACTTTCTCAGTTTCATTAAAGTTCTGTTATTTACTTTGAATGATATTTGAACCCAATTAGAAATAAAATATATATCTGTATAAATATAATATCTATAATAAATATAAATTATAGTATATAATTAAAATATAGAATTGATACACTAGTGAAATTTTCGTTTCTGAACGCTACGTACCACTAAACGTCTTTTCATGTTAAAACTTGACGCTTCAAACTTCAAAACTATTCACATAATTTAAGAAAAAGTTTCGATTCGATTTGAAACGAGCAAAATTTAATTGATTTTCGAATAAATCGACCATTTTAAGATCTGATTTCGATAATTTTTCTGTGTTAACTAGGGAGATAAAAAAGAATTGCGATACAAAATACTTACTAATAAAGAATATATAAAATATCAACATGCCAACAAATAACAGTAACAATAACGATTTAAGTAATCGATCTCAGATCGACATGCCTAGTATTCACTACATTTGTCACTTACTTGTTGTTTTAATTGTCTTTAATTGTCATTTTCTTGATAAGCACAGCTTTCCTCTAAAGATTTTTTACTGATCCTGCTATTTTATTTGACTTTTTTGATTCTTTACTAGGTTCCAAGAATCTTGCCTACACGACTGACCCTAATTAGGTATTGATATCATGGGCCATTGTTTTAACTGCAATACACTTATAGTAGGTATACGAATTTATGAATATTATTTAAGTTACTATAGTGAAAAAACGACTGTTACAGTGTATGTAATATATAACTTCACTTTTACTTATTCGACGATAACTCAGCTCCTAGATTGACAAATCTTACCAGATTTTCATCTATGTATTGTTTATAAGTAAGCTTTTAAATGGTCCTAATTTCATCTTGTTGACACCTGGGCCCAAGAATGTCCCTGGAAACGTCCCCAACGTTTAGCAACAGAGTAGACCCCAAATAAATGCAATAGGTTTTCGAATAAGGTGGCACCAAAGGTGCGATACCTTTGCCTATGAGCATGAATTTTTTATCGTATTTAATTCGTAACGCCATCGAATGACTTTGCGTGATAAAATATAGTTCCATTTACGTCAGCCTGGGGCGCTGTTCATATTTCCATACACTTCTATACGCAAGTCGATGACGATACGAAAACGTTTGTGTCAAAAACTTTTTCTAAGGCACCGGCACAGCCTAAGAAGAACATATAGTAAGAATGTGGCACAGGTATTGCGATCGTCAAGCCGTTTGTAGGGGAGGCCCACATTACGAAGTGAACTTTCTTCCAAAAATTAGTGAATAGTCATTATACTAATAATAATGTTTTCCATACCCAATATCGGTCACGGCGTTCAGTCACAACGGAGACTAGCCATCTGCGCAGTACAGAATAAAGACGAATTACTCGTATAGTGCACAAGGTGTGCGCAAGCACAGATGCACTCTCTATTCCTCTATATTCCTCCACTTTCATAATCCGATGGAACGGTGACCCGACACGATCGGAGAGAGATCAGGCGCAGAACCAACGGCTTTACTTGCTTTCCAAGGCACGGAGGTCAAACACCGACAATATCCTGACTCCGGGCTAGTATTGAGAATTTTTTGTCAGAAAAACTCAACATCTGGTTTTTGGCCCGACCCAGGATTCGAACCCAGGACCTTATGATAAGCAGGCGCGTTTACAACCACTAGATAAACGAGGTAGTTAGAGAGTAACAAAACAATTACAGGGGTACGAAAAAAAAAGACGCGACAAATTTTAACTAAAATTGTCTTGTTACTTGTTTTTTTAACAACGATTATGCTTTTGATCACTTATTAAAGCTGTAGGGTAAATTTACAATGTTTCGTCGCAAAATAAATAGATTTCAGACTTTCGTCAGTAACTTAAATAATTTTCACAAATTTAAATTGATTTCGATCTTATACAGTCACCTTTTATATTTAAACAGACTTCAAAAGATTTATTTTTAAATTAAAACTATTTTTAAATGATTTTTTTAAAAGTAATTATATATTATGAGTCATGGTAGCTTAGGAGATAAGCGTTAGCCGTAAACTTAACAGTACGCGAGCACTCCGGGTTCAATCCCCACTGGCACTAACGAATTTGTTAATTGTGATTTTAAGTGCTGATTAACCACGTGTTCGACGGTGAAGATGAATATCGTAAGGAAATCTGAATGTCTTAGGAATAAAAAAAAAGAATCGTGGTAGAAGTGAAACCTTCAAATGAAATGAAATATAAAACAAAAAGATTTCACAGCAAATGATTTATTTCATTTGACAATTTTCAACCACAAGTGCGGCATAAAATATTAGATGTAAATTAATTTTTTTAAGCGAATAAATTTTACAATCCTTTTAGACATGTAGAGGCTTAATTTTAGTGTATTAATTAAGAATATTTTCTTATATATTAGGTCTAAAGATGAACATGGACAAAACAAAAATCATGTTTAACGTCCATGTCACACCTATGCCGGTAGTTGTTGGGAGCACTAAGCTCGAAGTTGTTGACGAATATGTTTACCTGGGACAAATAGTCCGACTAGGTAAGTCCAATTTCGACAGAGAGGTCAATCAACGGACGGATTCAACTCGGCTGGGCAGCGTTCGGGATATTACGACACATCTTCTCGTCAGGCATACCTCAAAACCTCAAAACTAAATTGTACAACTGGTGCGTGTTGTCAGTGATGACCTATGGATCTGAGACGTGGCCCTTCACTAGCAACGCACACAGAGAAGACCGAGATAATAGGAAACACTTTATACTGTACTAGTTGTGCTCTGTGGCTTTTTCCGCGTATATCACGCGTCTGAGCCGCGCGAAAATCATAACACCTCACTTATAACGTTCACTGCTGGTTCCTCTCGAGTAACTTTCGTTCGTAAGGATCAATATGCCGTGCCTAATAATAACGCTCATAAATTACTTTTTAATTTTTAATTTTTTTTTTGTCACAAAATTAATTATTTTGGCTTATGTATAAGAAAAAGGTCTATGATAACGCGGACTTTTTTTTAGATGAAAGAAGGATCTATATTTTTGTACAACATTGTATTTACGTATTATTACGTATCGTATCTATTACGAATCTATTACGTAACCATTACGCCAGGGCACGCGGATAAAGCAGTTCTTGAGCGCTACTTCTTGTAACTTGCTAAACAAAAATCAATATTAAAGGCTAGCTGAGAGGTATAGCCTAAAGCTATATAGCCTATACATTCCTCATGAACTTAGCTACATACAAAAAGAAATTAACAAATCGGACTGGTAGTTCCAGAGATTAGCGTGTTTCAACAAACAAAAAACCTGTTTATTATATTAGTATATAGATTCTATCTCATACTCTCGCTGGCTAAGCATCTAGATTAGCGTTATAGCGTTTCAAATCACAACGACACTAAAGAAGTTTCACTTCAAAAAACATGTGTGCAGTTCAGACGCGGTAGAAGTGAATTCTAAGCTAAAACTAAGCTTCGAAAGAATAAGACGAACGCAGAGTATCAGGTGTAGGATATTTCAGCCAATAGCGTAACAATAAAGTACATTATAATTAACACCATCGCAGTTCCATAGTAAGGCATTTGGCCATAGAAAGTAACGCCAACAAGTGTATGGTACCGTTCATCATTTTTTATTTTAACCCATGATTTTAAAGTGTAAATTACAGGCTCCGATTTTATTTATGTTCAATTCAAATTTACAATTATCATCGTAATGTACCAGTGGTTAAAATAATTCCTAGAGGTGCGAGGATGCAGCTTGCTAAAGCATTGTCATGCACTATTCAAAATTGTTTCACTAATAGTGAAAAGAGTTGGCAAAAATTATTTAATTTCGCGTATTCCCATTTTCATTTTGATAAAACAATAAATAAATCAACTACGTCTCAACTAAAAGCGACATCTTTTTAAAATTTAGATAACACAATTAATACTCATTTATCTCGACCACGTCCTAAATTTGATTTAAAAAGGAGGTGAGTCGAAAGTAATGGATGGCGACTTAAAAAATGCATCCCGTATTTTATTCTCAGACGACATCCTGGCTCCTCGTAATTTCGAAACTCTTGAAAGCCTTCGTCAGAAGCATCCTTCGGTCAATCGCAATAAAATATACTTGATAAAAATACTGAGCTAAAAAGTGATATGATTAAGTTGCATAAAGAATATACTTTTGTTTTAAAAGAAAAGGATCAACATCAGAGAACAGTCGATGAGTTTGACCAATGCAGCAAGGAATATGAGGAATCCCTCAGATTAATTGCTGCACTGCAGTTACAGTTAAGTGAGGCTAATGAGCAGATTGTGCAATTAAAACAATACATAGATAACTTGAAAGCATCCCAAACTCAAAGTCTGTTCAATGAGCTCATAGAATGTGAATCTTCTAAAACATTGCAATCCTCCACAACAATCGATTTGACTGGTGATGATTTTGTCACATCAAGAACAGCAGCAAGGATTACCTGCAGTAGAAGAAAATTAAAGAAATACATAAAAATTAATAAATATATTAGGAAAGTACAGACGTTAATTAAAACTAAAATTAATGTCAAAAGTTATATAAACGTATGTAAAGAAAAGCAAGAATTAATTAATAAACTTAAATTATATGCAATTGAGGTGGAAAATATGAATAACTGTTATGAGACTGATATAGAGTGTCTAAATTCAACAATTTTATCACTTAAAAACTCCCTACAAATTATATCAAATAAATATACATCGGCTCAGGATGAGATAAAAGAACACACATTGGCCATGAATGATCTGGTAAAGTCATGTAAGTATAAAAGGAGCGCTATGACTTCTTAATAAAACATCAGAGTGAGTATCAGCGCTCCATAAGAGGTTCATCGGGGACAATATGAGCAAATAATAATGATAAGAAAGGACTCATTATTTTCACCTACACTCTATGGCAGTACCATGACAAAGAATATTAACTTAAAGAGTAATTTAAATATAAAAAAAAATAAAGTCATTATGTATTGTGATGACATCGGCAAAAATTTGGGCACAATGTCAAATAACTGTTTAAAAGGACATCAGGTTAGTAATTATTGTATGCCTGGAGCATCCTTTAATCATATAATGAATAAAGTTTTAACTAGTAAGTTTTTCCCTAATAGCACATTAATAATTCTTGTTGGGAGAAGAGGCAATATAAACAAAACTCAATTATTAATAAAATATATTGATTATCAAAATACTTTAAATGTACATAAAATTATCTTGTTTACATTGCCATACATACAGGGTTGGCCACAGGAAAATAAAATAAGATACAATTTAAATTTATTAATGAATAACTTTTCATTGTTATAATTATAATAATATAATTAATTTAATTGACATAAATAATTTCATTAAGAAATTTTTGACTAGAGATAGGTATTACCTATCCAAATATAATTTAAGACAGATAGCAAATGTGCTATCTTATTGTTTATATATTAACTCACAGTGTAATGACTTAATATGTAATTTGGAATCAGTTCCAAGTGATTTAAATTATAATGTAGCTTACAAAACCTTAATTGTATGACTCCACAAAGTGATAATAAAAATTGTTTACACCTGGTACATCAGAATATACAAGGCATGATAGGCAAAGAGCTAGAAATTGAATTGTTCTTAAATAGCAAAAATATTCATATTTTATGTATTACTAAACATTAGTTAAAAGCTTATAACTTAATGTTTAACTTCAGTAATCACCAGGTGGTCAGTTCTTTTAATAGAGAAACGGTTTCAAGTGGTGGCTCGTTAATATTATCTAGTAAATTATTATCATGTAAAGAACGTAAAGATATTGTGAGCGAATTGTAGAAATGGCATGTGTTGTGAGCATCTACAGACCTCCATGTTCTATATACGATACTTTTGAAAAAATTATGGAGGAAGTTTTTGTTAAGCTTAATAAACAGAATACATCTGTTGTAATATGTGAAGACTTTAATATCAATCTCCTAGAAGCTTCCTCCACCAATATTAAATTTAGATCATTGTTTAAATCATATGGTCTTTTTAATTTATTTTTAGAGCCAACGCGTATTACTGCATGTAGTGCAACATGTATTGATAACATTTTTACAAATGTAAAGCCGTTGCATAAATGTATAATTCAAAAATTGAGTTCTGATCACTGTGACAGTTAGTTTCGTTACCTTATGTTCACAAAAAGCAAGAAGATGAGAAAATTGTGTTTGTTCCAGTAAATGCACGTCGCTTGGAGAAGTTTAGAAGTAACATAGTGAATAAACTTCCATCACTTTCATACCAAAATAATCCTAACTTTTTGTATGGAAACTATTGTTCTAAAACGTTCTCCTTGAACAGTCGGAAGGCAATCCGTGAATGGGCGACAGTAGGAGTCCATAAGAGCAGACAAAGGTTATATGAACTTTACCGTGATAGGTCATATAACCCTAGCGTCGAATCTAGGGAATGTGTAAAAAAATATTCAAAAATATTTAAAGGAGTGTGCCCCACAGCCAAGTCTTTGCATTTGAGCAACAAAATTAAGACGGCTTCTAATAAAATTAAAATGACGTGGAGTATAATTAATAGTGAAACCAGTAAGGTCAACTCTCGCAATTCAAACTAACGGTTAAATTTTAACAACAAATTAACAGAATCGGATCAGGATGTTGGACTGGTTTTAAAAAATATTTTATTGATATTCCGATCTTAACCACTAACTTACTGAATTCTTCTCCCGCTGTCGCCGAATCATTACGTAAACAAAATGTAAATGCGTGTACAAAGAATTTTACATTTCATAAAATATCATCAAAAGATATTGTAAAATATTTTAAAACTATTAATATTAAGAAAACTGCGGATCTGTGGCGCATTTCCGTTAAGTTATTGTGTCTATAATCGATTTAGTCGCGCCTCAACTAGCTATTATTTTTAATACTAGTATCAAATTTGGTGTGTTTCCTGATTTAAAGAAGCATAGTAAAGTAATACATTTTTTTTAAATCTGGTAGTACATTAGACCCCGCCAATTTTAGATCAATTTCTGTACTGCCAACACTTAGTAATTTTTTTAAATTATTCTTGAACAAATGTTTTTTTTTATGTAAATAATTTACTTCATAAAAATCAATTCGGTTTCACAAGGGGTCGCTCGACAACTATGATAATGCTGGTGTTGAGCTGATTATTTTTATAGCTGATATTTTCAATGCATGGGAGAATTCACAGGATGCTTTGGATATATTCTGTGACCTATCCAAAGCCTTCGATTGTGTTCACCATGAAATATTTATCAGAAAATTACAACACTATGGTGTAGGAAGTAATACTCTTAAATTAATTGTTTCATATTTAAGTAACAAAACGCAAAAAGTTGTCATTAATAGTATGAGCTCTTCCGGGTCGATAGTACAAATGGGCGTGCCTCAAGGCTCAATTCTCGGTCCCTTTCTGTTTCTTGTATATATTAATGACTTACCTTACATTTTAGGGGATAACCATAATATAGTATTATTTGCTGATGACACTTCATTAATTTTCAAATAAAAACGACAATTACTAAAACATGACGAAGCAAATAATGCTATATCTAAATTAGTAAATTACGTTTTAGTGCCATTTAAATAAACTTGCATTAAAATGGCACTTAAACGAAATGTATGAAATTCATGACTCCAAAAGTCAAACAATTAAATAATAATGTAATTTAAAATGGGGAGGAACTGAGTCTTGTCGATACCACCATTTTCTTGGAATAATACTAGACGCGAAGCTTCAATGGAGCCCCCATATATCAAAATTAGCAAGCAGACTTAGTTCTGCAGCATATGCTGTAAAAAAAATCAGAAATCTTACCAGTGTGGAAACAGCTAGACTTGTTTACTTTATCTATTTCCACAGTATAATGTCGTATGGTATTTTGCTATGGGGACACGCGACTGACACTGAAATTATATTTGTTTTACAGAAGAGGGCCATAAGAGCAATCTATGATTTAAAACCTGAAGAGTAGCTCCGACAAAAAAATAAGGAAATTGATATATTAACTTTGGCCTATCAACACATTTATGTAAATGTAATGTACGTACACAAAAATAAAAGTAGTTATACAAAAATTCATTCTGTAAATACTAGGAACAGACACAAGCTAGTAGTACCAGTTACTCGACTCCACCGAGTCAGTAATTCATTCTTGTGGTGATGTATACGCTTTTATAACAAAATCCCAGAAAATATACAAAATTTGACGTGCTCAATGTTAAAAAACTTTATTAAAAAAAGTTTGTATAAAAAGGGTTATTATAATATTAAGGAATTTATGGATGATAATAACCCCTGGGAATGAGGTGATATCTACCAAGCTATTTCTAATTTGTTTTGTGTGGTTAATTGTGTAACATACATTATTGTAAGCCGTTATTTAAAAAAAAAAGTCCATGACAGACAGAGGTTTTTTTTCGAACTAGTGGTAATTAAACAAAGGAGTGACGTTCAGTAAGTATTATTTATAATCTATGTTGAATAAAAACGTTTCTGTTTCTGTTTCGGTTTCAATATCTATAGAAAAAATTCTAAATTTAACTTTAAATACAACAGCCTGGACTCAAGGTACTTTACCAATAAAATTTGGTGGTATTGATGTGAGAAATCATTCTAGCGTTGCATTGCCTGCTTTCCTTGCTTCCGTGCATAGTGTCAGTGATGACATGGCAAATGCTCTGTCCCGTCGAAAATGTTCCACTGGAAGTTAACAAACAAAACAGTGGGATATTCCGTTGGTACAGAACATGCAGAAAGATTTGTTTCATAATTTCCATAGTGACCAAGATAAGGCACGCCTTCTAGCTGTTTCGACTAAGGAATCTAGTCACTGGTTACACGCTTTATCATCAAGTAATCTCGGCACATTACTTGATGGGGAAAGCTTGCGCATCGCCGTAGGAATCCGACTAGGAGCGGCGATTTGTCAATATCATTAGTGCCCCTGTGGTAGCAGCGTTGACAAGTTTGGGCTCCACGGACTTTCATGTAAGAAAAGTGCTGGTAGGTTTTCACGCCACGGTTCTTTGAACGATGTCATCCGAAGGGCTCTTATCTCTATAAATATTCCCTCGGTTTTAGAATCTTGTGGAATATTTAGAGACGATGGCAAGAGACCCGACGGTATGACATTGGCCCCTTGTGAGAGAGGTAAAGATCTAGTGTGGGATGCTTCTTGCGTAGACACTTTGGCGGCCTCTCATCTCAGGGGTACTTCGTTTAGAGCCGGGGCGGCATCAGAGGCAGCTGAACTGAGTAAATGGCGCAAATATGAGTCTCTTAGAGATGACCACATATTTGTGCCATTTGCTGTAGAGACTATCGGTCTGTGGGGTCCACGTGCGGTAGAGTTCCTAAGGGAACTCCATGCGCGGTTGGTCGTTGCTGCTGGTGATAAGAGGGCTGTTTCTTTTCTCGCTCAAAGGCTAAGTATATCCATTCAGCGGGAAAACGCAGACAGATTTCTTGGCACGATACCGCGGGGAGTAGGACTGTATGATATTTAAGTTACTAGTTTTAGCTTCTTTTTTTATTATAGTTTTTAATATTGTATATAATAAATTTTTTAAATTATAATTTAATCCAAATTGGTCTGTAGCGGAAATAAATAAAATGTAACTGTAGCTGTTGCTAAAAACAAATGTTTCGAAGTAAAATTTTTCAACAAAAGACATTTATTACAAACGGGAGTTTTTCAAATCATTTTCAAATTGAATGGATTTTGTTTTTAATTTTCTAAGCTGATTTATTCTTAAGTTTGATGTAGAATTAAATTATTTTGCAGAACAATTACTTAAGTGTGATGTTAAGAAAAACATCGTAATGAAACCTTTATGTCTGAGATATAAAAAAAAATATCTAGTAATATGAAGTCAGACATGATGGCAGACATTTCCTTGCCCTAGTACGACGTATACTTATAGTCTGTAACTTTACTTTACTTTAGGGAAGCTGCGCTTCGTATGGTGAGTGTAAAAAACCGAACACTATTTTCACTGGAAACGAGGCATTCTAGCTTAGTCCTCAGTGGGTGACAACGCATCTGCATTTTGATTCCTAATCGAAGACTAATGTAAACACACACAACATACACTTACCATCAGATGGAATGTGTGCTCGTTTGTTAACATTATCCCATAAAAAAGGTGTGACCACGCATCTGCAGTCTGACTCTAAATCGAGGAGAAATGTAAGTGTGACCAATTTTAATGAAATTTTTTGTGTGTGTTCGAGAGGGTCCCTGGATGATTTTGATTTACTATTGGACCCGGTAAGTGGCGCTGTTGTGGAGATGCATAAATAACACGTGCGAAGCCGGAGCGCATCGCTAGTAAGTAAATAAAACCAAGTAATTTTTTTAAGTGTGTTCATTAAAAAATCTCTTTAAGGTAAATAATTAATTAATTGATCCTACTATTTTGTCCGCATTGCTGCTGGTTCACATCTTATGTAAGTGCTAATTCTCACCAGCTACAATGCCTCCAACAATGTTTCGTGTACCGCATGAATTAGTACAAGCAGAGAAACTTGATCTTGTTTATGTCGAATTTGTGGCTCTGTTCACAAGCAAACACAGAAAATAGGTAATATAAACATGAAAGGAAACATTTATGATAATGATTGAATATATACATACATGAAATTAATAATTTTTATTACTTTATATTTATGCACCGTGTAGTATCGGTGTATGGATATCGATCAATACATATCGTCCTGTTGGTGTCGTAAGAGGTGTCAGAGGAAAACTAACCAAAATCAATGTGAAATGTGAAGATAGGTAGCAGCGTCTTTTTAGTAACCAAAAAACATAAAAACTGCGGTTGCCAAACCGCCTGCCAAGCGTGGCGACTATCTAAAATATCCCACTATGAGGCAATCTATGGGGAGGCCTATGTTCAGCAGTGGACGTTTGATAATATAGATTTCTTAATCAATTAAATCTGAGTCAGTATAAAATCACTGGAATCCACTGTAAAGAAAGTGTATAAACTGATTAAATATTATGAAATTTAATTGAAATATAGACCTGGGCTGCCACGATTTTAATAGTTTATGAAGAGAAAATATTATCCAATTAATTCTCATGCTGTACTCACCAAATCTTTACATGTAAATACAATTGAAGTGTCTGTCTGTAAAATTGAAATAACTGGCTTCTATTAAGTTCAACCTACTATTAAAACATCAGCACGACACACGATTAAGTCATTAACCGTGTAGTGGCGGTGTAAGAATATCCACTACCCCATATCATCCCGTTGGATGGGGAAGGGCGACAAAGGGAAACAAAGCAGGAGATGGCCAGCAGCGTCTTCCTAATAACGACAAAAATAAAAAATTGTGGTTGCAAACCCGCTTGCCAATTAGCAAAAAAGCGTGGAAATTACGGTAAATACGGGGTAGGCCCATGTTCAGCAGTGGAATTTAATAGGCTATAATGTTAACGGTAATATTAAGACATTTTTTATAGAATAAGGGTGAAAACAAACAGAATCACAAACGAAAGAAACGAGAACACAATCCACCTGATTGTAAGTGGATGCTGTAGCCCATAGACATTACGTCTACGAGCTGCTATTTTACGCTGTTATTCTGTGAAAGCGTGGTATTTCTCCGGCCGAGCCGACACATTCATGCCACAACCATGTTATAGCTTCAGAATGGTTTCACAACGTAAAAATAAATAACCATTTTTTTTAAATGTCTGTCTATGTGTAAAATTTCTATTAGTCAAAGATTGGAGCCATGGTAGCTCAGTAAATAAAGACTCGTCTTTAATTTCGTAGTATGCGAGCAAACCCAGTTCAATAGCGCTGACACCTTCGAAATTGTTAATTGCAATTTAAAAGTTGATTCATTGTTCACGTGCTCGGTGATGAAGAAAACATCAATATACCAGGTTTGTCTTTGATCAACTTGACGTTTCTTGACTGATTATTTAGGGAGTATAGATGTAAATATCTACGGGCATTATCTTAACATCAGGTGGACTGTGTACTCGTCACTCTTGTTCTTTAAAAAAAATTACAGTGATAAAATAAAACAACAAAGTTTAACCCCGTTTTGTTGAAATTATGATTACAACCCCCGCACTTTTTACTAAGAATTTAATAAAGGGAAGCATAGAGCTATTTCAAACCCCATTAGTGTCATCGTGTAAGGAAAAAAGAAGCAAACATATATTTGATCTAGCTTCTGCCTTTTCAGTAAAACATTGCACACCAAGCGTTTTGATGCAACATAGGACTTAATTAACCCCCGACGAAAAAGAGGGGTGTTATATGTTTGTAGTCTGTATCTGTGTATCTGCGTATCTGCGTATCTGTGTATCTTTGTAGCTGTGTGTTTGTGTACCTGTGTGTCTGTCTATGGCATCATAGCTCCTGAACGGATGAACTGATTTTGATTCATAGACGATTTTGATGCGTAGGCATTTCCCCATGTAAAAAAAGGGTGTCCGTGGACTACTATAGCTCCTTATCATAAGTTGGACTGTAGGTTCGTTTGTCAATTTAGTTTTATGAAAAAGAAGTAAGAATTTCTTAACCGAAAAAGGAAAATAATATCTGCACTATATTTATAGGATAAGGGTAACAAATGTGCACACAATCCACCTCATCGTAAGTAGATGCTATTATACATAAACATCTTCATTTGTTTTCAATTAAGAATCAAAATGCAGATGTTTTGTCGCCCGGAGGACTTAGATGGAATGCCTCGTTACCAGTAAAAAGGGCATTAAGCTGCTATTTTATGTTGGTATTCTGTGAGAGCTTGGTGCTTCCCCGGTCGTGCTGACCCATTCGTGGTACAAATATAATATAGCTGCAGCGTGGCTCTACCACATAAATGATAATAATATTTATAATAGTAATATTTTTATTGACATATAGATTTAACAAATGTAAGCAAGAACAGTGCGTTAAACATCTAAACAATGTTCAAGGTAAGTTATACAAATATTTTCCGTTGGACCCCAAACTAGGATAATCCTGTATGTTGGGGTCCGAGAGTGCAAGTTTTCTAAAGAATTGTACACAGTCTTAACGAAAACGAATAACATATTTTAATAGTGTAAATATCATAGTGTAGTGTAATTTTACTTGAGCGCGTGTGTGTGTGTGTGTGTGTGTGTGTGTGTGTGTGTGTGTGTGTGTGTGTGTGTGTGTGTGTGTGTGTGTGTTTGTGTGTGCGCTTCTAGTGGCGTTTGACTAGATCTTCATTTCCCTGATATGTTAACGTCATTAGCCAATTTCTAATTTGGCGAAAGACCTGTGATGTTATGGTATCGAGATATTTTGTTATAAGTGCGTGGATGGAGAAAACATGGTAGGTGACTAGCAAAAGATATTTTATTGTTAGGGACGGGGATTTTGTATACCTTTTTTTAAGATGTTGGTAGTTAGGCAGGTTTGGAGCGTTTTTATGACATCGTATTACTTTTAGGATGAACAATTGGCGAACAGATAGCACACGAGACAAATTAAAGACCTCTCTGGTGGGGAATCGCACTGATTTTTTAAGCGTGACCTTAAGCAAAGCTCATTGTGATCTATCTTTTTTTTAACATGTGAGTTTTTGCAGCACTGCACAATGAACTGGCACATTGCATATTGCACAATGGACTGGCACATTGCATAGTATAACATTTTGAGAATATTTATGTTAGCACTTTTACGTATTAGTTTGAACACATAAATTAGTTTTCGAACTCGAACATCCAAATTGGTGATATGTGGGCTGAAAGATATATATATTTTATTGTTTCCGCGGCATCTATCGTTTGGCAATTGCACGTTGGGAATGTATAAGATAGGGCAACACAAGGAGAATTTGGTGTTGTGCATCTATGAACTTTTAAATTGACTAAAGAAGAAGGTCTAGAAGCCCGTCTTATGAAACGCTATGTATTTAGACTTAGCGGTATTCAACGTGAGCAGGTTCCTGTCCAGGCATTGAGCAATACGAGCAATACCGTGTTCAGCCAATTTATACACTTCTTTCCACCTGTGATCATGAAAAAGCACTAACTGTGTCATCTGCGTAACAAATTAGTTCCGCATTATTAATATTTAAATTTAGGATATCATCCATGTAGATAGCGAACTGTTCGGTCCCAAAATACTTAAACCCAAAATACAAAAAACCGAGCCTTGAAAAGGAAGATCGTCACTTCTGAAATTTAGTTCTTGGACGAATTGTTTCCTGTTCGCTAAGTAACTATGGAACCAATTCCAGACCGTACCCCTGATCCCCACGGTCTCCATTTTATTCAATAGGATAGGCACAAACACGGTATCAAAGGCTTTGGCTAGGTCCAAGAAGACGCCGATACATGCTTCACCTTTATCTAATTTTTTTACGTGGTAGAGCCATGCTGCGGCTACATTAGTAGTATAGTTGTAGCACGAATGGGTCGGCTCGACCGGTGTAGGACCACGCTCTCACAGAACACCAGCTTAAAATAGCAGCTAAACGCTGCTGTGTTTTGTATGGTGAGTGTAGAGAACCGAAGACCCATTTTACTGGAAATGAGGCATTCCATCTTAGTCCTCACGGGTGACAACGCATCTGCATTTTGATTTGTTAATCGTGGATAGATGTAGATGTGTATGGGCCGCAGCAACCACTTACCATCAGGTGGACTATGTGCTCGTTTGTCACCCTTATCCTTTAAAAAAAATCCATGATCAGCTCTGATAGCAAAACTACAGCATCCTCCGTAGATTTACTTCGCCTAAATCCGAACTGTCTTTGAGAAATAATATTGTGTTTTTCAATGAAATTAACAAGACGTATGTTAACCACTTTTTCTAATATTTTTGAGAAATACACAAAATATATATTGGTCTAAATTTATACGGGTTATCTCTTGGACCAGTTTTGTGAATCGGACAGACAATAGCTAATTTCCATTTTCAGGAAAGGTCCCACTTGCTGAACTTAAATTAATAATGTTCGTCAAGGGTTCTAGAATAACGTTTTTAATAGTTTTTACTAATAAAGGGGTACAACTATCAAAACCGGGAGCACTATCGTTCTTAAGTGACTCAATCACTGTGGAGACTTCGGTTGTATCGGTTGGAAAGAGATACATTGAACTCTGATGACAAAGTTAATTATTAAATTCAGAGGCCAATGTTTCCTCTGAAATGAAAGCTAATTTTTTACCTATTGTGGAGAAGTGTTGATTACATACGTTCAATGAGTCTCGCGGGTCTCCCATTATTTTTGTGAGTTCACTGGCATCGGTATTATCATTGCGTAACTCACAAATGTTTTTATACATTGCCAGAGTTTTTTAGGGTTCTTATTATGTTTATGTAGTTTGGCATTTTCATACTTCACTTTAACTCTATGTATTGAATCATTGCAAAAATTACGGTACCGTTTGTACATTAATTCTAAAACGAGATCATTGGGGTTCTTTTTTACTTGACTATGTAGCTTGTCGCGATGACGCATGCACCTCATTAGGCCAGGAGTAATCCAAGGCCTGAGATTAAATTTTGAGTCACTAATCCTAACCTGACGAGTGTGTACGTATACCAACGTTTCAATCAAGTTACGAATGCTAAGCATCGCTTCGTTAAAGTCGCTAGCACCAATAATTAGTGACCAGTCTTTGTTTTCCAAATCCATAAGAACCCCAACAAAATCAGTTATAGATCTCACTCTGCTAATCTGAATCGGTTTTCTGTTAGGCAACCCTAAACTTATCATTGCTAATTTGTGATCAGTTAATGCAGAGTCACAGACTATGCCAATTGCTGGTTTTGTAGAATTAGTAAAGATGTGATCCAGACAAGCGTTGTTTGTCGTGGGTATGGTTATAGCTGGCATAAAAACATGGCTAGCCATTAGACACAGATAATCAGATAGGTGAGAGTTTAATTCGTCAGATAGCAGGTTTATATTAATATCACCGGCTATAATAATAGGAATTTTAGTGTTTGAATGAATCGTAGAATCAAGTGATTGTATAAAACGGTCCGGATTATTGAACGAAACAGGTCGACAAATCCCAAGAAATGTAATTGCATTTTCTATTGCTATTCGCAGACAATTTACATCATCTTATGTAGGTCCGGTACTAAAACATGTTATGCATCTTTTATGTACGTAACGACACCGCCATACGTAACGACACCGCCATTTTTATTTATAAATTTATTAGTACGAAACGATTTGTAGCCTGGAATTTGTCGTATGACTGCCCCTTCATTCAAAAAACACTCAGATAAAATAATATCGTCCAATTCCACATTAAGTCTCGAGAGAACCACTAGGAAGTCAGTAAAATTGTGATGTATGCTTCTTATGTTACAGCCTAGTAATGTGAAGTTAGAGAAAGATTGTAATTTGTTTGCACAAAGTTCCAGATCATGAATTGAGTACATGTTATAGAGAATGTTTTACTAATATCCTCTTCTACGTTTATAGAGGCAGCTTGGGCCATAAATGGTAAAAAGGGGAAATATAAATATTATTACTTCCATGTATAAAGTCACTCATGATAAAAGATGTGAGTAAACAGTAATATCTGTCAATAGTTAGGATAGCCTGAGAAAGAGGAGCTTGTTTTTCGTGTAACAATTTTTGTGTTTGTTGATTCTGTTTACTTTTTTTGTAACAAAGTATTAGAAGTATAATATATAAGATAGTTATATATTGAATTTGATGTAGTAGTTTATGAATATTATAGTATATGAGTGTATGTATTGTGGTTTTGTATTTATGTATGTTAAAAGGTAAGCTAATTAATATACAATTATGGGATAAATACCATAGAAAGTAAATTTTGTAAAATTTATAAAATTGGAATGTAGATCTTATGTAAAGCTATTATTGTGAGTTAAAAACATACAAAAATGAGAAATAAAAAAAACATAAAGAAAGCTAATGCAGCATTTGTTGATTGCTGCTACTGACTGGAGCTGCGGCAGCCAATTCCTCAAGACCGAGATGACGCTCCATGTCAGAGGCATTACGTATCGTAATGGCAGGACTTCCTTCCTGCCTACGAATGTGGATGTAACCCTGCTTAACCCAACAATACTTGTAACCGGTCTCTTAAGCTCGTATTTTTGTTTCTCGAAATAACCACCGGTTATGTTTCGTTAGATGTTCATTGAAATATAGTTTTCTGGTGCGGCCCTGTACTTCGATGTCATAAGTAGTGAGGTCACGCCTGGTCCTAGAGGCTCTAAGGAATTCGTCTCGTTTGTTTTTACGTAGGAAACGTATAATTAGTGGGCGCGGGGACTTATTTTCTGACGTTAGAACCTTCTGCTGTCTTTATCCTGCTCGGATAACGCAATCGATATCCTCTGCTACCAAACTCACCCCGATTTTGCTGGCGGTAACAAGTATTACATGTTCAAGATTTTCGTTTAGATTTTCGTTGCGTCCTATAATCTCAAACTCATTTCGACTGGCGGATTGAGCCTGAGAGTTGATCTGTTCCTGAAAGAGAATTTTAATTCATATGTTTTAACCTCTTTAATAGTTTTTTCAACATTTAACATGCAAGCTTCAAGTGATTCCAGTTTTGTAGCACACTTGAGAAGGCAGGGCGATAGATTTTCCATAATTCCCTTAATGCTGTTAGATTCCTCTCGCAATAATCTTATTTCCGAGTTAAGCGAAACAAGGTTATTATTAATAGAAGTTACTGTGGGAGCCTGGTTAATCTCAACGTTTGGTGATAAGGTGACCTTCCGCTTTGTAGGGCGAGCTGTGACGTTATTACAAAAATCGGCTCCTTACATTGACAGTTTGGAAAAGCCAGCTCGTTAAGTATTTGTCAGAATAAGAGTTGTACTCCTGTGCCGATACATTAACACACAATATTGATAGCGTGTTTCGCATCTGTAACATGTCATAAACAAAGATATGGTATCTATATTAGCTAAACAAGCGCCACAGTTTACACTTGCCACTATAATAATACATACATAAACACTCACGCCTGTCACCCAGAGGGATAGGCAGAGACTAAGGATCACGAGCACGATAAGAAGCACGATCCTGGCACACCTCTCTCGCCTCCTTTACATCCATATATCTACGCATACACGCTCGTCGGTTAAGAGTACTCCTAATCTGGCCCATTTTCAATATATCGCCAATTTGGTCGATAAACCTAATGACCAAACCACCGAAGCATTCCTTTCTTAATCCTGGTCACAACGTCATCTTGCAAACCACACTTTTCTCTTATCACACTATTTCTCACCCTGTCATTCAGATTCAGCCCTAGCATACTCCTTAATGACCGTATTTCTACAGCATTTATTCTACTCTCATGCTTCTTCTGCCAGACCCAACTTTCACTACCATACATTAAAGTAGGGACTAACACAGCATTGTGAATTGCCAAACGTGCCTTTTTTGACACATTCTGACTCTTCACAATAGCGTGTGAGCCCCATTCACTCTATTTCCTGCGTTCACTGTCGTTCTATATCCTTATCATATCTACCATCCCTGCTAAATAAACATCCCAAATATACAAACTCATCCACTTGCTCAATCAACTCCCCTTCTATTCTTATTTCACATAACGTTTTACTTCCTTCTCTTTCAAAAACCATCACTTTCGTCTTACTTGCGTTCACTTTCATACCTCTTTCTTTTAATGACCGGTTCATTAAAGTAACCATCATTTGCAACTCGGCCGCCGACGATGCAAATATGACTTGATCTTCGGCGTACCAAAGGCATTTGACGGTTAACTCACCCATTCTCAACCCACATTCTTCAACTTTCAAAGTTTGCAAACAACTGTCCATAAATAGGTTAAACAGCCAGGGTGAAGCTACACAGCCCTGTCTGACACCTTTTTGGATGCCAAACCAGTCCGAGTAGACCCCGTTGATCCTGACACAAGCACTAGAGTCCCTATAAAGACTTCAATGCCTGTATCAAACCAGCGCTCAAACCAAATGAGTTAAGTGTTTGCCATAACACATTCCTGTCCACTCTGTCATAAGCCTTTTCCAAGTCCATGAAAGCACAAAAACTTTCTGGTTTTGGCTAAAACTTCTCCGCAATCATGCGCATGGAAAATACTTGATCCGTACACCCCATTCCTTTCTAAATCCAGCTTGCACATCCCAAATTTTTCCTCAGTTTCTTCCATAACTCTTTCAATTAACACCTTAGCAAACAGTTTACCCACAATGCTAAGCAAGCTGATACCACGGTAGTATTTACAGTCCTGTTGTGACCTTTTCCTTTATATATTGGGACTATAACGGCTTTGCACCAGTCTCCGATACCCGCTTCAGTTCCCAACATAAATTAAACAAGGTGTACAGCAGGTCTGCCACCACTCCCTCTCCCGCTCTTAGCATTTCGAGTGATACTCATCATATCCGGCTGCCTTACCTGCTTTCATGCTTTTCATTGCTTTCATTATTTCATCTAAACTTATCTCCCTACCTCTCCACTTCTTTCGGAATTTCTTTTCACTTAATTCAGACGACCCTTCACCATAAACACGCTTTCAAAGTATTCCTTCCATCTCTTTAAATTGAACTTCATCATTCAGCATACAGCCATTCTCGTCTCGTATAGCATTCATTTTAGGCTATTTTGAATTTCCCTAGCATTTCTTACGAGTTTCCAGAACATTTTAATATTTGCCTGGAAGTTATCAGACATCCTTCTAGCATTCTTATCCGTTCTTTCTTGCTTTTCCTTTCAACAACTTCTTTTACTCTTATTTATAAGTCTAAAGTCTGCCTTTTTCTTTTCAATCTCATCATTCATACCACCAGAATTACCAGCTTTGGTTGCCAGTAAATCTAGCCATGCTCTCTTCTTTGCTTCAACTTCCATCCGAATCTCATCATCCCACCACAACATATTATTTTTCCTTTCATTCGTTCTCTTACTTACACTACATACTTCGGTGGCTGCATCCACCAAAACTTTCTTAACATTATTCCATAGAGTCTTCAGGTCTAAATCATTCATACATATTTCATTCAAACCATTTATATTCTCCCTCAGTCTACATTTATACTTCTCTTTCACACTTTCATCTTGTAACCTCTCTGTTCTTATATGCTGTAACGCAGTGGTAGACACAGATGTTCGATGCCGCCAACGCCTGAATAGACCATTAATTCGGCATAAGACCAAGTAATGATCCGTCCCTACGTTGGACCTCCGGTAAACTCTTGTATCTACCACTGCGCTCCGCATTCTTTCATCCACAATTATGAAATCTATCATGCTTCTATCATCACCTCTTTCCCATGTATACATGTGAATCCTCTTATGGCGAAAGAAAGTATTCGTCACAAAAATATTCTTTTCCTCACATACGGCGAGGAGGTCTTCACCATTCTCATTTACACTTTCATCGCCAAACATTCCTAATATCCTTTCTAACCAGACCTCTTCACTAACCCTTCCATTAAAATCTCCTAACATAATGATATTTTCATTTCCTTACATTTCATCAACACCATCTCTACTATGTCCCAAAACTGCTCTCGGATATAAGTGGACATAGACATGTCTGGGGCGTACACTCCTAGTACAAACAACTTCTTTTAGCCCACTTTCATTCGTATCCATAGCAGCCTTGGGCTTACACATTCATACTCTTTCACACATTGACCCATTCTTTCTGAAAGGATGACACCGACTCCCTGGCATGCCCGCTCGGTCTCGTCTACACTAGACCAGTAAGCGGTATACATGCCATGTGCAGTGGCATCCTTTTCCTTTCGTTTCGTCTCATTTACACATAACACATCTATTCCTCTATCATTCATCATTTCGCATATTTCATCCATCTTATCATTCATTGCTCCACATACATTCAGCGTAGCCAGAAGGGCCTCCGCAATCCACTTTTCGCCCCTCTGGGAGACAGAACGTGACGGGTGGCGAACCTCGTCGCCGGTATATATAATAATACTTATAATAAAAAAAAAGCGCAAGCGCAAGATAAGCAATATCAACAAAGTCGAACAAGAAAATATTTAGTTCACTTAGGCGACAGTGGGTGACCGCGCTGGGTCTATTTAAAAATATTACGGTTGTGTTTAGGCAAGCGACTTCTCAGCTACACACCTATCTCAATGCGTCCGATGTTTTATGCGAGAACGCCCGCCATTGGTTGTAGGCCGAAGCAATACTCCGTCGTCGTAGGTAGGTGTGATGTCGCAAGACGTGCCGGGATGATTTATAAAGCAGAAGCAATTAACACTTACTTTGTCCGTTGTAAGAAATTAGTTGATTTAATTTGCTGATTTTTACGAGAACGATATGAGTTATAGAAGACACTTATATCAAATTCTATTGGACACACTTGTATTGATAATTTGATGTATATTTATCACTTAATAATTCACTTTAGCCAAGTAAAACGAATTAAATACAACTTTGGAACAGTATATGCAACCTCCATATATCCATATATACTAAATCAAATGATACTCGTATCGAACATAGATTAAGCATTTACATAAAGAGCCACAAATAGGATTATTATTCTGTACGAGGAAATTATTCAATATAGGGACACTTGTTAGAATTCAAAAGACACTTAGAAGAGCATTTTGGGTCACAAACAGTACTATTTTCTCACGCACAGTCGTATTCAAGTCTAACAGAAAAATATTATCAACCGTTAACAACCCTATCGGACCAGGGAATATTTACATAACAAAGAGATATTGGTTTCCTGCGTAATAAAACTGGTTTTATGTTACTACTGATAGTTTTATAAAAGTAGGTTGTACTTTTACAAGTAAAGCGTTTTGAGCCGTTTATTACATATGTGTATAGATATAAAAGTAAGGTCCAATATACGTTTCACTACCGAGGAGAATACCGATTTGAGAGAGTAGGAAAAAGTCCGACAAACTCTTACAAGTTTATTATATAAGTTTAAATTTTTTTTTAACGAAAACTGTACATATTAAAACTGGACAATATAATATTCAAGAATACATGAATGAAAATAACCCCTGGAAATGAAGTGATCGTTACTATGCTAGTTCTATTATAATCCATTTAAATAATTGTACAAAAACATTTAAAATAATATATGTTTAAAAATAATCCTCTGGGTTTCTCGCTTATTTTTAAATAAGTGTTATGTTTGTAACAATCTATATTGAATGAAAAAATATTCTGCTCTATTCTATTCTTCTCTTTTCCCATGATAAGCAAGTTTATGAAAAGATATGCACGTAAATTAGCACTTTAAATTGCAGATAAGAATTTCATTGGTAACTTTGGGGGTGTTGGAATTCAATTTGCTCATGTAGCATGAAATTTAAAAGCTAACGATTAACCTAGCCCTGCTCGTTGTCTTTATCATCATTACACTCCTGAACATAGGCTTTCCCTAAGGAATGCCACAAAACACGATCCTGAGCCACCTGCATCCATCAACCTCCTGCATCTCTTGCCAGGTAGTCACTCCATCTAGTGAGGGTCCACCTTACACTTCCCTTACCGGTGCGTGGCTGTCACTCGAGAACCTTTCTTTCCCATTGGTTGATGGCTCTTCTAGCTATATGGCCAGTCTTTTGCCACTTCAGTCACGGTACACATATTTAAATAAAAAAATGAAGGAGATGAAGTTTTTAATGAAACTATTAGGACCACATTCGAGTTTTATTACTTACTTCAATCAAAAGTGTAAAAAATATACTTATTTTTTTTTTCTGTTTCTGTATTTTTCCTGTTACCTCCACAACTGGATTTTCTCCTTTGCCGTGGGGCAGCTTACATACATACATTTCACAAGGACAAACATCCAGACCTGTTACAATTATTGTTAGGCCATACAAATGCTTGTTCCGTGCCCTGCAACTCATTGCTAAACCAATGCGCTACGGAGCCGTCGATAATCGAATTTGAAAAGCTGACTTCAAATAAATAAAGGAATAAAATAAACGTCCAATAGCTTGAGTCAGTTCTTAAATAATTCTATACAATTTGCCTAAGCACCGACTACTTAAACTATTAAATGGAATTATTTTATTCTTTGAAGTTGATTTTTGTTTTTAACAATCGTTTAATTTTTAGTTTTTAAAATCAGTTTTTACCATCGATTTAAAGTATTTTCTTATGACATGAGTCCTTTAGTTTGCCTTACAGCAGTGTTTACATTTATTACAGCACGATTTATTTCTATTTGGAAGGAAAGTAAGCCAATATAATAACAGGATGTAAGGTATTTGGACAGTTCTATTTTGATCATCAGAGTGATGCTTCTGTGGCCTTTGTTTGAAGTTGGTTTGACGTGTCCATGGGCTTCAGTAGACCCTTTGTAGCGAGGTAACATCATATTCATTACAACCCTTCACTATTCTGCTGATAACATAGGCCTCCCCCATGGAGTGCCACAGAGCACGATCCTGTACTACCTGCATCCATCAACTTTCTGTGCATGTCTTACCAGGTCGTTACTCCATTTAGTTTGGGGCATACGTTTGTCGATACGACACTGCTATTTTAAAAAGTTTGTTCCCATTCTGTTGTCGGTTCGTCTAGATTTGCGTATCTGCTTTGTGATTCTAACGGAGGATAAGTGAATATATCTATGGACCACAGTATCTACTTACCATCAGTTGGAGTGTGTGCTCGTTTGTTACCCTTATTCTATATGAAAAAAGAATAGATGAAGGTTTGAGAGGCCTTTGCTCTGAAGGGCGACTAAACTGGCTGAAATAAATAAACAAAAATGATTTTATATTCACTTTTTAAATTAAAGTATATTGTATCAAAAACGAGCAGCCTTCATACGAGCTACTGCTACGTTTTTCATTTTTATGAGGGTTATGGAGTAGAGAAAAATTTGCGGCACTGCAGCTTGTGTTCGAATTAGAGCATACACTATCGGCAGATTTTTATAATACCAATATTATTTTCAATATTAACACTTTAAATAACGGTTTTCCGGTTTTAAAATATTTATCGACATTTTTACACTATATTATAATGAATTCCAAGGAGATAGATGTTTTATTCATTAAATATAGTATAAAATAAACTCCATGCTTGTTACCCAACATCAGAAACTACGAACTTCACACCAGTTTCGCTTCTTTCACGTCTATATATTTGCATAAATGTTGTCGGTTAAAAATACTCTTTGGCCCATCTACAATATTATATCGCCAATTTAGTCGATATGTTTCGTCTAGAGCGTCCTTGCAGACTCTCGAAAATTAAAGAAAATTATAATGAAATCCTTGAACCACGTCATATTTTTAAAGAATAAAGGTGACAAACGAGCACACAGTAATAGTTTTCCGTGGACTAAGAATCAAAATGCAGATGCATTGTCACTTACTGTTTCCGTTAAAAAGAGTCTTCGTTTCTCTACACTCACCATACAACAGTATTGAGCTGCTATTTCACGCTGGTATTCTGTAAGAGCGTGGTCCTCTCCCGTTCAAGCCGACCAATTCGTGAAACGAGGCTTTCTATCATAGTCCTCAGAGGTGGCAACGCATCTGCATTTTGATTCGTAATCGAGGATAGATGTAGATGTCTATGGAACACAGCATCCACTTACCACTAGGTGGACTGTGTGCTCGTTTGTCACCCTTATTCTATAAAAAAACATATTATGCAATGACACATAAATTTGTTTACCTATTAAAGTACAAACTGAAATAAAAAAAAAAATAAACTATATCTGAGCACCGATTTTAGAAACTATTAAGTAGTTATTTCATTCTTTTTAGTTCGTTGAATTCGGCTTTTAGTTTTTAGTAAAAGTTTATTTATAAGACGTGGAGTTTTCTTTAAGATATTTCCCGTCACTACCGAGCAACTTGCGTATTCAAAATTTAGGCCGAGCGCTAAGTTTATAGGCTGTTATGACGTTCATATTAAATTATTTACCACCAGATCATACATAGTACATTGTAACTATGTGCGACAAGGTGCCGTTGCAGAGTACCATTTTTCCCACTGTGTAACTTAACCGGAAAGTAATTATTGTGCACAAAGGTTGTTTAAAGACAGACACTCATCATAATAATAGGTTGTATACATACAGACTAACAACATAATTAATAATGATTTCATAATAAAACGGTATAAAACTTATATCTATGGTGAAGGTCTTTGTTCAGCAGTGGACATTTATAGGCTGTAATGGATGGATGGATGAAAACTTATATCAAATAAAAAGGCTTATTATATTTAGGTCATGTTGAGAAAACATTTTACAAATTATTTTTTTTAAGTTGTCAAGCTCTTTCCTCTGCAACCTCCAACTCCAACGGCCCCGAGTCCGATAAGCGGAGGCCAATCGTAGATTTAAATTTTATTCTAGAGGAAGTAAAATTATATGCCAAAGGGGCCAAGTTCAACCCAAACGACGTTCGGGGTTATCGGTTGATAAAAGAGTGTTGAGTTGAGATGTGATCTTCATAGCAGTTTCTTATTCATAGCTAACATTTATAGACATACATTTATATTTTATAGTTGTACGAGCTAAAAATCTACCTGATGATAAGTCGTTACGCTTGTTGCAGGTGCCCATAGACACTTAAAACAAGCTTCAAAGTAAGAAAACTGTTTTCATTTACGAGTATTTTCAGTTTCACTTTATATTTAACGTGCTTCTTGGTGGCCCAAATAGGTGAGAAGCTGAGCCAACAGATATGATGCTGACGTTCTGTTAAGCATAAAATGAGCCCCTTTTAAATTTCTAATATTGTTGAAAGATATGATAAAAACACTGTTAGTTATTTAGAATTGAGAGAGAAAACTTCATTTGTGAATTTAATTACATTATCACGCATGAGCCGCAAAAGCAGCCCCGCTTTTTATTCGCACTAGCGAAATCACAACAAGCTGCAAATGAGTTTCCTGAAGTATGAAAATTACTGAATGAGCACCGGAAGCAATGTTGTTCTAGTTATTTCCAAGCACTTTTATCTTAGTTTGTATGGCCGCATAAATTAAATTTTCTCGTGGTTTTTTTCTTACTTTAAACTGCGATGAAAAAGTAATATCTAAAAATCAATATATAACACGCAATTCCTGTGTTCCCGACTGACGATTTGGATGATATTTAAAATACAGGGGTGAAAAATCGATCTAGCTGGGTCTCGTTTCTGGGAAAATTTGTTTTTTTTTGCTACTGCGGGTTTCACGCACAAAGCAACAAATTTGACTTGCCCGCGCAGTATGATTGGTAATTTTGCCACAGAATTTACCTTCTCAATAGGCTGATGGAGTAAATACCACGTGTGCGAGTATCAACCCTGCAATGTAGTCAGTCTTTTTTAAATTTAGTTTTCTTTTTAAGTAGTATATAGCTCTATACCAACCGATAGCGGGAAAATAAATGATTAAATACGCGTAAAATATTTTGTTACATTGTCATACATTTTTATGGTGCTTTGTGTATTTTTTAAACGTGAAGTCAAAGCTTTGGTCAAAAAATGCTTAGTTACAGTATTTTTTTATACAAGCGCATTAATTAATTGATATACAATTAAACCTAGTTAATAAATCTTAGAATAATTAAAATAAAAGCATAATATGTATATTACTTTTATTATGTAACTGGTTTCTCGGAGGTGATCAAAGCTCCGTCGCACATGTACTATCTAATAATACTATATAAAGTGTAGGATTCATTCATTCAAGTGTAGGAAGTAAGCCATGCTGCAACTACAATATGGTTGCAGAGCAAATAGGTCGACTCGACTGGAGAAGGACTACGCTCCCACAGTCAAAGTATCGCTCTATTTTACGCTGTATTCTGTGTTTCGAATGGTGAGATCTTTTACTGGAAACGAGGCATTCCAACTTAGTCCTCAGGGGTGACATTGTCATTTAATTACTAATTGAGGACAGATTTAGATAATTATAGGCCACAGCACCTACCATCAGATGGACTATGTACTTGTTTGTCACCCATATTCTATAAAAAATATTAATTATAGAAGTCGCTGCTGGCCATCCTCAAATGTTTTATCACTGCCGCCTCTTATGACACCCACGGGACGATATGGGGTAGTGGATAATATTACACCGCCGCTACACGGTCTTATATGGATTGAAGAATTAAAAATCATTTGAATGTATGAACGATGAGGAAAAAAAATACAAATAGTTATTCTGTATGCTGTTGCTACATTTATCTTTATCGTGAGGTGGCGCAACACAATGGTACTATTCTTTTATTTAATACCAACTTCTACAGAATAACACCTATTTCTCGTAAATGAAAATGACTTTGTTTTTCCTATCTGAATATGTGCTATTATTATAGGATACCGCACATTTCCCTCCCTACATAAACTAGCCTACTTGACAGTCAAACCTTCATCATATCGATAACATCTTAACTTTTCCGGAAGACAATACTGTTCGAAAATATACAAGTAATCATTGTATGAGTGGATTTAGTCCGCACTTCCTTCGCATCAAATTTCAATTTTTTGTTTAAATAACCAATATATCGCAAGTTATCGCGTTACAAAATAGTAAGCTATGCTCGACGTAGTGAAATACAGTGCATCATTTAAAATATGATTATGACTGGATTTGCATTCCCACCTGCCGTGTGAGAATGCAAATCCAGGGGAGTCGCTAAATAGCTGACTTAGCCCCGCGGTAGGAAAAGACCCGCAGGCCTATTCGCCTTAGTTAACTTAGTTGACATCAAAATGGTAGTCACTTTGTAGTACATTGAGTCATTAAAGCTCGATCATTAAAAGACGAAAAATATCCACAGAGGCTGAACAGCATCAAAGATACGAGATTTCTGATGCTACCTGCAATGGAATTAGTCTAACGCGGACATAGCATTGACATCTACAGGCTAATGAATATGTATTAATTATAAGGCGACGGCTCTGTGGCGCAGTAGATACGTATTGAGATGCGGCTCTGTAAGCCGCGGGTTCGAATCCCGCATGGAACAAATGGGGATGACGGGTTGATTGTCCTAATGCAATTTAAATAAGTAAACGCCTACGCATACAAATGAAAAATCTTGTTAAAGGGTAACGTTTTTCCTTAGAGTATAGACATTTCCCTCCACAAATGTCAGTTCAAAGCACTCTTACTATCATTATCATTAGACAGTAAATGCTCGACATTTTACTCAATCGCAGTAAGTATGTTAGGCTTTCTGAAATTTCCATAGCGTAAATTGAGTTTATCTTTCGATCCGTTTACGCTATTATGGCACGAGGACTGTAATGCCACATAAGATTTGTCAAGCATGCTATATATGTTGAAAGCGAGGCGTTCCATCTTGTTCCTAAGGGGTGACAACGCATCGAAATTATGATACTTAATCGAGGATAGGTGTAGATGTCTATAGGCCACAGCGATCTCTTACCATCAGGTAGACTGTGTGCTCGTTTCTCATCCTTATTCCATAAAATGAAACTCTATTTAGTTATTGATAAATCAAAATGTATTTTTAAGATAATTAATATAACCAGGCGTTACTTTGAGGAAATCGATTATATAAAATATGTTGAAAATTAATTAGCTAAGATCCGCTTAGTAAAATAAAATGATGTGTCTTACCCAGTTTGAAGAGCACCTCCCGTCCTCCCTCAATTGCGTGCACTATCCCAGTCACCACTAATCCTAGCACCACTACTCCCGACCACTACACCACTGAAAGACACCACCGATGAAAATACGACACGTGTTTCGCCTCTACAGGGCATCATCAGGTGTAGTACTCTACACAGCACGTACCACGTGGTGACGGGGATAGTGCACGCAATTGGGGAGGGCGGGAGGTGCTCTTCAAACTAGGTAAGACACATCATTTTATTTTACTAAGCGGATATTTGCAAAGTAAATATTTACAACTTTAAAATTTATTTTTATAATTAAATACGCTGTTAGCAATTGTTTAAAAAAATCAATGAAAGACATATCTATCACAAATTGGGAAATTTCGTTTGTATGAAAGTAATCTACTTTTACCATTATTCTCTTTAGTGACGAAAATCCCGAACTTTTAGATATTTATGACCATATCTTAGTAAGCCTATAGAATGAGCCCAATAGCGTCTAAGCCAAGTTGCTGTAAAAAATTAGAGATAATTTGTAAGCGGAGAGGTCCCTCGGGAACAGTTTTTCTCGTCGGTATAGCGTCGTGATTATAGATGTTTGCTGTACCTTATCGCCTTTAACCGAAGAAGGATAATGACACGAAGTAATTTTGAAAACAATAACTTGGCTCTTGTCGTACGTACGTATTGGAAAATAATATAGTTCTTTTACGTCATACTAAATGGAAATTTACTGTAAGTATTTTTACAAATCTATATTAATAAAAATCAATTGCCGCATGTACTGCTGGACTGATTTTGATGATTTTTTGTGTGTGCTTCAGTGGTTCCCTGGATCGTTTATATTCACAATTGGACACGGTAGGTAGCGCCGTTGTCGAGATCTAGGCATCACCCATGCGAAACCGGGGCGGATCACAAGTATTAAAATAAAAACATGTTTATTTTAGGCGTTGGCTCATATATTGTTATAATATTTACTTTACAAACTAACTTAGTACCTCAAAATATTAAGTAATTGTTGTAAACTTAGTACACGTAAATAAAAATAACAAAAGGTATTAATTAACTTAACAAAACATTAAGGCCTTAAGAAGCCTGAATGAACTTAACGAAACGGCGACCGCAGAGATTTTAGCCGACGTCAACATCGTCTAGCCACTACTTTCTGTATTACTTAGAAAAGTGCAAAGATTAATAGACTGCAGAGGTGAAAAGTATATAAGTGATATACTGCCTATTATGCTTGCGCATCACTGAGAGTTATGTCGCGGTTAAGCATCTTCAAATATATTGCACGGTGTGTAGGTAGGTGTAGGTGTAGGTTCGTCGGTAGGCATCACGAGCTATCAAGTGTTTAAGTTTTAAGTACGTAGAGTTTTTATTATATTTTTGAATCGTATTTATTTGTTTCGTATTAGTAGCTCTGTGTCTAAGCGCTCGCTGTAAATTTCGCCTGGATTTCATCCCCAGCACCAATTAAATTTTAATTCCAATTTTAAGTGCTGATTTAGCATCAGCTCGGCGGTGAAGGAAAAATCGTGAGGAAACCTGCATATCTGAGGAATAAGAAAAACAATTTCGAAAACATGTGATGTTTGCCAACACGCATTGGGGCAGCGTGGTGGACATTTCCTTGCCCTAAAACCCTTTCAGAAATAAGAAGAGTCCTGTGCCCAGCAGAGGGACATATATAGCCTGTTACTTTACTTTTGTATCGTATACATATGCAATATTCATATTCGTTTCATATACTGAAGGGTACCTAATGCTGAGAAAAATATCATGTAGAGGCCACGAAAACGAAAAAAATCAATAGTTAATTGATGAGACGTAGTCAAGATATATAAAATTAATAATTAACAGTATAATATATAATAATATAATATACAATATTTTATTATATACAATATTAAAATTATAAAAAAAAACTAAAACTAGTAACTTAATTATCATACAGTCCTACTCCCCGCGGTATCGTGCCAAGAACGCTGGCTGCATTTCCCCGCTGAATGAGTATAGCCATTCTGCGGGGAAATGAACCAACCTTTGAGCGAGAAATGAACCAGCCCTCTTATCACCAGCAGCAACGACCAGCCGCGTATGGAGTTCCTTTAGGAACTTCACCGCACGTGGACCCCACGGATCGGTAGTCTCTACAATATATAAAATATATTTAATTAAATTTGCACATGGCCCATTTGGCCTTCTACTTACAACTCGGCGGAAATTTGAAAATAAAGATTTTGTCTGTTCTTAATTCTCTTGTGTACACCATTTTTCACAGAAGTATTGTTTACAGCTGGGGTGGTTTCCAAAAGTGTGATTAAATGTCAGCTATATATCGTCAATTAGATCCTGAACTTGTTTGAATTTTATTTTTGTTTCTTTTTGTTATATCTTGTAACATTTTTAAAAATTGACGCAATCTCATTAGTTTTTTATTTGTTATATTTTTTTGTGATTATGGGATAAGTTTGTAATTTTTTTTGTATTTTATCACAAAATTTTCGCAATAAATTATTACGTTTTCTTGTTTTTGTTGGTGTTTGTTTCGGCGTGATTGTAGGATGTTATGTAGGTACTGAGTTACCGTCAGTTACTAAGCGGCCGTAATTCATTATCTGTATGTATAGACATACAGATCTACATTTTGTGATTTTATTATTTTTGATGTTTTTTGAATTTTGATTTTTGAAACCTGGTAAAAATTTTTTTTTTCCATACCAATTGATGGGCCTGAGTATAATGCCAGTTGGCTTAAGTAATTTTTTATTTTGTGCACAATTGCAGATAAAACAATATTGATTGCGCATCTCTAAAACAAAATTTTACCTCTTCTCCTCCTAATAATGGCTCCTGCACCTGACACGGCGGAATAGTTTTTTTCTATAAGAACATTTGCAGTAACGATTTATGTTAACAGTTATGAGTGTAACATTTTTATCAGCTGCTTAATTCATCGTGCCTTGAGTAACACTTTGCCGGTTTCTGTACAGAAAATGATGCTGGCTTTGGTATTTCTTATTTGAAATAATTCGTAGGCGTAGTGCTGCAGAAAATTGTTCCAAATAAGGATGGCCATTACCAATGAATATAATACCTGCTATGTTACACTTATTTATACAAAAACTTTAAACTTTTTTTTCTTTCTGGATATCTTTATAATAAAGTTAATAAAATTCTATATTTTTATCCACTATCACTTCACGAATGTCAAACTAAAATAAGGAACTGGCTAGTTACATTAAACTATGAGGATGCTGAAAAAATACTGAAATAGGTAAAGCATATATGTAAAACGCACGCACCACTCACACACACACACACACACACTTAAAACAAAATCCTTGATTGTTTCTTCTGCACTTGTTCTGCATGACCCCAAAAATTATCAAATAACATTCTTTGAGAATTACTGTTATTAGTTAATTCTGGAAACACTGAAAAATTTTCCTGAATTGAATTAGGTTAAGGAACATGGGAGAAGGTGCTGAATCCTGATATACACTCTGAATCCTAAACTAGGTTCGTACTTAGTTTAAGATTCAGAGGCTTCATAAGCTATTTGTAACCTCATATTATCTCAATAATGATTATTATTATTAATATACATTGCATCTCACCAAGAATTTCTAATGTAAGCTAAGATGTGATAATAACTGTAAACAATTGAATAATAAAATGATAAAAACATTTGTAAATACTTGCTTTACAACCGTATTAAATATTATATGACCGTAATAAAATAGAACAAGATAGTCTCCGGCATGAAAGTAAAAATAAATATTTTCGATTATTTTTGCAATATCTTAACAGCCGGGTCAGCGTGCGATTCAGATCGGTCTAGACACGGTAAATTGCAGCGAGCATTGTCAAATTCAATAGGAGTGACAGAAAAAACGCTACTTGATATAAAAGGGCAAAATAATTTTATTAAATTAAAGTAAAATCACTTTATTAAAAATCAAAATAGCCCAATAGCTTTATTAATATGTGACACATAATTGTACTTATTATACTCAACATTATTTTATGGAAATCTGAGAAAGTTGAAAAGGAGACAGTTTCTTTTTGTATGGAGAATGGGCCCACCACGAATTTAAGAGTAACTTAATGAAATATATGTCGATTTATTCCTTATAATATATAGATTACAAAATTAATATTAGTTTTATCGCATCTAACGGGAATTCTGAGAAATTAAAAATTAAAATATGAATATCAGAATAACCTTAAAGCAAACTAAAAGCGATTTTCTAGTAGTTTTCACCGATATTATGAGTAAGTATAGTGTATATAGAATAGAATAGCTTAATAACTAATAGTATTAAACAAAGTTGTAGGTACATTCAGCAATTACAGGTACTTTAAGATTGATGGAAAATCCATTTAGCAGCTCCGGCAAAACACTACATAGACAAAGAAACGTGGTGTGGAAACTATTGTTACAGGAATTAATTGAATAGTGAATATACATCACAAACACACTTACAGTAATTAAATAAATATGATTAAAGCCAAGATGAATAACGGATAATACCGATGTACCGGGTGTTTGTGAAACGCTCCCGAAAACGAAGACAGACGATAGTACTAAGGATACCTTTGATGATGGGTCACAAAGAAATTCGATCCCGAGAAAAAAAAATCATCTTTTCACAAAGTTTTATTAACTTTATTCACGCTCCATCATGTTAGTACAGCTAAATGAAACGATAATTTCATAAAAATCATGAAAATAATTAAACGTAAAACCAGCAGTGAAACTGAAAAGAAAATCAGCTGACAATAGGGTCAATATCCTCGCGGGCGTCGAACTCTTATCTAGCTCGGCACGAAACAATACATTAGGTATACTACTCACTCTACCCTTCCCTTTCAAATACGCGCTGCCGCCGCCCGGCCGACTCTTGTCACCTCGCGCTGTGGAATTTAGACATGTCAGCGTTGCCAACATGTGGGGAATTCCCCAAATTGCGGGGAATTTAAAGTTGGTTGGGGATTTTATGGGGATTGGTATTATGCGGGGAAAATGCAAGGATTTTGAAAATCGATAGCCAGGGCCAAGTCAGAACCTTTTTTCAAGAAACATTTTGTTAGGTTACTTATGAATATCGAATGACTCCCTTTTTTTAATTATCTTCATTGCACCACATTTAATTTTCGCATTTATTTCGGCAACTTTTGTGTATAATTCAATGCTTTTCATTTCTTTATATTAAATTTTAAAGTAAAAAATGTTAGTTAAAAAGTAAATCTTATAAAATTAGTTGAAAATTTATTCATTCCTTAAAATAAAATTGAGGGGAATTTATGGGGAATCTGTTGAAGTTTTGTCCTTAAATTAGGGAATTTGACATGAATTTTCGTGGAAATTGATAAATAGGTGTTATCAACGCTGCCATGTTGCACCGAAATTTAGTTTGCTGGCGACGTAAGAATTAGAGGCGGCAATCACTATAAAACTTGCAAGTAATTTTTAATAATTTTGACGTACCTCTTTTTAAATTCAAAGTATTGGTCGGATTAAATACGGAAAGTCAATTAAAATAAAGTAAAAGTATTATTTTTTACATTAATTCTGATAGATTAATTAACCGTGAATCATAATTGCAATTGATTTTAACTATTAAATTATTCAGTACCATTTCATTTCTATTTCCTTATACAAAATCAAAGATAACGATGAAATAGTGTTTATAATTGTGTGAGTACTGAGTACCCAATTAGGTACGTTTATTAATTTTAATATAATTTTTGTGGTAAAGAACTGCTTGTAGCGTCAGGGTACAATTGGTTGTGTAATTGTATTAAAAATGACAACCATAACTTCTAAATTCCATATGAAGACTAGTCGTAGGGATAACTAAACTTATAAATAAAATAAACGTTGGCAATATCGTAACGGCTTAATGGTCTGTGGGGTGCTCAGTGCTTCAAGGACTTTACGCATGCCTCGTACGCATTTGTTTTGGCGGGATTGATTATTAATTTTAGTTTTTGAGACAGTTCCGTGTTGACTGTTGACTATCATGTATGCGTGAGCAATATCAATTCAATTTATTACATTCTTGTTGTTATTACTTTTTGTTATGTTTTGTTTTTCTTGTTTTGTTTTAATAAAGCCTAACGCTTATCAATACGGCAACATGTTAATGTGCCTTGGAGAATCCCATAAGGCAACTTAGGATTTAGATCGGTAAGCTGTTTCATACCTAATTTTTTTTAAATAACTTGTACTGAACTCATCTGAATAGGTACAGAACTGAATACATCGGAATAATAAACATACCTACACAAAAAAACATGACTCTAACCTTGTTAACATTTCATTTAACTAATTTTTTTATTAGCGGGGAATCGAACCAGGTATTTGGTTTATTTAACCTGTGAATAAAGTTGCTAGTTGGAGACAAGCACAGTGGCAAAATAGTAGGTTAAGTAGATAAGTTAGGTATTTAGACAAGTGTTGTAAATTATTACGTATTGTGGTACCATCGCTATTATGAGTTAGAATAGTGTATATAGAATAGAATAGCTTAATAATTAATAGTATTAAACAAAGTTGTAGGTACATTCAGCAATTATAGGTACTTTAAGATTGATGTAAAATCCTTTTAGCAGTTCCGGCAAGACGTAGTGCATAGACAAACAAACGTGGTGTGGAGACTATTTTTTACAGGTATTAATTGATTAGTGAATATACATCACAAACACCATTACAGTAATTAAATAAATATGATTAAAGCCAAGATGAATAACGGATAATATGTCCATTTATATTTTTACATGCTATATAGTAAGAAAGATGTTTTAAACTGGTTGTATAAAGATAAAACACAAAGTAAAATGCCACTGCATAAATTGTTGTAATTATTTCCAAAGCAGTCTGTTAATAATGGAACAAACAGACAGGCAGGTGCGGTGTCAAGGCTTTGTTTGTTTTGGTTGATTAGTAAAGGTGCAGTGTGTAAACTTTGTTTTAAAATACCTATATATTGGCTGATTAGTTATCATACCCCAAACACAATTAAAGCCAAAATGACTAGGTAATATCATGTTTATCTATGTTATTACACACTGATAAATATGAAGTAAGATGTTTTAAACCGGTTGTGTAAGGATAACAAAAACACATGTATAATTTAATTGTATTAATTATTGTCGGTCATTATCATTTCAAAAGATTTTATCAAAATAACTTGATAATAACATGGCAATTTATGATATTGTTAGGAATCAGAAGGATATTTTCAATGTTATGAGATATGATATAAGACTGTTGTATTCAATATCCATATACTTTTATGTCTCTACGTAAGAGCAGCTCTGCAAGATTTCAGGCTACAAGACATACACATTTATTCTAAACGATTCACCTGAAATAAATTAATGAATATTGTAGTGACTATACTAAATAATAATTCTTATCAATATATTATTTTTTCTATATTTATTGCAATCTAAATAGCGTGTGAGGTTTATGTTTATGTTTGTATTGATTTACATTTCGAACACTATAAAGCAAAAAAAAACCACGTCCACGTATGATATTGTTAGGAATCAGAAGGACATTTTCAATAATAAGAGATATGAGATAAGACTATATTTATTATATTTACATACATAATACATAACATACATAAACACTCACGCCTGTCACCCAGAGGGGTAGGCAGAGACTACGGACTTCCACTTGGCACGATCCTGGCACACCTCTCTCGCCTCCTTTACATCCATGTATCTACGCATACACGCTCGTCGGTTAAGGGTACTCCTAATCTGGCCCATTTCCAATATATCGCCAATTTGGTCGATAAACCTTCGTCTAGGGCGTCCCTTTCCGACTCTGCCGTTCACTTCTGCAGCATAAATTTGCTTTGTCACTGTCATTATATTTCAATGTCAATAAACTGCATTTCCATGTTCCTGTTAGTATTTTGTTGTCTCTGCCTGTATGTTAAATAAATAAGAAATTATTATAAAATATAGACCATTAAACAGAACAAAAACCATATGATCAAATACACAAATAGTAATTATGGAATTACATCAACAATATTTGACTATGTAAAATTTGTCTGATTTCTTATTCAATCCTCAATACCCGCCGATTTAACATGTATGCTGTGCAATATTCATCGGTTCAAAAATTATTTGAAGTTTAATTAAAGAATTAAGGAAAATCTAAGCTGCAGTGATGAAGTTTTACGACAGCATTTTTATTTCAAAACTGGGCTGAATAAAATAATCATACTGGCGAACATAATTAATAGTCGAATAAAAAGTAAAGAAGCAAAATCGATAGCATGCAGGACAGTAACTCAATAACATGTAGAAGTCTAGAAAAAACACGAATCAAGAAATTCCTTCTTTTTTGAAGTCGGCTAAAAAAAATAACAAATAACTTACATGGCACATGTTGACGTACTTAATGATCTGATGAGATCTAGAGACTGGAGAGAAACGTGAGACACGCGCCTTTCTTATTTATTTTTTTATTTATTTTGTATTAAGTAGATTACGTATAATAAAATTTTCGTCTCAATTTTTATACTATACTATAGAGACAGAATTAATGTCAATGATATTTACAAGTTGCTTTTATTTATTATTTGTTCACAAAACTTTATCTCTTAAATGAACTCTGAAAAGATCAAACATCTAAAAGTATTGTGTAATATTTTGTTCTAGCATTTTGTTGTTTGTGAGACCCCATAGCGTTGAGTAATATTATTGTGTTTTAATTTCTTTAGCACAGGACCTCAAAATATCCTAAATATCGGTCATAATCGTTAAAAACTGTTTCGAAGAACTGCTTTTGGGTCAAAGTTAGTGTTGCCAGGTCCAGTGGGTCAAACTTCGGGAGGGAAGGTAAAAATAAGCTGGAATTGGTTTTCAAATCGGGACCGTTACAATGGCTACAAAAATAGGTTTTTGTAGCCATTGTAACCGCCATGATTAGTAGTATAAGTCTTTTTGATACAATGAGCAATGTGGCAACACTAGTCATAGTTCTTAGCCAACTTCTCCCGTTATTTTATTTTTTTCTACCAGATTTTTATTTTTTTTTTTCTACCAGAAAAGAAGAAAGAACCTATTCAATAAAAAAACATCAATTCAAAGCATTTTTATATTGAATAAGGGTGACAAACGAGCACACAGTCCACCTGATGGTAATTGAATGCTGTGACCCATAGACATCTTATTTTCAATTAAGTATTAAAATGCAAATGCGTTGTCACCCCTGAGGACGAAGACTAGAATGCTCAATGCTGTGAATACGGAGAACCGGAGACCCTTTTCACTGGAAACGAGGCATTCCATCTATAAGTACTCAGGGGCGACAATGCATCTGAATTTTGATTTTTAATAGAGGATAGATGTAGATGTCTATAGGCCACAACATCCACTTACCATCAGGTGGACTGTGTGCAAATTTGTCATCTAATTCTATAAAATAATATAAATAAAATTGTTTTCTGATATTTCAATTGAAATTAAAAAATAAATTTTATTGATAGCTTAAAAAAATATTTATTTGCCGTATTTTTAGAAGCAATTGCTTAAAAACGAAATATATCGGATTGTTTAGTTTTAAAATTAATTTGTAACTCTTAACCGTCTTCACCAGTTTGAGTATCCCTTATGAGAGCCCTGGGGTATCGTTTACTGCACATGTTATCTTTCATACATGGTGACTTTCGATTTAAAGTTCCACATGGACCATGTATCATACTACATTTAACGATTTCGTGAAGCTCTGGGTCACGTTTGGGATCCGGTATTTCAGCACAAATTATATTGTCGATTTGATCCGAAGTAATACGTTTGTGAAGCCATAAAAGAATATGAATATGTGGAAGACCTCTCTTTTGCTATTCCGTTGAGTACATATAGCATCGCACTTCACCAAATATTTTGTCCTTTGTCAATAAGTTCATGATCTTTTTTACCTTTAAACGAAACACCCTCGAAATTATATCGTGTCTATCATGAGATTGTTTTCCTTGAAGCAATTGCTCTTTTATCTCGTTCCAGCGAGAATTGCATGTAAAAGTGATAAAAAGATAAGGCCGGCCGTAATTCCTAACATAGATCATAGCGTCCTGTGTTCTTTCGTGCATATACCTAGGTCCCCCCCCCATTTGTCTAAGTTGGTTGGCTTCTGCGTCTTGTCGTCCAATAGCATCTTTTAAATGGATGTAACTATCAGCACGTAATTTGGCTTGATTTTTTTTGATATAATTTAATCTCCTGTCTCTATTTTGGCGTATTCATCCACCAAATATTGACTAAAAAGGGCACGATAGTTGACTAAATAGTTATCTTCTCTAGAAGAAATTTAGAACATCGAATCTTTGCTTCTCGATCATCTTCACCTACAAAATATATTTGAAGGTACTAAGCGTCATGTTCGGCTTCTGATAATATACCTCCAATTAAATGGTATACCTGGCCTTGTACTTTGATAGTCGGTGAAAAACCATCTGCTGTTACCTGTTTACCACCAAAGGAAGTCATTCGCAGTAAGTGGATTCGCAGTTTGGTAATTTGCAACAGCTTGCCTGTGTACATCGGGATTTTTTTTCTGATAAGCGGACACAGCTTTACGATTTGAATCTGGCTTGTTCTGCCTACATCTTTCTTGTGCACTTTTTAATTGACATTTTCTTGTGTAATTAGTAAATCTGGACCTTCGTTTATTTTTCTTTTTTTCCTATTTTAATGTCGACGATACAGATTGATCGGTTCCGCTGGTTGGAGATGATATTTCACTGTTTACAAAAGATGTAACAGTTAAATGGTCAAGCTCTGAAAAAGCATCACGCTCTTCGACAGGTACCTCCATGCGACGTTGTGTAATTTTCTTCGCAATAATAGGCAGATAGGCGTCAAAATGTCCATTAGATAAATTATGGCTAAATCGTAATCACCTTACTGGACACATATCTGTTCCTGACTCTGACTATAGCAGACCGTTTCGATATACTTCAAACCGAAACGGAAATATTAATCCTGCAGCTACTAATTCACAAAGTCCACCGTAAGTTTCATTTTTTAACATATCGGCTGAATATTCATTTGCTGTTGAATAATTATCGCCATTTCTGTCGTGGGTCATAACTGAAAACCTAGGCCATAGATTACTGTAACCTAGGCCATCATTACCACAAATCTAACAATTTGTGAACGCACCACCATCGCATTTTCTTGGGTTCCGTACATTAAAAATGAAAGAGTCCCTATAATGGGGACGACAGTATGTTCTTCCAATTTTCCTTTAATATTAAGAGTTTCTGTAGTCATTTTTTCAGTGAGAAAAAATACTTGTATCAACAATACCTAATCACAAAGCAAATCGAATTCCAAGTTTGAACAGTGGTTGAACGAAGAAAATCTTAAACCGTATGCGAGTAAATAAAGTAGAAGTCTAGTCAAATATCCGTTAACAGTGAATAGGTACTTCATGTAGTGCAGGTTGGAGCGCTCATTCACCATTCACTTTATATTAGTTGAAAAAACACAACGTTAACGCGTTCTAAAACGATACCAACGCCATCTATTGGTAGGGATTGGAACTTGAAGATCAATACAAAATAGGTAGGTACCTAAGTATTTCTTTTGGTTTTGCCATTTTATTAATTTGTAAAAAAATATAATTGCGTTTGGTTGTTTATTTTCATTGGTTTTTAATTTTTAAATTAGTATTTTTTGCAAATTTTTTGGACAAATCTTCTTGTCTATTTTTTATCGGATGTACCTACCATCACAGGGGATGATGGTAGATATTTCCCGTCTGCTACGTTGGATTTTGAAATAGTTGTTGTTTTCGTAGTCAGCGACCCGATAAACCATAAAAACGAAACCCATGTTGATTTCAGAATTTGTCACCCCTTTTTCTTCACCTTTTAGGGGTTGAATTCTGAAAGAGCCTGAAACACATGTTTACTCATTCATTGATAGGAGTACTCCTGTGAAGTTTCGAATAAAATAGTTTAACTAATCTTTTTTCCCCATACAAATTTTCAACCCCTTTTTCACCCCCTTAGGGCTTGAATTTTCAAAAACCTTAGGACACGTAATTGTTTATTTCTAATCATTAACCTAAAAACAAAGTTTCAGGCTTCTAGCTCTAAAAATGACGGACATCCATACAAAAGTTAACCCCTTTTTCACTCCCTTAGGGAGCGAATTTTTAAAAATCTTTGCTTAATGGATGCCTACGTCATTACAACTGTCGGTATGCCTAATTTCAGCGAAATCCGTTCAGTAGTTTCGGCTGTGCGTTGATAGATGAGTCAGTCAGGTTTGCCTTTTATATATATAGAAGATAAGGGAGAAAAACAGGTACAAAGTCCACCCGATGTTATAGATGCTGTGACATAGACACCTAAATGTATCCTTGTTTAAGAATCAAAATGCGTTATCAACTCTGAAAACTAAGAACTCGTTTTCAGTAAAAAGGGTCTCCTGTTCTCTACAATCGGCATATGAAACGCAGCAACTGCCATTTTACGCTGGCATTCTGTGAGAGCATAGCCCTTTCCCGGTAAGGCAGACCCATTCGTACTACAACCATAATATACCTGCTTACTGTGTATAAAGATAAGTTAATAACAGACAGTGACAAAGCTATTATGATTTGTAGTATTATTAAGGACTGCCATGAAAGATTTCACTGCGTCAATTATGCAATTAGCATCATAATTTATCGTAATACATCGATAAAGCATCTGTCAGTATCTTGCAGTAATGAGCATTCGCCTGCTATATTTTTTTGCTATGTGGATGCCTCAGAAAGGATTCATTCTTTTATTCGGATACAAACATTTAGTTGAGGTGTTGCACTAAGCTGACAAATCAAGAGATGTACATTTATTCATTCACCAAAGCCAATTAAAAGTCCACTTTTGAAAAAAGGCCTTCTCTATTGATTCCTTCTCAAGTTTACACTATCATCTGTTTCATGACAGAAGTCCAGCGGAACTAAACCATATACGAATTTAAATGTAAAGTATAGAATTTGACAGAAAATGTCAAGTTTCGCGAAGACTAGCGCCGCGCCGGTGTTATAGGACTTATTTAGTTAGAAGGACTTTTCTTAAGCTATAATAATGTCCTCTAGACCGAATTTTGGTCACAGCGGCCAGTCTTAAGAGAGCTAGCATGTGTAAGGTGCACTCTTTATACATTCACTCTGAAAGTCCGATGGGACGCCAATCTGATACAACCGGAGAGGAATCAGGCTAAGTCCAACCGTTTGCGTGCTTTCCGAAATACGGGCGTGAAATATAGCCAATTTCTTGACAGACTTACTCAATAACTAATTTTTAGCCCGCGATTTGTACCCGGGACCTAATGGTCAGCAGCCGCGCTTATGACCACTAAACCAACAAGGCATTCAAAGTCTCTTAAACTATAGTTTGAACCCGAAACAATTTTTTTTATTAGATGGATTATGTTTTAAGCCAGATTAGTTCCAAGATAATAACTTTACGTAATGTTCTATGTACAAATATGACACTGAATTGACAATAAAATAACTCTCCGGGGCTCGCTTTGCTTACAAATGAAACATAATTTATTTCCGCCAACTCAGATTATGAGAGATTAACCCACTTATGCATTAACTGGATTCTAACTTGTAGAAATTCACATTTCAGAATATTAAAATTCAAGAATTCACAATAAGATTTAAACGTGGTAGAGCCACGCTCTAGCTGTTTGATGGCTGCAGCACAAATGGGGACTCTTGCAGCACAAAATTGACCGGAGAATGACCTGCTCTCGTAGATTACCAGCGTAAATTAGCAGATTAATGCTGTGTCTCGTATAGTGAGTGTAGAAGACTGGTGACCCTTTTACTGGAAACGAGGCATTCATCTTGGTCCCTCGGGACGCATCTTCATTTTGATTTCTAATCGAAGACAGATGTAGATGTTTATTGGTCACAACATCCATTTATCATCAGATGGAATATTATGTGCTCATTTTTCACCCTTATTCTGTATAAAAAAATATATATATACAAATAAACTCTTTTTTTGTTAGTGTAATAATTGTTTCAGAATTGGGTTCTTTAACGAGGAATATTTCAAAAATTACACTTTGTAAAGAGACATCGAAAATTTAATAGCAAAACTCCAATATTGGTAATAAACTGTTTAAAGTACAATCTGTCGATCAACAAAGAATATTTATTGTGGAAACTGGAGCGACCTCTTAATACCGTTAAAATTGAATACTGGAAGATGTTTATTACAACCAACTAATTTAAAATGAAAAATTATAATATTTAAATCTAGAACAATAAATGTGCAAATTTGTTTGGTTCAAAATAATTTATTGTATTTTTGCCGTCGTGTTTGTGTCTTGCATTATAGGAAAAATATTTTATATGTGAGAGTAGATTTGAATAAAACTAAATAATAATTGTTTTCAGAATACTTTTTTAATTGTCTCATAGCTGTAGATATTAAACTGTTACTTTTGTTTTTAGTATGAAAACTTTGAACAGTAAATTTTTGCGTTTCAAACGGAAATCTTTTCCTTAGAAGAGTCCCAGTTCTCTTTCATGAAAGGGAGATTTCATGAAAAAGAACTGGGACTCCTCTTTATTTATAGCGGTCCATAAAAAAATTATACGTTGTGGAGCCATCTACAGCTATATTAGAGCTGTAGCACGAATGGTTTGGCTCAACTGGGGAAGGACCACGCTATCACAGAATACCAGCGTAAAATATTAGGTTAATGCTGCTGTGTTTATGTATGGTAAGTGTATAAAACCGCAGATCCTTTTTACTGGTAGGCATTTCATTTTTGTCCTCAGAGGTGACAACGTATCAAATTATTTATGAGATTTTGATTCTTAATTGAGGATAGATGTAGATGTCTATGGACCACAGCATTCACTTTTATTACACTATCAGGTGCGCTGTGTGCTCGTTAGCCACCCTTATTTTAAAAAAAGGTTCGTTTTTGGACATGCTTCTTTAGCGTTGTACGTCCATCAGTCATCCTGGGAAGATTTTCCTCAATGGTCGCGCAAGGCATGCAGATTGAAAATCGTAGTACCAAACGTCTCGCACCATTAACTCTGCTGCATGTCGCAGGTAAGAATTTATGTCTAACGTAAACGAAATGGTTATACCCTAGCCGTAAGCTATAAGATCATACATGGCTAATGGCTTTTAACATAGTCGGCCCCTACACCACCCACGGGAGGTAATGGGGTGGTGGATTTTTTTACACTGCTACCACACTGCCTCTGAACATCATCTATGTAATCATCATCATTATAATGCGTATCGTTGATATAATAATATGTAGATACTCTAAAATACTTCCATAAACCATCCATTATAGCACAAAAAATTCTACTTAATACAGGTCTCCCTCATACATTGCCTCATAAAAGGGATTGGATTTTGCCATAGTTACCACGCTTGGTATGTATGGTAGCAACTGCAGTTTCGCGAATAAAACACACACACAAACACACACACACAATTCATAGTGTACTATATACATACATCCATATATTAATTAATTTAGCTATGGCTCTACCACTTATATATTCACTTCAACTTTAATAAATATTTTAGGCCTAACCATGTATTTACGGTGTAAAAACATCCACTACCCCATATCGTCCCGTGGGTGACGTAAGAAGCGACAGAGGGAAACTGAAACAGGAGATAAGCTGCAGCAACTTAATAACAGCTCGATATATTAAAAAACTGCAACTGCTCATGCGTCTGCCAAGCGTGGCAACTATTTTAATTATCCCCAATGAAGCAATCTATTGGAGGAAGCTTATTTTGAGCAGTAGATTCTTGATTGGTTTTAATGAATGAATGAACAGACCGCAGTAACTACTAAATATGGTTTCTTGAAATAACATTTTAAATTTGTTTCAAGAAACCATATTAAGTGTAAGTATTACCTTTAGTTAGAGGTTACGGAATACCGAATAAATATATAGAATAAGAAGGTGGAGGTAGATTAGTTAAGATATTGTGATATTATCCAATTTCGTTATTGTTAGAAGAATAAGTACAATATAACGATACTCGCCCTTTCAATCCCTTCCAAGTACCGTGAAATCGAAAACTAGCTTCCTTAACCTTTTGTATATATTTTTATTACAATTTGAACGTTGCTTGGTTAATTTTTTTTTTAAATTTCTCAATGTTTTCTTAACATATATTTTCACATGCATCTCTTCATTAGGAAACACTATTAACGCTTTGCCATAATTCTGACAAAATGACGTCGGTAAATTGAAGGTGGGTGATATGATATACTTAAAAGGTTTCTCACAGTATACATAAGCGAGACATAGTGGTTGTACTCTGTGGTCTTTTGTACAATTTGCCGAACGGTATTGGTGTGGTTGGCTGTCGAAAACCGACTTTTTTGGAAGGCTGGAAGTCGCGAGACGACGATTTGTAATGAATCTTTAAAACAGCACGTGAACCCAGTCAGAAAGGAAATCGGTGTGTAAATTTTTCAATAGAGCATTGTCGCCTTTCGTAATGAACAAGACCATTGTACTTCTGTTCTATGCCTCCGGAGTATCGTCACCTTGGTAAATGGTATTGATTAGCTTCTAAAGGAATAAAACGGGAAAAATTACTATATCTGGTTTTACCCCAATGCAATCGGCCGCAAACAGTGTAAACATGAATAAATCGAATGCACCTAAGTTTAACAGACAATCGGCTACACCTATTTGTAACCGGCTAAAACTAGGTGTAATCACACTTCAGCTTTTACTCGCGACTTATACACATATGAATTAGTTAAAATAGGCATTGTAAAATAATACAATGCCGCATCCTCAAATGTCTGCCGCGTGGTGGGGGTAGACGAATTCACTACCCCATATCCCGTGGGTGTCGCCAAAAATGACAAAGGATATTGAAACAGGGAAATATCAGCACCATCTTCCTGATAATAACTCAAGAAAATAACGGTTGTCGATTCGCCTGCCAGTCGTGTTAACTATGGAAAATATGGGGCATATTTTCCCAAGCCTATAGCCCTTTCGAGGCCTTTTAAGTGGACTAACCAATATTAGAATGTCGCCTAAATATTTGCATTAAAATTAACATCAACTATTGTTTCATTGTCAGGGATGGGTTCTTTTCTTAAAATTTAAATGAATTTTTGTTTAAATTTGAAAGTGACCACCCTTGAGATAAAGCCTATTTAATAAAAATAATCATTGAATCGGTTCACAATTGGCGAAGATTTTTTTCACAGGTGACAAGGGTGACAAACGAGCACACAATCCACCTGATGGTAAGTGGATGCTGTGACCTATAGACACATTCCACCATCTATCCTGCATTAGATCCAGTGCATCTTCATTTTGATTTTTATTACTTTGATATCACGTTATGTTACACAAAAAATACAAAATAATATGTTATACAGTCGAATTAAGAACCTACTGTTTTGGAAGTCGGTTAAAAAAAGTATCGTATTGTTTTCGTTAACTGAGTAAGCTGTAACTTCATTTTCAATCCATAATATAATTAATTTGTACAGTAGAGTGTCAATAAAACACTAGGTTTTTTATACTTAGTTAAATACTTTAAATGACAGTGATATTTATAATAATTATGAAAATACAGCGCACTACTTATACATAATATTATAGCTAGCATAACTCGTCAGTGGAATTCAACGTTTTCTATCCAACGCTCTTTTATTACAAAAGGCACAGGCGCACCGCAATGCTGAGGGAGGGAATAAAGGAAAACGAGTAACATTGTGAGATGCACCAAGTGCAATTTAATTGCAGCTTCCATATGCCAAGTACCTCCAGTCTATTCATATTAGAATAATACAAAAACGTGAATATTTGAAAGTTAAAGTAACAGTCTATAATAATTAATAGAATTAGGCGTTCCTTTGCGGAAATCCATTATATTAAAGATGTTAAAAATTAATTAGCTAAGATCCGCGTAATATAATAAAATTATTTATTCCTTGCTTAATCACATCAGGTGATGTATCTTTCCTAGTGTAGTGGATAGTGCTCGCGATTGAGGGAGGGCGGCGGGAGCTCTTCAAACTAGGTAAGATATTTATATACCGCCTGGGCAACTATGGATAATATATGGGGCAATCTATGGGAAGGCCTATGTTCAGCAGTGGACTTTAATAGGCTGTAACGGTAACGGTATTCGTTAGTAATAGTAAATCCTTTGCTAGCACAAGCATAATAGCATAAAGTAATTAAGTTGATTTCTAGTATCAGCATTTTTAAACATAAACATTAAACTTATAACATTATTTTTACATAGATGAACATATCAATTAAGAATAAAATTCGAGCTTTTAGTTCGATACCAATTCAAATGTCTTAATATCTACACATTAAATTTATTTTTAGTATATACGATATTATAATTAAATTCGATCAAAGAATTTATTATAGATTCGAAAATAGGTATCTAATCTTCTTTACAAGAATAACAAAAAAAAACAATTATGTAGTGAAAGTATATTTTATTCTTTGTTATCAAGCTTTAGATAGCCGGAAATGATTGGTCTTGTGTACAACTAAATTGTAAATAAGCAAGAATTTCTTTCAGAGGCAATACAAAAGACTCGAAACTACTTATTAAATGGTCAAAGAAAGCTTAAGAAATAAGGTCAACAGCACCTAAACAAAGTAGCCTGTAATAAATTAAAGGCCATTTACACGCTGAGCAAGCAAAGCAGCTATTTTTCACATATCTCCGAAAACCTTCCACTGAGTCACTAAGAACACTGCAGTGGACTACCACTGAGTCACTAAGAACACTGCAGTAAACTAAGAACTTATAACAATGAAAAGGTAATTATGTAAAGACATACGATAATTTTATTTATATTTCTGATGTAATAAATATAAAAGTTGTCTTAAATATTACTGTATTATAATATTGCAAAGCAGAATAACAATATGTAAAAGTATTTAAAAGTAAATTAAATTTTTTTTTATAGGATAAGCGTGACAAACGAACACACAGTACACCTGATGGTAAGTGGTTGCTGTGGCCCATAGACATCTACATCTATCCTCGTTTGCGAATCAAAATGCAGATGCGTTGTCAGCCTTTAGGACTAAGATGGAATGCCTCTTTTCCTGTAAAAAGGGTGTCCGGTTCTCTACACTCACCATACAAAACACAGCAGCATTAAGCTGCTATTTCACGCTGGTATTCTGTGAGAGCGTGGTCCTTCCCCGGTCGAGCCGACCCATTCGTGCTACAATTATACAATTAATATAGCTGCAGCATGGCTCTATCACGTTTCTAAATCTTTGTTTTAATTTCAGTTTTCCGCTAAATCAGGTTATTTTAATGTATAGTTAATGTAGCTATGTGCATTAGTCATTAAACCTATCATTGACTTAAATGTTATTATTTTTGTGTATACATATTATGCGTATTACATATTATAATTTATCACCATGATTTGAATTATTGTCTCTTGTTTACTTTTAACTAACTTGTATTATTAGGTTATAACATTTTTATTTTGTTTCTTTTCATTAAATTCTTTAAGGTGACAGAAATATGTCCAACAACTGCTCGGTAATAAGAGGCACCGACAAAGTAACAGCACAGAGTAAAGAAATCGTACTGTTTCTTACTCATGTGATAATAGTGCTGTGGCCGTGGCAACACTGCTACAACATCATGCTGAGTCGGATGCCGTTGATGTCGGATTTTGTTGCTGACACTCAATGTATTATGTACATTTTAATATTTTTTTTCTTTGCCTTATAATTTTAATTTTGTTATATTATGCGTTGTTGTGTGTGATAAATCAAATCGTTCATTTATTCACAACTTCTTTCGATTCTTTCAAAATTATTTCGAACGGAAAGAGCTTCTTTGTGGCGATTAATTACTTTTGTTTTCAATTGAATTAATATTGTAATATAAATAATTGTTGTCTTCGACATTACTACTGGAAAAATAAAAAATTATAGCATTATTTACGAATATTTTTTTTCCAAATATATAAGCAATGTTTTTAATATCATTGTTTTCGTTATCATTACAAAAACAACATTTAATTTTAGAATAGCGACTTCAACGACACGTTAAGTGTAGACAATCAGAACCCAGTTTACTGATAACGAGATATTCTATCGTAGTCCTCGGTGGTGACATCACACCTGCATTTTCTTATTTAAATAAAACCAAATTTTACGGATTTCATCGCGTATATTAACTTATTTTAAATTCCCGACGTTTCGAGTACTTTACAACATCAATGGTCGTTTCAATTTCGTTATATTATGCGTTGTTGTGTGTGATTAATGATATCATAGTGTTCGCGTAAACATCATTATGCATTTTCTTAATTATTGATGTAGGTATTGAAGTCGTAGTCCACCTGTAAATGGAGCATCCATTTACAGGTGGACTACGTACTCGTTTGTCACTATTACTTCTATAGCAAAGCCACTTTAACGTGGTAGAGCCACACTGCGGCTATATTATAGTTGTAGCACGAATGGATCAACTCGACCGGGGTACTAGCAGCTCAACGCTGCTGTGTTACCTGTGCTGTGCTGTGTTAACCATATTTTTTTTTATATGATAAGGGTGACAAGCGAGCACACAGTCCACCTGATGGTAAGTGGATGCTTTGACCCATAGACATCTACATCTGTTCTCATTTTTTACGTGGTAGAGCCATGCTGCAGCTATATTAATAGTATAGCTGTAGCACGAATGGGTCGGCTCGACCGGAGAAGGACCACGCTCGCACTGAATACCAGCGTCAAATAGCAGCTTAATGCTGCTGTGTTTCATATGGTGAGTTTAGAGAACCGGAGACCCATTTTACTGGAAAAGAGGCGTTCTATCTTAGTCCTCACGGCTGACAACGCATCTGAATTTAAATTCGCAAACGAAGATAGATGTAGATGTCTATGGGCCACAGCAACCACTTAACATCAGGTGGACTGTGTGCTCGTTTGTCACCCTTATTCTATAAAAAAAAAATTTGCGAATCAAAATGCAGATGCGTTGTCAGCCGTGAGGACTAAGATGGAATGCCTGTTTTCCAGTAAAAAGGGTCTCAGGTTCTCTACACTCACCATTCGAAACACAGCAGCATTAATCTGCTATTTTATGCTGGTATCCTGTGAGAGCGTGGTCCTTCCCCGCTCGAGCCGACCCTTTCGTGCTACTACTATACAATTAATATAGCTCGAGCGTAGCTCTACCACGTAAAACTTTTATCCTCCTTTTTAAGTATGCCAATAGAAGATAATTTTAAATTTGCATAAAGAAAAAAACCTGATCCGCTTTTATCCGAATATTATATAAAAATTACTGTCAGGTTTCTTTTACGTACATAAAATCGGCTTACTCCTATGTTATAACTAAAGTGAAAGCTGGCATTCACGAATTTGTCAACATATATCATTTTTTTAACAAAAGAACCTCGAATATACAAAGACTTTCTTTGGTTCTTACTAGGTCTAACTAAGTCGCCGGAAACGGAATCCCATTAAGAGAAATTCGCTGCATTGGAAATTCGTATTTCATACCGAGCACAGATTCAATTTATTTACTTATGCATGTGAATATTTTATTTCAACTTCCAAAAATAATTTCGTATCGAGTTTAGTTTTTGATTGAATTTTTTATTTTATAGAAAGACATAATTCCAAATTTTGAGTCAAAAGAAATTATTTTTTTATGTTTATTCAAGTGTAAAGGGAACAATCAATTTATTTATTTTTCTGGTTTTGTTATGGAAAAATTTAAAATATCCAGTTTCAATAAGGGAAAAATTGGAAAAGAAAAATGAAATTTTTATTATATTATCAATATAAAATTTAATTTCATTATACACAAGTTACGAGAAAAGAGCCTACACATTTTTAAAAGGCCGTCAACGCATCTGTTACTCTCCTGGTGTTGTAGTTCTTCATGGGCGGCGGTAGTCACTTAACATCAGGTGAGACGTATGCTCGTTAGTCCCCTCTAATATAAAAAAGAGACTTCTGTGCTTACTTCCATATTCACCTGCAAACAGTTCATAGATGGAACTGCTTCAAGTTTTTGCACAGTTCTGTACCAATTCAAGAATATAAAGAGAGGCATTATAACTACAGGCTATGAAACAGTTCATCTTAGTCCTCAGAGGTGACGATTCATCTGTAATCTTGCGTAAATGGCTTACCATCTGGTTGAATGTAAATTAATTTGACACTTAAATTTAAAAAAAAAAAACTTTCACTCTGTGTAGGAATTGAACGCAGTACTTCTTAGTCTCACATTATTTTTACCACATTTTTATTAACTCGCTTTTGTATTGAATTTAGTAATTGATTATAAGCTAACTTACCCATGAGCTAGAGAATTTTTAATATACTATTAGTATTAGATTACAAAAATGTTAGAATATGAAAAAAAAAACATGATATATTAAAAAAAAAATTATTGCTTGTTGAGGCTAATCCCTGACGCAGGCCTAACTATATAACAAATGGCCGGAGAACACAGTAAGGATTATAAGTGGAATATAAGATACCTTATCCAAACCTCAGCTTATAGGCAAGAGACAGATACGTGTATCACTTTAGCACTAAGATGGAATAATATCACTCACCATACTAATGTACGTTATTAAGTAACCGGATACTCTTTTTACTGGTAATGAGGCATTCCATCTTAGTGCTAGCGTGTTTTAACACATCGTGGTTATTTTTTTAAATGTAGTGATGGCGACAAACGAGTGGGGGGTTTGGAGCAAACAGTCCACCTGATTATAAGTGGATGCAGTGGCCCATTGATATCAACATCTATCCACAATAAAGAATCAAATTTCAAAAGTGTTGCCACACCTGAGGATTAAGATTGAGGATGAAGAAGCAATTATTAAAAGTTAATAGTAAAAATTGAAATTTTACACCTAATCGAAAACCATAGCACAAAATTATAAAACAAGCAAGCAAACCTTTTGTTGATAGCTTTCGTAATGTAATATTTTGTCATTGTTTAAGAATTACAATTTTCAACAATCAACTTGGGAGATTCTAGTGCATACAAAAAAAATTATGAAATATGAATCGATTTTGATGAATCTATTTAATGTCAACTTCTTGTTTACTTTATCAAACTATTCCTATTCCACGGTCCATCAATACATTTCTGATGGCGAAAACATTTTACTACAATTACGCCCATATTTTGAAAATTACAAAAATTGTAAGTTAGTTCTCGTATTCACCTTAACCGCGACGGAACATTATGTTATGTAAAGTTGCATTAACATTTGTAACATGAAATATTTTAACATTGCAAAACAACGTTTATTTTTCATAATATTAAATTTAAAAAAATGTGCAAACGTAAAATAATAATTATGTCCTCCAGGCTGAATTTCGGTCACGGCGGCCAGTCTCAACGAAGACTAGCCATAAGTGCAGGACGGGATTATAGTGATCAAGTGTATGTGCAAGCATAGGAGTCTCTATTCCCTCACTCTCATAGTCTCATAGGACGGTAATCCGACACGACTGGAAAGAGATGAGGCGTGCGTGCTTTCCGAGGCACGGGGGTGAAACACTGCCAACTTTCCGACTTTGGGCTGCTACTTAAAATTTCTTGACAGAAAAACCCAATAACTGATTTTTGGCCCGCCCCTGGATTTGAACCGGAACCTCATGATCAGCAATCGCGTTTACGACCACTAGACCAGCGAGGCAGTCAACAAAAAGAAGTTGACATCATCATTATAATTACAGCCTTTCATAAGTCCACAGCTGAACAGGGGCCTCACCCAAGGAATATCACAAAACACGCCCCTGAAATTTTTAAATTTGTCCTTTTGTAACATTATTGAACATTTGTCCAGTGGAGAGCAGTGGTTCAACATATTATCTCTTTTTTTCGTTATTTTTATTTGGTTGAGTTATGAATAATAGATTTGGTCCAATTATTTTTATTCTAATACATGTTTTTGCATCGAAAGCAATATGTTGACTGTTGTTATTGTTATATTAATCAGTTATTATTAATTATTATACCATTTCTTTACTTTTTTAATGTATAATGCATTATTTTAAACTTTTATTTAGTAATTTATTCCAACTATAATTTAAACAATTGTAAGTTAATTGAATGTAATTGAATAAAGTTGATGTAGTTAGTTATTAGTAAATTAATTATTTATTATTAATTATAGTAGATTAATATAGTTTGTGCATAAATTATGAAAGGGAATTAAACAGGATTCCTAGTTCAGGAGCTAGGGCTCGATCGGAACATGTTTTTTTTAAATATTATTATAAGCCAGCCATTAACTACAATCCCACCTGATGGTAAGTGGTGATGTAGCCTAAGATGGTGAGCAAAAGCCTATTCACTCTTGCCCTGAAGAAGCACACATTGTAATCGGATGGAAACACAAATGCTGGCAACTTATTCCACTCCTTTGCTGTCTGTACGCATCACAAACGATATAGCAAACCGTTTGGTTCGAATGCGTGGTAAGTCAACAAAGGGTGGAGACTGGCCAATCGTCTGGTTGTCCGATGGTGAAAAGGAGAGGGAGGAATTATGCAATTCCTGCGCACACTCTCCGAAATGCATCCTGTAGAAAACCGAAAGGCTGTCTACTTTGCGCCTGTGTTCGAGGCTGATAAGATTGGTTTTAACCAAATTTGGGTCACCAATAAGTCGAACAGGCCTTTACATTAAGTATAAAGCTGCTAGGTGGCATTTTGCAGCACCAGCACATATATGTACTGGTACTCCATGCACGACTGGACTTGCGCTTTATATAAAGTAAGCAGCTGTCCCGGCGTGAAGTATCGCCGCAAGGACTCCTAGCTTATTTGCAACTACTTTGGCCTTGGACTCAATAAACCGCCCGAAGTTCATATTTGAGGATAACTCAAACCCCAACAACTGAAGGTGGTCGGTGTATTCCAGTGATACATTTCGGAAAGAAGGAGCCAAGGTGAGCTGGCTCCTTTTTGCAGTAAAGAAACACGCTTGTGTTTTGGAGGAGTTGAATTTCACAATATTGACATCGCCCCATTTGGAGACTGCCTTTAGTGTGAAATTCACACGCTCTACCATAGCTTCTCTTTCGGACTGGATTTGATCCCGACTGGCGCGAGGACTAGGTTAGTATCGCTCCACAACTGTGCTATCGTCTACCATAGATACCGGGCATAAGCAGATCATTAATATATAGCAGGAAGAGAGTTGCGGAGAGAACGGAACCCTGAGGAACACCGGCGTTAGTCGCCACAGGATCGGATGAGCAGCCATCAACGACGACCCGGAGAGACCGTTCACTCGGAAAGTCAATCCGACCAGGGGATAAGCCGTACGCTGAAAGCTTACCCAAAAGGCTAGCGTGCCAAACTCTGTCAAGGGCCTTCGAGACATAAAGGGAAACAGCAAGTGCTTCCCCACTGTTCTCGAGTGCCTCGCCCCATACGTGTGTGGCGTACGCTAGGCGGTCCCCAGCTGACCGATTTCGGCGAAACCCCTATTGCCGGTCACTAATGAGGTCATTTTGTTCTAGGTATGCCATCAAGCGGGCGTTCAATATACGCTCCATAATCTTGCAGAGTATGGAGGTTAGCAGGGTCGGCACGGCTGCCTTTTTTTGGAACAGGCTGCACGTTGGCCAGCTTCCAGGATTTTGGCACTATTCCAGTCCTAAATGTGAGGCGGAACAAGCGTGTCAGCACAGGAGACAACTCAGGTGCACAAGCATTTAGAACTATAGCTGGTATACCATCCGGTCCACTAGCTTTATTCACGTCTAGACACCGCAAGGTTTTAAGAAACTCCTTATTTATGATACGAACCTCCGACATAGAGGTCCCGCAGTAAGATAATTTAGGTGGAATGTTGTTGCCATTATCCAGACGTGAATTGTAGGCAAATAGAGACACAAACAAGTCCGCTTTGCCATCCAGTTTTACCAGCGGAGGCAGTGTAGGCCGACAAAAGTTTGTCTCGACTACTTTGGCAAGAGACCAAAAAGCTCTAGTGCCAGATGGTCTGGCAGGGAGTTTTGCGCCAATATGTTTAATGCGATTGAAACTGGCTTTCCGTAACGATTTTTTGTAGGACTTGGCGGCCTGGTTGAAAGTTCTCTTCTTGGAGCTGATATCCGGAGCTTTGCGGTTTCGAGATTCAACCCAGGATAGGTACGCTGAATGCTTTCGCTTTTCAGCCTGGGCGCATTCAGCGTTAAACCATGGGCGAGCTTTGCTACCGTTGGGAGCGTCAAAAAAGGGGATAAAACACTCCATAGCTTGACGCAACACATCGGTTATCGCATCCGCGCAACTAGACGGATCCGCAGAAGAGAAACAGACCTCCCGCTAAGGATAGGATGCAAAAAAGTGTCGCATCTCATCCCAATCAGCTGACTTATACCACCATATTCGTCGAACACCTTGGGACTCGTAATCAGGTGGAGAATATGACGATACAGATTTCACTAAACAGTGGTCATATGTACCCAAAGGAGAGGTAAACTGTATTTCATACCAGTCTGGTTCGGTAGTCAGCAGAAGGTCCAAGCAATTGGCTGTGTGACCGTCTACATCGGGTACCCTAGTCGCATCCTTTAGCAGCTGAGAAAGACCTAGCGTCAAGGCAAAATTCCACGCTCCTCTTCCAGCATGGTCGGTCTTCTGATATGGAAACAGCCAGTCTTGGTGACAGGAGTTAAAGTCCCCTAGAAAGACCAGCTGTGCAGTAGGATACCGATTTTGAGCCAAATCAGCGGCCTCACTAAGGTGATCAAATTATCGCATTGTCTCCTGGTCACCGCTGTACGAACGATAGACACAGGCATAAAGGATTTTATCAATACCTGTATCTACCATCACCTAGATTGTCGAAAAAGTGGGGTCTTCAAGGTGACGGAGACGCTGGAAGCAGATGTCATTGCGGACGTACACACAGACTCCGGAACGTAGGTGGAATTTATGCTCCAGATAGAATCCAGGATAGTCAAGGTACGCCGCATTCAATGGACATCCAATTTGGGTCTTCGTCAAGAAAAGTAGGTGCGGCTTCTCAGTCTCAAGATGGTGATGGACTGAGCTGAGATTAGAGTGCAATCCTCATGATTTCATGAGTAGCTAATTCACTAATTGGGCCCCCACAACGCTACTGTTCAGACCCATTCTCCATATGGCTTCACCAAGCATCATGCCGGAACACGACAATGTCATTTGGTGACAAGACTTTGCATTGGTGGGTGGTAACCAAAAAGCCAGCGGCCGAAACCTACCACCGGAATTAGTGCTGCTCGTTTAGAACTACCCGGGGGACACGTGTAGAGAGTCAGATTTCAAGTGTTTCCTACGGACGCGGGCAACCTCGTCCTAAATATTAATAAATAAATATATATTTATCAAAAATATTTATTTACATATTTTTATTTCTTATTTAATAAAGTATTATTATTTTTACTATATGGGATATTTTTACTGTTTTCTCGTCTGGATAGGATGCATAAATAATTATAAAATATATAAACATAAAATCGATAGAATATAATATACTATCAATAGAATAAATGTAATAAAATATAAATAAATAAATAAATAGCTAAAACCCAACCAGACAGGGGCAAATAAAAAACATCAGCGGATAATGTGGACCAGGGTAGTACCACGTTCTGCATCTGAGCCCGGAACGGTTCGTCACTGAGTCTAAGTCACTTCAGATTACTCGAGAGGCTGATTAGGATTAACTCAACTACAGAAACGACTACAGGAATAGTTTCTATTGGTAAAACCACCCCAATCCCACATGTCGGTTATCTATTGAGCCAGGTCGAGATATTTTTGTTTGTATTGTTATTGTTCTTCAATAAATAAATAATTAGATAATGCTATGGTTTTTTAACACGATGCATTTCATACTTAAGATAAACATTAATTCTGTAAATTCGAAAAATTCATACAAACATGAGCTACTTAGCGTCTGACAAAGTCAAAGCTCATAAAATTCAAAGCACATACGTACTACGTGAAACTTTGCGAATCATAAAAAGTTTCGGAATTGTGTTTCTGACTTAGCGAATATCTTACGAGCTTACGCCAAGAACATGTTTTTTTATTATAAAACTAAAGTGACAAACGTATTTACGATCCAACTGATGGGTAGTGGCTACTGCAGTCCACAGACATCTGCAACCATTTTCAAACAACGAAGACTACACACGCGATGTTACCTCTGAGGAATAAGAAATACCCCACAGCCTGTTATTATACTGGCTCTCTTTACCTTACAGACAGGAACACGGAAGTTCAAACACCACTATTTAGCAGTAGAAATAGGTAAGGTGGTGTTGCCTAACCAAACCGCCTCCTAGGCAGAAAATAAGTCGCACCACTTAGTAAGAAGAGGTATTATAACCGGGACGAATTACGGTATGGTCAAATTGTAATTTAAATAAACGAATCTAGATGTTTTAACACAAGTAATGGTTCTTAATATTTTATAGCATATGCTGCAGAACTAAATCTGCTTGCTAGTTTAGATAATATAATGTTATAGTTTAAAAACTTTATAGTTTAAAGACTTCATATACAGACAGATGTCATTGTCGCAACGTAACGCACGCGCTGTTAGCTCCGTCTTAATTTAAAAAGTTGTCGGAAAATAAGAGTTAAATTAGCTAAAAGAAAGTGTTGAAAGTTAAGCCATGGATTTTAACTATTTAGTGTATTAAAATAGTGAAGTTATAAATAATAACAATCATAGATATTGCGCGAAAATCTATAATTTAGTAAGTGTTGTTTAGCTGTGTTGACATGAACGCGTAAGCGCTTTCAAATGCACGGCATTTAAGACCATTTTTGCGCGACTATAGCAGCTGTAAAAAGTGAAAATGGCAATAGTGAGTGGAGAAATAGATTGTACGAGTGCGTATGAACTAAACGCCACCCGAATATCCTCTTAACGTTGAAAACGCGCTTAATACAGGCTCATCTCATATATAAGAACAATTATCAAATTAACTTTTGCTATATCTCAATATTTAAATAAATTTGATAACATAAATACTCCAGATAGTAAGACTTATTTTTAGCCAAAGAGTCTGTGTGGGTAGGTATCACCATCTTACATTCTGCAGCCTAGCAGCAGTGCATGTACTTCTGTGATCCAATTCAGACTGGATCACAGCGGTTCAGGGTATAGAGAGCCAGTATAATTACAGGCAGCTGGATCTAAGTCATAATAGTCGACAACGCATCCGTTTCCTTCGTCGTTTGCGGTTGTTTGCTGATGTCAACGGGATGCAGTAACCACTTAACATCAGGTGGAATATAATTTTGTTTGTCACTTCACTTTTATGATTTTTTTATAATTAGGTTAAAAATCTTAAGTCGCTGTGTAGTGGTGGCGCAGAATATCCACTACTAAATATCATCACGTGGGTGTCGTAAGAGGCGACCAGGAGATGGGCATCAATTTCCTGATAACAACCGAAATTAGTTAAAAAAAACTGTAGTTGCTACCCCGCCCACCAAGTGTGACACGGCAATATCCCCCCTATGAACAGCGTTGCCAACACCAATTTGTAGAATTCCCCGAAAATTCCCCAATTTAAGGTCAAAACTCAATTTTATTTTAAGAAATGAAACAATTTTCAACTAATTTTATAGGATTTACTTTTTAACTAACATTTTTTTCTTTAAAATAAAAAATAAAGAAATGAAAAGCATTAAATGATACACAAAAGTTGCCGAAATAAATCCGAAAATTAAATGTGGTAACCTAAAAAAATGTTAACATAAGTATTTAGATTTCTTGAAAAAAGGTTCTGACTTGGCCCGGGCTATCGATTTTCAAAAACCCCCCATTTTCCCCGCATAATACCGATACCCCATAAAATCCCCAAACAACTTTAAATTCCCCGCAATTTGGGGAATTCCCCACATGTTGGCCACGCTGTCTATGAGGCAATCTATAGGGCAGGTCTATGTTCAACAGTGGTCTGTAATGATTTTTTTTAAGTAATATTGACTTTAATGCTGTTATCAAAGGTTAATAAGATACTAAAATGTCATCACAACGGAAAGAGCGCTCATAATTTTTTAAAAGCGTTACTAAAAAAGGAATATTAAGGCGTTGTTAAAATGCAGCAATTAATTCGCTTATCCACATTTCCCAAGTCGTTACTTGGGAAATGGGACGTTTCTTAAAGTACGAGTCACAAGAAGAAGACACACTTAAAAGCAAATTGTGGGACATGTTTAGATATTTTTTTATTTTTTATTCTTAATAAATTTCTCAGGCATGCAGGTTTCCTCACGATGTTTTCCTTCACCGACAAGCAAGTGGTAAATCAGCACTTAAAATTGCAATTAACAATTTAACAATTGTACTGTGAAATTTACAGCGAGCGCTAAGCTCTTTGATCTACCAAGCGTTTGTTAAGTATGGTATGTATAAACATATATACGAGTACGTAGGTTTAGTCTCAGTAATGTGTTGTAATTTATATACATATTTTGTGCTTTTTCTTCTGTTACCGCCTTCGACAATATACGACTGCGCTAAGATTGACTGGCAGAGAATGATTTAAGTATAAAAATCCACCTTTTTTTCCTACACATTGTGTAAGGTTCAATAACGAATAAATAAATTAATTAATAGGTGGCAGGACTCTTTTCTCTCCAGGAGTCCGTCTGGGTTGGGACAACCCACTAATTACTTAATACTGTTGTCAAACAGCAGTACATGCACTACTGTTATCCAATCCTAAGCGTGAAAAGAACCGATATGGAATTATATCGGTTCTTTTGAGGTATCTGTTATTTTAATCTTTAGAGAAATCCATAACAACTTATAAGGAGGTAGGACAGTTTTTTGCCTAGTAATCCGTCTAAGTAGATACCACTATCTTATAATTGTTTGCCGGTCTAAAAGGTATAGACAGTCAATATAATTACAGACAGGCATTCAACGTCAATTTTCAAAAAAACTAACGCATTTGTAACATTATTTGCTTGAAGTTGGCTGCAGATGTACGTAAGCTGTAGTAAACATTTACCGTCAGGTGGATTGTAAGTTCATTTATCTCTTCAGTTTTAAGAAGGGGGGATTTTTATTTTACCTGCAAACGATGCAATGCTAAACAGCAGTTCACTTACTGCTGTGTTTCAGTTTAAAGGTATAAAGATATTTCAGCTAAGTCCTAAATGATGACAAGACATCTGTCATCACTATTCATCATTACAGCCCTTCACAAGTCCACTGCTGAACATAGGCCTCCCGCAAGGAATGCCACAAAGTACGGTCCTGAGCCAACTGCATCCATCGACTTCCTGCATGTCTTACCAGGTCGTCACTCTATCTAGTGGGGGGTCGCCCTACACTTCGCCTACCGGTACGAACTCGTGAACACTTTTTCCCCATCGGTTGTCGGTTCTTCGAGCTATATGGCAGACCCGTTGCAACTTCAGCTTAATAATCTGTTGGTCTATGTCGGTCACTCCGGTTCTATTGCGGATATCCTTATTTCTAAGTTTACCACGCAAAGAAACCCCGAGCATAACCTTCTCCATAGCTCGCTGAGCGAACTTGATCGTCCTAATGGCGCCAGCAGTGAAGAACCACGTCTCAGATCCATTAGTCATCACTTGCAACACGCACTGATTGTTTAATCTCATTTTCAGGTTTTGAGGTATACCTGACGAGAAGATGTGTCGTAATTTCCCAAACGCTGCCCAGGCGAGTTGTATTCGTCTATTGACCTCTCGATCGAAGTTGGACTAACACAGTCAGACTATTTGTCCCAGGTAAGCATACTCGTCAACAACTTCGAGCTTAGTGCTCCCAACAACTACCAGCATAGGTGTGACATGGACATTACACAATATCTCTGTTTTGTCCATGTTCATCTTAATATATATCACTATTGAAGTCATTGAGCATAGTGCTTAGGTCCCCCAGCGATTCTGCCATATGGACTATATCGTCAGCATATTGAAGGTGAGTGATTTACTCGCCATTGATGTTAATACCCTATCCTTTCCAGTCCAGTAGCTTGAAAACGTCATCCAATGCAGCGTTGAAAAATTTCGGGGATATTACGTCACCCTGTCTTACACATTTCTGCAGTTGCATAGGGTTTGTATTCTGATTCTGTACTCGGATAGCCATCGAAGCCCTACTGTACAAACTTTCAGCCGCTGAAGGGAATGTAGCACCGTCCAAATTTAGTCCACATACGCAAGGCAAAATAGCAGATTGTACTCTTCCGTTTTCTGTACAATTTGCCGAAGGGTATGTATGTAGTCTATGGTACTAAAGCCTTTTCGGAAACTGGCTTGTGCGGGAGGTTGGAAGTCATCGAGTCTGCGTGCGAGACGACTCGTAATGACCCTCGAAAACAGCACGTAGACGCGGCTCAGAAGGGAAATCAGTCTGTAGTTCTTCAAGAGAGCGTTGTTGCCTTTCTTGAAGAACAAGACGACCGCACTTCTGCTCCACGCCTCCGTAGTAGTCCCACCATGGAGGACGGAATTAAAGAGCTACTGAAATACTTCAAGTACGTATTTTCCACCCGCTTTCAGAAGCTCGGCTTTAATTCCATCCTAGCTCGGGGCTTTGCCGTTTTTAAGGTACGTGAGAGCCATTCTAGCTCAGACTGACGTCCGGGATATCATCGGAATAGAGACTTTATCTTGGATCGTTACACACACTTGCGTGTGGCTCCAACGATGACGTGTACAGCTGCCCATAGAACCTGCCAATCTCAATCAAAATCTCAGGTATGCCGGAAACGATGCTGTCACACTCGGTCTTCAGCTTTGACCGTTGGCTTTTTGAAAAGACTTTGGAGCCTTGGTTCCGCTCGATCACTTCTTCAATACGAGCTGTATTGAAGTTGCGTAAGTCTCGCCGTATGCATTTGGAGATCTGTCTGTTCGGTTGCATGTATGCTGTCAAATCTGTTGAAGACTGCAGCTTCATTTCCCGTCTAACCTCCATGAGATTAGGAGTGTTATTGCAGTGTATTGTGTTTTTCTGCGACGGGTCTTACAGAACTTAGCTCCAACCGCATGGAAAGTTTCCACGAGCTTCTCATTCATATCGTCCACTGCATTGCAGTCTTCTAGGAACTGGAAACGGTTTTGTAACTCGAGTTGAAGGGTTTTGGGACTTTGGATTAGAGCGCGAGGGGGACGGAGCGTTGACTTCATTAGACGTGACCTCTCCAATTTAACGTTTAGGTTCAGTGTGCCTCTAACCGTTAGGTGATCGCTTCCAGTTTTCACCCTCGCAATCACTGAGACATCACTGAACAGTTGCCCTCATAATGAAGTCAAACTCATTTTTTGTCGAACCGTCGGGGCTCGACCAGGTCCACTTCCTGTGGGGCCGCTTCTGGAAGAAAGAGTTCATCATAAAGAGTCCCTCTTTCTCCATGAAGTCGGCCAGCTGCTGGCCCCTTGAGTTCCGTTGCCCTATTCTGAATTTCCCTACCTTCAGCTCACCGTTCTCTCTTGTGCCTAGTTTTGCGTTGAAGTCTCCCATTAACACCGTATGTTGGGTTTTGGAGGAATTCATTCCTTTAGAGATATCCTCATACATTTCTTCCATCACTTCATCGGGATGTGCCGGGGTTTGTGCGTAAACCTGTATAACCTTAAACGAATACCGTTTGTTGATTCTGAGTATAAGGTATACAATCCTCGTCGACATACTTACAATCTTTACAAAGTTATTAACGAGAGTATTCTGGACTATAAATCCAACACCTCCTTGGGACAGATGGTCGCCCTCCCGGTGATAGAACAAGTTGTCAGGTTCGAGGATTACCGTGTCCTTTCCCTCTCTTCAGACCTCAGATAATTCTATAATATCCCAGCGCAAGTCTATCTCTTCCTCCAGCTCCAGGATATTCTCGTCAGTCCTCAGGGTACGTGCGTTGTATACTGCCAGGTCGCGTCGTCGAACCTCCACCGGAGATTCTTAGCACCCCCTGTCCCGCCGTTACATGATCGCCACTGTAGCCAGGAATAGCGGGGCGCTGGGACTGGGGGCCGTCTCTTCGTAACATTCACACGGAGGGATGTCATGATGATGTGAATGTATCAGTAGAATGAGTGAATGAGTGAATGTTAAGCGCTTTTGCCAAAAAAAAAAACGCTAGAGATATCAAGTAACCTGAGATGGAATGTAGAAATAAAGAAGACAAACGAGCACACAGTCTACCTGATGGTAAGCGGATGCTCTGGCCATAGACATATCCACATATATCCCCGATTAAGAATCAAAATGCAGATGCGTTATCATACCTGAGGACTAAAATGAAATGCCTCGTTTTCAGCATAGCGACATAGCAGCATAATTTGCTATTTTACGCTGGTATCTGTGAGAGCGTGGTCCTTCACCGGTCGAGCCAACCCATTCGTGTTACAACCTTAATATGGGTGTAGCATGTCTCTGCCATGTGCAAATGTTCCATTATGCTAAATTCGGAGGGGTATTATAAAAATGATGAGAATTTGGAAGAGCCTTTAAAGTGCGTTAGTAGTAGCACTATCTCGCAAAGATCACGACTGTGGTTAAAATGTTACCAGACCAACAGAAAATTAGGTGATGGTAATTCTTCATACTGTTATCACGTAGTAAACATAATAACAATTATATAAAATCACATTATCATGAGTCCTGAATTCAAAATCCGAAATGGTAACCTCTCGCAGAACTGAAAATTAAAGATTCATCGTCCATAAAAGCTAACGCCAGCACTCATCCCCGTCATAAAAAGTTTAATAAACTCTTTTCCCGGATTTTAACGTAAAAATTATATACAACTACTCCCTCGTCTTGTGTTAAATTATTAGCATTCTTAAAGTATTTATAACCTGTTAGGTCAGGAATATTATGTGTATTGGGTAGCCAACATTCGGTTAATGTGATGATGTCCCAATCGACCTTAGTCCTAGCCAGTATGGTATAGAAACCAATCATATTTTTTGAAATACTTCTAATGTTTTGGTTAATTATTTTGAGTGATTGCTTGGGGTTGAAGTTAAATGGGATACAACAGTGTAAATCACAGGTAGATGTATCCGACACTGAGACAGAATCTATGTTGTATGTGTTATTTAGTATATTATCTATTTTTATAGTGTTTATTTTTCATAGTTACATTTTTGTAAGTAAATTTAATAGAACTTAGTTGATAATGACAATTAATTGGTCGCCAAAAGTGGTACAGATAGGAAGCTTATAATATATAATATACATTCCCGTATTGCACATAGCATGTGTGTTCTTATTTAATAATATAAGTTGTATGTAGTGTGTGTATATATTTGTTAGTGTAGTATTTATGTGTTTTGTAGTATATGATATGCATATGAAATGATGTTGGTTATTAATACAGTTTTTAAATTTAATGCTATAAACTTGCAACAAGAATAATATGATACTTTTGAACAATATTGGTAAAGATAAAATAACGCAATCTAGTCACTATTTTCTTCGTAGTTGTGCTAGATCATCTTCTGATTTGATAAGTCGACTTAGCATCCCTCCTTTTTTGCGTATGTACACCTTACTAGTATTCACTAGTCTTAATAAACTCTCGTGCAAGGTAGTAAAGTCGCTTTGTCATGGCGGTGAGGACTTCAGATACGTATAGGTTATGCTTAGGTCTTTTTTCTTGCAAGAGGGTTGTGTTAAGACGGTTTTCCTTGTTCGGTTTATTATAGTTTTTAGTTGACTTCCAAAACTGTTCCTTTGCTGCCGCTGACGAGAACTCCACAATAATTGAACCCACTGACTCGGTCTTACTCTTCAAACGAAAAATATTTGTAATATCCGTTTCCAGTACGGAATGATTAATACTGCCGAGTTTTCGGACTGTGCTAATTAGGGTTTCACGGGTTTCAGGACATTGTAATAGTGTATTTTTTTATTTCAAGTGACGCTGCTCTCAATTTTTTTTCCAAAAAGTCTACATTATTTTCTATTTTTTTATAATCTGTTGATTTTTGTTACATTCTGCTTTTAAATTATTAATCTCAAGCAACGCCTCATCATATTTGTCAGACAAAAATGACACGATCCTTTGGATTTCTTCGTTTTGGGCACGGATTTCTGAGTTTTGAATTCAAATTTTTGCATTTTGACTTCGAAAATCTTCGAGTGCCGTTTGCAGGGTATCCATTTTATTGTTTTGTTGAGTTTTGTTCGATACGAGCTCATAGATGGTTTTCATCTCCATCATCATTTTTTCCAAACGTTCTAATTCATCCGACTCACGTCTTATTTTCCTTTGCGTTATGCTTAAGTTTTCATTATTAGAGCAGGATGTTAAATTCGGTTCAGAGGTATAGCAGGGTGATGCCGGAGCATTAGGGGGCGAGCGTCGTATCTTGATTTAGTTTGAGAGTTTTTATTTTGTTTTATTATTTTAAATATGTATTTAGTTTTTAATAACTAAGGTATGAGAAATAGTAGTATATTTCATTTACTCACAAGGCGATCGCCGATGCGACCGTTTTGTCTTGTTGCGTAAGAGAAAGCCTTTGTTAATTTAGTGTTATTGCCGAGATGACGGTGGATCAGCAAAACGGTCGTTGCTTGAAGTTATAATATTATGTAATAGCAAGACCGTAATTCCCACGGCAGGTTAGTTCGTTGACACTATGACTCACACTCACTGTTTTTTTTTTATAGGATAGGGGGCAAACCGATACGACTTAGGGACCTTCAAGAAAAGAGCCTACTCCTTTTTAAAAGGCCGGCAACGCATCTGCGATTGCCTTGCTTCCCTGGTGTTGCAGTTGTTCATGGGCGGCGGTAGTAACTTACCATCAGGTGAGCCGCATGCTCGTTTTTTTTTATAGAATAAGGGTGACAAACGAGCACACAATCCACCTGATAGTAAGTGAGTGCTGTGGCCATAGAGGTATCTACATCTATTTTCGATTAAGTATCAAAATGCAGATGCGTTGTCATCCCTTAGGACAAAGATGGAATGCCTCGTTTTCAGTAAAAATGGTCTCCGGTTCTCTACAATCACCATACGAAACACAGTAGCATAAGCTGTTATTAACCCTGGTATTATGTTATAGCGTGGTCCTTCACCGGTCGAGCCGACCCATTCGTGCCACAAACATAATATAGCTGTGCTATGTGTAAATGTTCCAATATGCTAAATTTGGAGCGGAATTCTAAAAATGATGAGAATTTGGAAGAGCCTTTAGAGTGCATTACTAGTAGCAGTAGAGTGGGGTTAAAATTTTACCACAACAAGAGTAAATTAGGTGATGGTAATTCTTCATACTGTTATCACGTAGTAAATATAATAACCATCATACAAAATTCCATTATCATGAGTCCCGTATTCAACATCCGAGATGGTTACCTCTCGCAGAACTGAAAATTAAAGATTCATCGTCCATAAAAGCTAACGCCAGCACTCATACCCGCCATAAAAAGTTTAATATACTTTTTATCCGGATTTAAGCGTAAAAATTATCTTACGCAAGAATTTCTGTAATGATAGTAAATCTCAGATATATACAGGTGCTTAATATGCTCTCATTCTTTCCCTCTTACCTCTTACCTATTTTTTGCAACAATAGCAGGCTGTAAGATCATTTTTCATTTGTCATTTAAAAAAAAGTAAATGGCTTACTTTATGCTGTAATGGTACCACAATCTCACACATCATCCCATGTGGTGATGGCGTAAGATCATCACCCCATTTCACCCCATGGTTGTGGTAAGTGGTGACTATGAGAAATGCCAAAAAAATTAAGAAAGGCCAGCAGAGATAAAGGTGCGATACGTCGGGAACTATGATCGTCAACTTAACCACCGAATTTGAAGATCAAGACAAATCCTTTTGAGTTTCTGTGATAACTCTCCACACAAAAAATACCTTTTATAGCAGTAATCTGCCCGCCAATGTCCTCAGGATGCTTTAGGCACTCTAAAATGCTTATGGCAAATTTATTAATTGTTTTTAAAAATATTTGTGAACATCCGCGGAGGCACTGTTTTAAATAATTACCTGACACTAATAAAGCTTTTAAATGAGTGAGACAAAGGTCTGATTAATGCGTAGATTATTATTCGTGATTAATGATAGGTAAGAGAGAGAAAGATTATCGATACTTCCCGACAGATGCTGGGGTCCAGTCCCATCGAGCTGATTTTACTGGTTTGAAGAATATTGTATGCGTCTTTTGTTTAAGATACTTTATATGTAGATAAAGCAGAAACTTTCATAAGTGCTACCAGTCGGCTGTTCCATCTCAAAACCCAGTAAAGACTAAAAATTAGTTATACGCGAGCGACGAAACATAAATCTAAGTTGACCTGCAAAAGTTTTAATAAGTCGTATAATAAAGACTTTAAGACATTCATATTTCTGATTATTTTAGGAATTTATTACAGATATTTCATACATAAGCAGGGAATTAATATGTAAGTAAGATATTGAATAAAAACAATTAAAAATACTCAAGGACATTAGCAACACAAACAGATTCGAAAACCTATATAGCACGTCTGCAACGCGAAGATTAGAGAGGTTTGAGAGGTTGGGCTTTGCTGTTGACATGTCAAGGTCACGCGACTAGCTTAAATTAAATTGGGTTTATTATTTTTTTACAGCACGAACACGTGATGAAAAGCATAATATTATTAAGAGGAAACACTAGTAAATATCACAAATGTTTTTATTACCTTTGGCAATACGTAATAAAAAAGGCCATTATTTATTTTCATTATTTCAGAAATTATGTTGGCTCCGTTTGAGATTCGAATCGCTTGTTAAAAATCTATTGACAACCTTTATACGTATCAAATCTCAACGCTGGGTACAGGCCTAATATCATTTCTACGATGGTGGTGGAGACGATAAATCACACCATATTCTCGATATATATAAATTCAAACATGCAGGTTTCCTTCTATGTTTTCCTTCATTGCTTTACGTAGGTATAGTGCTTGTAGTAGAACACTTACCAATTTAATCAAGAACCTAAGTTACTCTCCTCGTACTGTGAAATTTACGGCGAAAGGTTAGCCCCTGAGCCACGGCTATAATAAACTTGCGCAAATTAGTTAACGCAAATAAGTCCGTAAAAATAATCTAAAATCTTAAATAATTTTTCTTGACGAAAAAATTAATTTCGCGAAAGTTAATTGTATATTATAACTTTTAGAATCAGAATAAAATACTGCGTGACTAGTCCGAGTCCTCATAATTGCAATATGTCTACTTACACAATACATAATACAGCAATATTGCCTTCCCACGTCGAAGTATTACAACAAAAGCCACGTGACTTAACTTGCGAATGATTAATAGACTAAGTAAAGACAAATAGAAAATGTTCACGTGGTAGAGCCATGCTACAGCTATATTATGTTTTTAGCACCAATTGATCAGCTCAACCGGGGTAGAACAACGCTATCACAGAATACCAGCGTAAAATAGCAGCTTAGTGCTGCTGTGTTTCGTATGGTGAGTTTAGAGAACCGGAGACGCTTTTTACTGGAAACGAGGCATTCCTAAGATGTAATTCCTCGTCCTCAGATATGACAACGCAACTGCATTTTGATTCTTAATCGAAGATAAATGTAGATGTCTATGGGGCACAGCATCCACTTACCATCAGGTAGACTGTGGGCTCATTTGTCACCCTAATTCTATAAAACAAAAATCAGTTCTTCAATCGAATGTAGACCTTGTTATTATAGGCATAAAAATAACTACTGGTAAGTGTTTGTAAAATTTCAAGCCTGCCTCGACATCCATTAGTCAAATTGTGTAATAAAAAAATCCGCTTTTAAACCCTATATAAATGAACAGTTAGCGGTAGCGTTAACATATTTATTTTGAGAGTGGTTTTGACTTTGAAGAATCTTTCGTTTGTTCACGACATTATGTAGTCTATTATGTCCTTCTTATTTTTGTCCTTAAGCACATTAGAGATAAATAAAGGCACTTTCCATTCTGCAGCTTTAAATTTCATATCAGACTCAGTAATTGCCTTGCCAGTTTTATCCACAAAGCGACTACGTAACCTACGCTTTTGAACTACTATCCATTCATCTTTTGGCTCATCTTTCTTCCAAGCTACACTCTGTTTAATTACATCAGCTAATGACTTTTGTTCATCACACGATACAGCCGTAAAATATTTTAAAGGCTCACTTGACTCGATTACCGCTCGATTCGATTTTTTTTCATTATTGCTTTCATTAGAGCTTTCGGAATTATTAACCGCTTATGACATCGACGTTGGAACATCAGCCCTCACATTCACGCTGCCATTAGACATCTCACCACTCTCAAGCTTTCTCTATGTAGGAGTGAGAGAGATTACCAGTTTGTTGTTATCACTTAGATGCTCGTATTGCATTGCGCTCACGCCTTTTTGGGGGAATGGGATGGTTGCATCGTTCATCATATCTTTCGCAGCAAGAATGAGAGGTCTATTTGTTTGCTCGCTCACGCTCTCCTTAAGGAAAGGGATAGTTTTATCGCCTTTGTCGTTTGCATTCTTATTAACAGCTGATTTTAAGTGTATCACGGCGGGTGACGTAAATTCAAGACCTATTGGCCCACTGTCTCCGAACATATGATCATTGTTTCAAGTGTGTATCTCTACGTCTACCCGCAAAATTAAAAGATGTAGCTGTTGCTTTTAAATTCAGATAGTTCTCAATGTGTTTCTCTAAGTTTTCTTTTGTCACGTATTATTCATCATTTGAATGTCTGTTCGCAATATAATAATGTCTTTCAATAATCGTGTAACATCTACGTGGTCGAAAGTGATAGGTGGCAATTTTTGCAACTCTTTCGCAACGAAAATGGGTACAACATCAGGGCCTGTTTCTTTAAATAGCGAAATTATATCAACCAGATCTCTTTGCTTTTTGCCCTCATTGCGGCGATTAGATTGTTGCAGCTTGCCTTCTCTTCAACGAATATTTTTACGTTTTAAGGATGGCAACGATTCGAAAAGGAGGCATTTTGCTTTATCAATATAATCTGCTTCAAATGCACTGCATTAAAAATGTACTATGCTCTCCTCGTCCATCACATCTGCCTTATTTTGAATAAAGGCCATGACTTCACTAATCACAATATTGCAACTTGAAAACTTAAGTACATTAGACGATGTCATTGTCACACACAGCACTTACGCTCACGGCACTTGCGCTTACTCGGCCAGTTTGCGCGAGACTGATAATAACCTGAAACGAGTGAAGCTTTGAAATACGTGAGACAAAAAAGTATTTTTCTTTCTTGTGTTTTTTTTTAAATAGACGTTACCCCCGCCAAACTAGAATTATTTCTCCTGTGTTGTCGAGGAAATTTACAAACATGAACTGCACAAAAACAAACAAACATCTAGACCCGGAACAATCATTTGTAGGCCATACAAATACCTACTTGTTTCGTGCGGGATTCGAACCCGCGGTCCTCAGCGCCGCAACTCAAGGTAAGCCACTGCGCCACGGCGCCGTCCTAATGTATAGACGTAAAGAGATCAGTAATGTGTAAACACAGGTACGAGAGAGAAAGATTATCAATACTTCACGACAGCTGCTGTGGTCCTGGCTCACCTCGAAGGTTTGAAGGATATTGTTTGTGCCTTCTGTTTAAGATGCTTTGAAAGTAGATTAAGTAGCAGCTTTTATAAGTGCCACAAGTCAACTGAAACTAAGTTTTACGTCAGCGACGAAACATAAATCGACAGACTGAAAAGTTTTTAATAAGTCATAAACTAAAGTAAAAAATATCTGGATATTTTTAAAAATTTATTGCAAATTTTTCATCTTTCTGTGGCGAGTTTATCATGTAATCATAAATCATAATATAAGTGGTAGAGCCAGGCTGTAGCTATTCGTAGTATAATTGTAGCACGAATAGGTCTGCTCGACCGGGGAAGGATTACACTCTCACAGAATACTAGCGTTAAATAGTAGCTTAACGCTGTTGTGTTTCGTATTGTGAGTGTAGAGAACCGGAGACCCTTTTTACTGGAAATGAGGCATTCCATCTTAGTCCTCACGGGTGACAACGCATCTGCATTTTGATTCGTAATCAAAGATAGATGTAGATGTCTATGGGTCACAGCAACCACTAAACATCAGGTGGACTGTGTGCTCGTTTGTCACCATTATCCTATAAAAAAAAGTCATAAATGATAAAGCCACGCTGCACGAATAGGTCTGCTCGACCGGGTATGAACCACGCTTGCACAGAATATACAAGCGTGAAATTGTAGCGTTATTATAGTGTTGTGTTTCACATAGTGAAGGACAAGACCTGAGGTTCTTTTAACTGATAACGAGACAATCAGTCGCCGAGTAAGAGAACCCCATATAATCACGTGAACGTCTTAAGACTAAGAGGCGACAAAGTGAAATGAAAGAGAAGCTTGGCAGCGTCATCTTCCTAACAACATCTCAAAGTAATAAAAATGTGCGGCTGCCACTGCGCACACTATAATATACTACTACACTCTATAATATATAAAAATCAATTGCTGTCCTTTAGTCTCACTAAAACTAGAAACTGCCTCCACCGATTCTGATGAAACACATACAAAATATGTATTTCACCAGAATCGGTGGAACCTAATTTTAACAGACAACGGACAACAATTATTTTATGAGATAAATAGATTAATACGTAACACTTTTTTAAAAGGCATTGTTTTATTTGTCACTGGTTCGGAAAATGCCTCGGTCCTGTGAAGAACCAGAAATAAACCCAGCGGGATTTTTTATTTTAGAAGTAGTCTGTCGCATTTTCTGTATAAGAATTTTATAATGCAAAGAGTGTAGAATACAATATATAGAAAGCAATTAAGAAAGTTCTGAACTAAAATATAGAGAAAATAAGAAAATCCAATACAAAGTTATACACTTATTTAACTAACAGGTTCTTGACAAGCTGAGGAAATATGAGGAAAGTGGAGTCGGAAGCTAACTACGAGCCTCTGTTCAATGAACAAAAGAACTGTCTTCAGTCATTGATCTAAAATTAATTTACGAACGAACAAAAGCACCTGAGCTTACACTTGTATTAACACTTAATTGCATTGATACGTTCTGTTTTTCAACATACATAACTCTACTATAAATTTTGCATTATTTAGGCAGTTCATTTAACTTTAATTTATTTCAGTTTATTAGAAGACTTCCTTATTTTTATCGTTATTCAGCAAATTATTTAAATTTTATCATAAAGTTATTAATTATTTAGAGTTCCGTAGTTAAACAACAAGAAATCCTTATAGTTTCGCCATGTCCGTCCGTCCGTTCGCGGTTTTTCTCAGAGACCCTAGGTGCTACAAAGCTGTAGTTTGGCATAGTTATAGATATTAATCACCCCTACAAAGTTGTTATATAAAATCTTGAACGGAACTGTGTATCTTAGGTTGCACTGCCAGGAACTAACAGATGGATAGGGAACTATAACCATTTTTGTACGGACTTGGGATGTGAATGATTTGATGTGATTGTATTATTTTCAAAACCGAAAAGTTTTTTTGACTCCCTATAACTCTGCTTGGAAAATAAGTCTTTTAGCTCCCATTGTCCTATTTGCGCCCATTTCTAGTCGTTATAGCAATCACACTGCGTACTCACTTAATATGCTCATAATATCAAGAAGGCCCCTTATAAGTTCACTTATAGTGACGGGTTAGTTGCCCGTCACTCTACGTGAATCCAACCTCTACATTGTGCGTCGCGCGACATGCACTTTGAAGAAGGTTTTTTACATTATTTCTGCCGCCAAATAGTAGTACGTGCACTCTTGTGTTCCGGTTTGAAGGGTATAGAGATCCAGTATAATTACAGGCTGTGAGACATCCATCCTCCTCCTCTAAGGTGACAACGCATCTGTAGCCTTCTTTAAATGAATTGTTTGCAAGTGTTCATCGGTTGCAGTAGCCACATACAAAAACGAACCTACAATCAGGTGGACTGTAGGTTCGTTTTTCATTATTTTTTTATAAAAAGCAACTTTTTTGACGGTGAAAGAAAATATCGTAGGAAAGCTGCATGTTTGAAAAATATAAAACATTTAGAGAAAACATAATATACTGGCGATTGTTGTCATTTGGTGAAAGTCCAGCTTCATTTTTGTGATTTGGATAAACACTTGTACTAATTTCACAATATTTATTTCTAATTATTATTATACTAGTTACAAAAAAATATGAATAGGTTGGTTTCCGCTATAATTCCTAAAAGTGCGAGATTACATAAAAATTGCTATTAGATGTGTATGACAGTATATAATACGAGTATGATACCACAAGTAATACGAGACCTAACTTTCATTCAATTTAAAAGAGAATTATACAAATTTCTCAGTGAAAAGTCTTTTTACACTGTACAGGAATATTTGAACTACGATAGGTAATAGGAACTTGACAAAAAAATTTAATGGAACAATTATGAAATGTTTATTAATTATATAATATATTGTTTATTAATTATATAATATAAATTATATAGTTGTAGCACGAATGGGTCAGCTCGACCGGGGAAGGACCACGCTCTCACAGAATACCAGCGTAAAATAGCAGCTTAATGCTGCTGTGTTTCGTATGGTGAGTGTAGAGAACCGGAGACCCTTTTACTGGAAAGAGGCATTCTATCTCAGTCCTCACGGCTGACAACGCATCTGCATTTAAATTCGCAAACGAAGATAGATGTAGATGTCTATGGGCCACAGCAACCACTTAACATCAGGTGGACTGTGTGCTCGTTTGTCACCATATTCTATAAAAAAAAAAATTTTGTTATAGACACTCTACTCTTAAATATTATTATCCCGATATTTTATAGTTTTAAAGATTTGCATACTATTAATAATGGCTGATTAATGGGATGTTTAATTACTATGACCGTCTTCAATGTACCTTAACCAAACGCAAATAAATATTTCTTTTCATTTCATTTCAAAAGCCGACTGTTTTCACCTCATGACATCATCAGGATATATATTTATATTATTAATTAATTTTTGTAGGTTTATTTTAAATATTGGGAAACTAGTATAAATGTTCATTAAATCACACAAAAATTTTAGAGAAAATTTAAATCCTGCCAACACGCAGTAGGCAAGCATGCTGGACTTCTTGCTTTTCGGACTGCCGCGTTGATCTAGTGGTTGTAAACGCAAATTCTGATCATGAGAAACGGTTCGGGCCAAAAAAATTGAGTTTTTCTGTCAAGAAACTCTCAGTAGCCGCCCAGAGTCGGAAGTTGGCGGTGTTTCGCCCCTATGCCTCGAAAAACACTTAAAGCTATTGGTCCTGCGCCTAATCTGCAGTCGTTCCGGATTGACGTCACATCAGACTTTGAAATTGAGGAAAAAGAGAGTGCACCTGTGCTTGTGCATATACTCGGGCACTATAATCCTGTCCTACGCAGATCTTTTCATTCGGTCTGGAGGACATTATAACCCTTAAAACGACCTGTGCGCTGCTGTGGGATTTTTGCTTAACAAACTGAACTTACGAAATGTGTACAACTTTTATATTTTGCAATTAATGTCTTAAAAGAATTTAACTATATTTACATTAATAAATAAACAGAAGTAACAAATCAGTTCTAAGGTTACTAATGATAAGAATGCAAGAAAATACAAAACGAGTTCACCAATGTCTAAGCCGAATTCCCTGTAATAAATTAGGACCCATTTGAAAACGAAGTGGTCTCTCGGTGGCCATTTTTCTCATCGGCCTAGCGACATGCATACAGATGTTCTAAATAGATTGCTGGCACTAAACCAGAGGTGTAATTCGATGCGGTATTTCTCACCTAAATTATGTAAACCCGCATTTTGCACTTTTAAATATATATTTTTTTATAAAATTGAAGTGACAAACGATCTTACTGTCCACCTGATGGTAAGTGACTACTGCAGTCCATGGACACCTGCAACCAGCTTCAAACAAACAAGGCTACATGGCGAGACTACTCACAGTCTGTATTTATAATATATATGACGATTCCGTGGCGCAGTGGCTTAGCAATGAGTTTTGGCACTGAGGGGTTCGAGTACTTATATAGACTACTAGTAATTTTTTTGTCTGTGTGTTTATCCTAATGCAATGTATGTATGTAAACTCTCTCTAACCGTGAAGTGGCGGTTAAGAATATCCACTAACCTATATCTTCCCGTGGGCAAACATCTATAACTATGGCAAACATCCGCCCATAAATGAAAGTTATGAATAGACGGCCCCCAGTCGTCTATTCATAACTCTGCTCTCGGCTCTGCTATTCCTGGCTACAGTGGCGACCTTGTTAACGGTGGAGCAGGGGGTGCTAAAAATCTCCGGTGGAGGTTCGGTTGCCACCTAAGACGACTCGACCTGTAAACCTGAAAACGATATTGTACAACCAGTGCGTGTTGCCAGTGATGACTTCTAAGACGTGCTCCTTCACTTCAGGCCGTATGAGGACGCTCAAGGTCACTCAGCGAGCTATGAAGAGCGCTATGCTCGGGGTTTCTCTGCGTGATAAACTTAGAAATGAGCCTACCGGTACGAGGCCGCCACTCGAGAACCTTTTTCCCCATCGGTTGTCGGTTCTTCGAGCTATATGGCCGGCCCATTGCCACTTCAGCTTACTAATCCGTTGGGCTATGTCGGTCACTCTGGTTCTACTGCGGATATCCTCATTTCTAAGTTTATCTCGCAGTGAGACTCCGAGCATAGCCTCTCCATAGCTCGCTGAGCGACCTTGAGCCCTCATCCGGCCAGCAGTGAGGGACCACGTCTCAGATCCGTAGGTCATCACTGGCAACACGCACTGGTTGTACAGCCTCGTTTTCAAGTTTTGAGGTATACCTGACGAGAAGATGTGCCGTAATTTCCCGAACGCTGCCCAGCCGAGTTGAATCTGTCGATTGACCTCTCGGTCGAAGTTGGATTACCTAGTCGGACTTTTTGTCCCAGGTAAACATACTCGTCAACAACTTCGAGCTTAGTGCTCCCAACAATTACCGGCATAGGTGTGACATGGACATTAAACATGATCTTTGTTTTGTCCATGTTCATCTTAAGACCTATCCGTTGGGAGGCACTATTGAGGTCATTGAGCATAGTGCTTAGGTCCTCCAGCGATTCTGCCATAAGGACTATATCGTCGGCAAATCGAAGGTGGTGATGTACTCGCCATTGATGTTAATACCGTATCCTTTCCAGTCCAGAAGCTTGAAAACTTCTTCCAATGCAGCGGTGAAAAGTTTCAGGATATAACGTCACCCTGTCTTACACCTCTCTGCAGTTGGATAGGTTTCATACTCTGGTTCCGTACTCAGATAGCCATCATAGCCCTACTGTAAAAGCACTTCAGCACTTCGATATACCGACAGTCAACTTGGCACCGCTGAAGGGACTGCAGCACCGCCAAATGTCGACGGAATCAAAGGCTTTCTCATAGTCCACATACGCCAGACATAGTGGCAAATTGTACTCCTCGGTTCTGTACAATTTGCCGAAGGGTATGTATGTGGTCTATGGTGCTAAAGCCTTTTCGGAAACCGGCTTGTTCGGGAGGCTGGAAGTCGTCGAGTCTGCGTGCGAGACGATTCGCAATGACTCTCGAAAACAGCACGTAGACGCGACTCAGAAGGGAAATCGGTCTGTAGTTCTTCAAAGAGCGTTGTCGCCTTTCTTGAAGAACAAGACCACTGCACTTCTGCTCCACGCCTCCGTGTAATGCCACCATGTAGGACGGAATTAAAGAGCTTATGAAGGACTTCAAGTACCGGTTTTCCACCCGCTTTCAGAAGCTCCGCTGTTATTCCATCCTCACCTGGGGCCTTGCCGTTTTTAAGGTGTTGGAGAGCCATTCTAATCTCGCTCAGACTGACGTCCAGAATATCATCGGAATAGTGTCGGATAAGACTCGCTCTTGGATCGTTACTCACACTTGCGTGTGGCTCCAACGATGATGTGTACAGCTGCCCATAGAACCTCTCAATTTCACTCAAAATATCAGGTATCCCGGAAACGACGCTGCCACACTCGGTCTTCAGCTTCGACAGTTGGCTCTTTCTGGCAGACAGATCTCGAGCAAAGACTTTGGAGCCCTGGTTCCGCTCGATCACTTCTTCAATACGAGCAGTATTAAAGTTGCGTAAGTCCCGCCGCAGGCATTTGGAGATCTGTCTGTTCAGTTGCCTGTATTCTGTCAAATCTACTGAAGACTGCAGCTTCATATCCCGTCTAACAGCCATAAGATTAAGAGTGTGATCGGAGAGTTTTTGTGTTCTTCTGCGGCGGGTCTTGCAAAACTTAGCTCCGGCCGCATGGACAGTTTCCACGAGCTTGTCATTCATATCGTCCACTGCATTGCAATCTTCTAGGCACTGAAAACGGTTTCGTAGCTCGAGCTGAAAGGTTTCGGGACTTTGGATTAGAGCACGAGGGAGACGGATCGTTGACTTCATTAGACGTGACCTCTCCAACTTAACGTTTAGGTTCAGTGTGTCTCTCACCATTCGGTGATCGCTGCCGGTTTTCACCCTCGCGATCACTGAAACATCACTGAACAGTTGTCGCCTGGTCGTCATAATGAAGTCAATCTCATTTTTTGTCGAACTGTCGGGACTCGACCAGGTCCACTTCCTGTGGGGCCGCTTCTGGAAGAAAGAGTTCATCCTAAAGAGTCCCTCTTTCGCCATGAAGTCGGCCAGCTACTGGCCCCTTGGGTTCCGTTGCCCTATTTCGAATTTCCCTACTTTCAGCTCACCGTACTCTCTTGTGCCTAGTTTGCGTTGAAGTCTCCATTAACACCGTGTAGTGGGTTTTGGAGGAATGCATGGCTCTAGAGATATCCTCATACATTTCCTCCACCTCCTCATCGGGGTGTGCCGAGGTTGGTGCGTAAACCTGTATGACCTTCAGCGAATACCGTTTGGTGATTCTGAGTATAAAGTACGCAACCCTCGTCGACACACTCCCAATTTTACAACGTTGTTAACAAGAGACTTGTGGACGATAAATCCGACACCACCTTGGGACAGATGGTCGCCTCCCGGTGATAGAACAAGTTGCCGGATTTGAGGATTACCGTCCTCTCTTCGGACCTCAGATAATCCTATAATATTCCAGCGCAACTTGTCTATCTCTTCTTCCAGCTCCAGGATCTTCTCGTCAGTCCTCAGGGTGCGTGCGTTATAAGTTGCCATGTCGAGTCGTCGCAGTGGCTTAGCAATAAGTTTTGGCACTGAGGGGTTGGAGTATTTATATAGCCTACTAGTAATTTTTTTGTCTGTGTGTTTATCCTAATGCAATGTATGTATGTAAACGTAAACTCTCTCTAGCCGTGAAGTGGCGGTTAAGAATATCCACTAACCTATATCTTCCCGTGAGTGTCGTAAGAGGCGACAGTGGGAAACAGGCAGGAGATGGGCAGCAGCATCTTCCTGATAACAGCAATAGTACAATAAAAAACTGCGGTTGCCAACCCGCTCGCCAAGCGTGGCAACTATGGCAAACATCCGCCCATAAATGAAAGTTATGAAGAGACGGCCCCCAGCCCCCGGCGGCTCTGCTATTCGTGGCTACAGTGGCGACCATGTTAACGGTGGGGCAGGGGGTGCTAAAAATCTCCGGTGGAAGTTCGGTTGCCACCTAAGACGACTCGACCTGTAAACCTGAAAACGAGATTGTACAACCAGTGCGTATTGCCAGTGATGACTTATGGATCTAAGACGTGGTCCTTCACTGCTGGCCGGATGAGGAAGCTCAAGGTCGCTCAGCGAGCTATGGAGCGTGCTATGCTCGGAGTTTCTCTGCGTGATAAACTTAGAAATGAGGATATCCCCAGTAGAACCTGAATGACGGAGATAGCCCAACGAATTAGTAAGCTGAAGTGGCAATGAGCCGGCCATATAGCTCGAAAAACTGACAACCGATGGGGAAAAAAGGTTCTCGAGTGGCAGCTTCGTACCGGTAGGTGAAGTGTGGGGCCACACCCCACTAGATGGAGTGACAAGCTGGTAAGACATGCAGGAAGTCGATGGATACAGGTGGCTCAGGACCGTGCTTTGTGGCATTCCTTGGCGGAGGTCTATGTTCAGCAGTGGACTTGTGAAGGTCTGTAATGATGATGATGAATATCTCTCTGAACTGCCTCCATAATACAGTAGTAAATCCTTGTGTGGGAGTAACGTTTTAGTAAAAGTAAAAAATAAAATTTTACTGGCTCTCTATATCCTCCAGCTGGCAGTAATAGATAAGAGGGTTCATACCCAGACAGACTCCTAGGCAGAAAATTAACGTAATTTGTTAAATTATTATTGAGTAGTTAATAGAATTAGGTTTTATTTAGCGGGAATACATTAAATTGAACATGTAAAATCGATTTAAAAAAATCCGCGTGAAAAATAAAATGGTGTCTTACCCATATTGAGGAGTATCCCCCTTGCTCCCACAATTGCGCGCACCACTGTCGCATAGGTGAGCCATCGCAGAGTTTATTTATCCTGAGAAAGCCTCATTTAGAGTGGATACGCGTGATGTATTGTCAATGGTAATATGTTTTTCCTTGTGAAGTGATGTTATTTTACACTTTATGTTCAATAAATATTTTTAAATAAATAAATATTGGATTAAGTGGTAGCAGGCTATTCAAACTAAGTTAGACACATCATTTTATTTTTCACATGGATTTATATAAATAAGGGTGACAAATGAGCACTTAGCCCACCTGATGTTTAAAAGACGCTGTGACACATAGACATCTAAAATTCGCCTCGATTAAAAAACAAAAGCTTGATGCGTTGTCACACCTGAGGACTAACATAGAATGCCTTATTACCAATAAAAACTAAAATTATGCAGATGGCTGTTACCCGGATCTGTCCCAAGATCTTCTGAACAAGCTGAAACGCCTTCTCAATAACTGTATAAGATTTATTTTCGGGCTTCACAAGTATGACCATATTTTGCAATATAGATCTAAGCTTAATTGACTTACAACCCGGCAGGGGCACAATTTCAGAATATTACTTGTTTTTTTTTCCGTATTAAGGACCGATTTGTGCCTTCTCATCTTAAGAGTAAATTTCACTATCTCTCCTCATCTCATGATAGGGTTCTACGTTCTTCTTCTAACAACAAAGTATGTATTCCTGTTCACTTCACCGAGTTCTATGGTAACTCTTTTACAGTTCAGGCTACACGCCTTTGGAACTCCTTGCCTGATGACATCAGAAAAGCTCCCAATAAGTTTGCTTTTAAAAAGTTAGTGCGTAATCATCTATGAAAGACAACACTTCTTATTTCCATGACATTTATATTGTTAACAGACGTATATATTCATAGTTATTTATTATTTATATGTACTATGTATATACATTTACACATAAATATTAATATAGGTACATATATATATATATATATATATATATATATATATATATATATATATATATATATATATATATATATATATAACAATAAATATTTTTGTTATATATATATATATATATATATAACTATATTAATATGTATATATTTATTTATTTTATTTAATTAATCTTGTTTGTTGACACCTTAATAACAAGGGTAACAAAGGGCAGACTTAATAACTAACGGCAGATTTTGTGGCAGGTGCAAATACACATATAATAAGATATACATATAATATACAAAAACTTTACATATAGTGTATGTAAATATATGAACAAAATATGTATCATACATAGATATAATATTATACGTTACATATAATAATATAATACATATATTGAAATTGCAAATAATAAAACATCTAAATGTTTCAAAATATATCATCATCATTCTTAACATCCAACATCGCTTCGTTTCAAAAAAAAGCCACGTACCAGCTTTTTAAATGAGTCCTTACTTAGCGCTCTTCTTATGTTTTCGGGCGAGGAGTTCCAGAGTAGTGTTGCCTGAATAGTAACGGAATTGTTAGTGAATCCAGTGAAATGAGATGGAATACTGATATATATTTGTATGTATATATGTATAGGAGATGTTTGTATAGTTTATGTATTTTAAATATTAATAAAATGTATATATTTTTTACGTGATAGAGCCATGCTGCAGCTATATTAATAGTATAGTTGTTGCACGAATGGGTCGACTCGATCGGGGAAGGACCACGCTCTCACAGAATACCAGCGTAAAATAGCAGCTTCATGCTGCTGTGTTTCGTATGGTGAGTGTAGAGAACCGGAGACCCTTTTTACTGGAAAAGAGGCATTCTATCTTAGTCCTCACGGCTGACAACGCATCTGCATTTAAATTCTCAAACGAAGATAGATGTAGATGTCTATGGGCCACAGCAACCACTTACCATCAGGTGGACTGTGTGCTCGTTTGTCACCCTTATTCTATAAAAAAAATATTTTACGTATTTAATTATAATTTTTATTTTGTTTTTATTCTATATTGCTACACCTACGTCAAATTCTCACCACTCCATGGGTTGACTGGTAGAGAATGCCTTAAGGGATTAAGTCCACCCGTTGTATTATTTTTTAAAGAATGCAATCAATAATAAATAAACAAATAAATAAATAAAAACGGTCTACGGTTATTTCCACTCATCATACAAAGCAGCAGCAGCTGCTATTTTAAGATGGTATTTTGTCATCTAATCCATTCATGCTACAACCATAATATAGCTGCAGCGTGGCTCTACCACGTATAACTTATTTTAATTACTCAATATTTAAAGTTATAATAAAGTGTAATATAGTCTTATTTTTTATTTATTGCAGTATAGTACAATAATTTGTGTGCTAAAGTACCCATACTCTATTCTGTAATAGCTTTACGTAAGTGGACGGCGTAATGTATGCGTTAGTCTGAAATGAATAGCAAAAAGAGCGTGTTTGCCTACGAATTAACTCTCCGAGCTCGGTAATTCCTCAAACGTTGCGTTCAATTAACGTAACCATGAGTGCAAGGCTCAGCGTCGCTCGTCGCTTGTACAGATGGGTATTGTCAATGGGTACTAGTTTTTTTTTTAAATATTAGAGCTAAAGCAAACGGCCCACTTCTTAGCCGCGTCTACGTGCTGTTTTTGAGAGTTACTACGAATTGTCTCGCATGCAGACTTTTCGCCTTCCAGCCCCTTAAGCAAGCTGGTTTCCGAAAAGGCATTAGAACAATTGACCATATACATACCATTCGGCAAATAATAATGTTCTCCAGACCAAAACTTATTCTCGGCGGCTTCTCAACTTATACTAGCCATCTGTGTCCACGAGTGTGTGCGCAAGCACTGATCCACTCTCATAGTCCGATGGTATACCAATCCGATAAGACATGAGACAGATCAAACGAAGCAACAACAGCTTTACGTGCTTTCTAACTAAAACTTTAAGATGTTACGGGCAGCAATCTTAATAACAGTCCAAAATAATAAAAATCTGCGGTTACCAACACGCCTGCCAAGCGTGGCAAATATCCTCACTATAAAGCAATCTGTGCACAGCAGTGGACTGGAATACTGGGCTGTAACGATGGTGATGATGATGATGATTATAACTAATAATAAACTTTCTGACCTATTTCAACAACGAACAATACTTTCGAATACTCCTCTAATCTTGCTCTGAAAAATTGTTCGGACTAATTCCAGCCACTCAATTTCAATATCACATCGCGACAAAACTCGCGATACCATCCATACCTGGATGATTGGCGGTTCACCAGAGCCTACTCTTTAACAGGCCGGCAACGCATCTGCGATTCCCCTGGTGTTACAGTTGTTCGGGCAGCGGTGATCACTTACCATCAGGTGAGCCGTATACTCGTTTGCCCCTCTCCTATAAAAAAGGAAACTAACATATTATATATGTGTCACGGGCGGCCGTCGCGTAACCACAGGCTTCACTTAATATTTTATCTTCCGATCGATCATTAGGAACAATAATGAAAAAAAAAAAACACAAACATATATTTGCAGTCACTTCGAATACTGTCGCCGAAGGTGGTGTTACCAGATTATATAATTAATAAATTTTAAGCAAATTGTTTCAAAAACATGTATTTAAATTAACAGTAATATATTTACACAAACAATGACTGTAGTTAAGTAACTATTAAAACATTAGTTCTGCTATAATAACAGAACAATAACAATTTAGCGTCTGTTGAAACCGCAATTGTATACACTCTCGGAACTAGCGAAGCTTTGTAGAGGATCCTTGAGAACTCTCAAAATAGCAGTGAAGTTAAGTGCCTACCTAAATATATATATTTGTATTAAACACATTATTAAATAAGCTTTGAAAGTTATTGTTTGTTTTATAGCAGCGGCGATTTTGTAATATTAATACGAACTTCGTATGTTCTAGAGATATTTATGGTAGGATAGAGATATTCTCGTGGTTCGTGAAAATTATCATATAAAATTGCAACTAACAATTTCATTGGTGTCGGTGGGGATCGAACGCGAGTTTACACAGCCAGTATAATTACAGGCTGTGAGGCATACCATTTACTCAGTGATGACAACGCATCATCGTTGCAGTTGTCCATGGATGCAGCAGTAATTTTTATATTATATGGTGACAAGCGAGCACACCGCCCACCTGATTGTAATTAGATGCTGTGGCCCATAGACATCTTCATCTATCCTCGATTAAGAATCAAAATACAGATGTGTTATCGGCATTGTATCCATAAAAGGAATCTCTAAAGGATCGATAAAACTATCTGAAATCAGTGAGACAGAGACAACGTTTCGTATACTGTTTAACGTGTGCATACTAAATGAAACTGTACGGTAATTGTATACACGTTTTATAACGTGCATCGCGAGTTAAACGACGAAATTTGTTCCTGTGCTGCACTGCGCTTCTCAATGGAGTTTTTATTTGTTTTAAAATGAGGCCATAAGTTTAATTATTACTACTTTTTTTTTCAAAATGAATGTCTCTTTCATAGTTGTCCATAAAATTTTTCTTTCCTTTCTCCATCATTTTGCCCCAGTTATCCCTTGTGATGTAGTTGTATTTTCTATAAAAAAATTCCCACGGGCAAGTGTCATCTGTTCATATCTGCGTGTGGTTTGCGTTTAGTTATGTTTCGTTGTTATATGAAGTTGTCCCAATTGGTTATATTTTTAGTTTCTCGTAAAAATGTTATTCTTTGCATTCACGTCTCTGAATAATTATTTTGTTTTTGTCAATATTTTTTTGTATCAGAAGCCCAACTCGAATTAAATATACCTATTTTACCGAAGTTTACGGCATTGCAGTTAGATTCAGGAACATAAATATTATAAGTAGTACATACCTGTTGTTAGTGTGTTGCTGAAACAAAGCCATTTCCGTTGCTATCTTAAAAGCTAACAGTTTTTGTCGGATAAATCTTTAACTAAAAACTATAGTATAGTATTTCAAAAAATCAGTACAAAGCTTGATGCCAAACTCCTCTGTACATCACTTAGAATGCAGCATTCTGTTAGCAGTAATCCATATTAGATCCAGTCACAGTATGACGTCGCAAACACCTTTGACATAGTAAAATACTAAATCATCACCGTGTAGTATAGGTGTAAGAATATCCAATACCCCTTATCCCCCCGTGGGTATTGTAAGTGGCGACAGATGGAAACTCAAACAGGAGATGAGCAGCAGCATTTTGCAGCATGCAGCAGTGCCTGCCAAGCGTGGCAACGATGGTAAAATCCCCCTACAAGGCAACCAATGAGGGAAGCCTATGTTCAGCAGTAAAATTTTATAGGCTTTAATGGATATTTTATGGATTGATGGATAGAAATCATGATGTAGCATCTTTGGCTACATCAACAATTTGTCATTGGCTACATCAATATCAGGTGGGCAAGCCAAGTCGAACAAGCACTGCCTTAGATTAGGTACTCAAATAAGTCTTAATTATATTCCATGTGAGCCGTTATAACTTAGGATCATACTACCTACAAATACTTAGCACTAATGGTAGCAGTAATTGGTAGTACAGCAGGCACACGCTCGACCGTGGCCGGCTTCACTCGGCTAACCTTCAAGAAAAGAGCGTACTCCTTTTTAAAAGGCCGGCAACGCATCTGCGATTCCCCTGGTGTTACAGTTGTTCATGGGCAGCGGTGATCACTTACCATCAGGTGAGCCGTATACTCGTTTGCCCCCTCTCCTATAAAAAATAAATAAAATAGGAAACTAACATATTATATATGTGGCACGGGCGACCGTCGCGTAACCCCAGGCTTCACTAATATTTTATCTTCCGTTCGATCATTAGGAACAATAATGAAAAAAAAACACAAACATATATTTGCAGTCACTTCGAATACTGTCGCCGAAGGTGGTGTTACCAGATTATATAATTAATAAATTTTAAGCAAATTGTTTCAAAAACATGTATTTAAATTAACAGTAATATATTTACACAAACAATGACTGTAGTTAAGTAGCACTATTAAAAACATTAGTTCTGCTATAATAACAGAACAATAACAATTTAGCGTCTGTTGAAACCGCAATTGTATACACTCTCGGAACTAGCGAAGCTTTGTATGAGGATCCTTGAGAACTCTCTAAAATAGCAGTGAAGTTAAGTGCCTATCTAAATATATATATTTGTATTAAACACATTATTAAATAAGCTTGTTGAAAGTAATTGTTTGTTTTATAGCAGCGGCGATTTTGTAATATTAATACGAACTTCGTATGTTCTAGAGATATTTATGGGTAGGACGTAAAGATATTTTCGTGGTTCGTGGAAAATTAGCATATAAAATTGCAAATAACAATTTCATTGGTGTCGGTGGGGATCGGACGCGAGTTGCTCACACAGCCAGTATAATTACAGGCTGTGAGACATACCATTTTACTCCTCAGTGATGACAACGCATCATTGTTGCAGTTGTCCATGGGATACAGCAGTATTTTTTTTATATTATAAGTGTGACAAGCGAGCACACAGCCCACCTGATTGTAATTGGATGCTGTGGCCCATAGACATCTTCATCTGTCCTCGATTAAGAATCAAAATGCAGATGTGTTATCGGCATTGTATCCAATAAAAAGGAATCTCTAAAGGATCGATAAAACTATCATTTGAAATCAGTGAGACAGAGACAACGTTTCGTATACTGTTTAACGTGTGCATACTAAAAATGAAACTGTACGGTAATTGTATACACGTTTTATAACGTGCATCGCGAGTTAAATGCGACGTGAAATTTGTTCCCTGTACTGCACTGCGCTTCTCAATGGAGAGTTTTTATTTGTGCTTAAAATGAGGCCATAAATTTAATTATTACTACTATTTTTTTTTTCAAAAACTATAGTTTCCAACGCGCCTGACAAACTTGCTAACTATGGCAAAATTCCCCTTGGCGGCACTCAAAGGCCTCCCTTGTTTAGCAGTGGACTTTTATAGGCTGTAGGGGATAATTATTATATAATTGCTTATATTAAAAGTTATAATGCATAAACTTCTATTTTGGCAAGAAGTTATATTTAATACAACACCTAAGAATTCAAAAGGAAATACAAATTCAAAACAAATACAGATTTGAGTACGTACGAAACGAAATTATATTTATATTTTAACTATTTTAATAGTTGGCCAGTTAACGTTAAAATATGTTTTTTCTGAAATAGATGTATTGCGTATATGTAGAGCTTTGAGAGATAGATTTCCTTATAAACCAATAGCTGTAAAGTTTAAGGGAATGTAATGCAAAAATATAGGGTACGCACAACTCCTAGGGACAGATGGTCGCCCTCCCGGTGATAGAACTAGTCCCGATTCGAATATTACCGTGTCTCCTCTTCGGACCTCAGATAATCTTATAATATGCCATTGCAACTTGTCTATATCTTCTTCCAGCTTCAGGATCTTCTATTCAGTCCTCAGGGTGCGTGCATTGAATGTTACCAGGTCGAGTCGACTATTGTGGAAACTGAACCTCCACCGGAGATTTTTAGCACCCCTGCCCCGCCGTCAGCTTCGTCGCCACCGTAGCTAGGAATATCGGGCCGCCAGGAACTGTGGCCGTTTATTTGTGTCGTTGCTCATGGGGGGATGCTTGCCATAGTTGCATTTAATATAGTACAGTCTCAATATTATATAAGAGGTTCAATTACGATAGTTCTAAAAATAGTATATTATAGAAGGCGAAGCTATTAACTTTATATATAATATTCCGGTGTGTGTGTGTGTGTGTGTGTGTGTGTGAAAAGATTACAGCTTCAGCAATTAATATAAATATTTTATATTTTCACTTAAAAGTACATTTTCAAATCTTCCAATAAAAACGCCCTCACAAATACAAAGTCGTAACCGCTCAACGAAATACAAAGAGCACTTAACGTCTCGACGGCTATTCTAGCTGTTAACTTTTCCAATATCTCGGCCCTTAGGCGATTGATGACTAGAGTAGCGATACAAGTGAGAACGACTCCAATATGAAAGTGATTTAAAAATACAACAAACATTATTCGTGTAATTTGATTACAAAATTAAAAAAAAAATGTTTGCTGGTGTTATTCAATGTTCCAATATCATATTAAAGCAACTTAAAAATTCACTTTAAATTAAAAGAAGACATCATGTAGTCTTCGCGTAAATATAACAAATTTTATATATGTTCGGGCAAAATTCTTTCTTTTCTTTGGTGTTTCGAAATAAATCTCGAATGCTTCATGAATTTCTATAGAACAAAGTGTCAACGGCGGAATGTTTGTCTTAGGTGTGATAATTTCCGTAAAATATGTGCCAAGTTAACACATATACCCGTGAATGCTTTGAAATTACCATAAATGTAATATATTGTTATCGCACCACATAAATTACGTTGCTGGAACATTAAAATTCCTAGATATTTTTGGTTTTCTCGTTTTTTATTCTATAGAAATATTATAGTGTAATTTATAATACTGTATTAAAGATAAAAATTTACTGGACATTTTCTTAATTCAAAACGAACGAGAAAGAAAGAAGTTTAAAAAAAAGTAAAAGTCTTTTCGTCTTAAGTTCTCTCGGTGTCCCTTGTGAAATATTTAGAGACGATAGCATACTTGAAGGGGTAATTTTGGTCCTTTGGGAAAGAAAGCCCTAGTGTGAAATACTCCGTGCGTAGACATTTGAGTGGCCTTTCATCTCAGGGCTAACTAACTAAAAGTCCGGAGGAATTAGAGGCTGCAAAACTTAGTAAATGGTGGAAATATGAATCGCTGAGAGTTGACTATATTATATTTATGCCATTTGCTGTAGAAACTATCGATACGTAGATTCCACGCTGCTCTGTATACAAGAAAGGTCGTCGCCACTATAGACAAGAGAGCTAGTTCTTTCCTCATCTAAATACAGCCGTTGAGCAGAAAAACAGCAGCCAGCGTTCTTTGCACTATACCACGTGGAGTGGGTACTGTTCGATAATTTTAGTTTTATTTTTTTATAGAATAAGTATTATAAACGAGCACACAGTCCACCTGATGGTAAGTTAATGCTGTGGCTCAAAGACATCTACATTTATCCTCGATTAAGATTCAAAATGCAGATGCGTCGTCACCCCTGAGGATTAAAATCGAATGCCTCGTTTCCAGTAAATAGGGTCTCCGGTTCTCTATATTCACCATAAAAAACATAGCAGCATTAAGCTATTTTACGCTGGTATTTCGTGAGAGGGTGGTTCTACCCTGGTCGGCGGTAGTCACATCTCCTGGTTTGTGGTAAATTGAATTAATCTATAAACGGATACGAGCCGTTCGTAATTGCGTTCTCGCTTCATTAAATCCATTAAGAACTGAATTAAATGCTGCTTGAAATTTCTTTCGGATGTTATATTTCAAATTGATGAAATGTTTTAATATAAGGCTTAATAAAAAGGCTAATAAATTTATTATATGTAAGTACGCTACCGTACCGTGTAGGGGCGGTGTAAGAATATCCACTACCCCATATCATCACGTAGGTGTCGTAAGAGGTAACAGAGGGAATCAAATCAGGAGATGCAGCGTCTTCCTAATAAAAAAAATAAAAAAATGTGGTTGCCAACCCGTTTGCTAAGCGTGGCAACTATGGCAAATATCCCCCGTATAAGGCAATCTATGGGGGAGGCCGTAATTCAGCCGTGGACTTTAATAGGATGTGACGGTAACGGTAGGTATATATGTTATGGACCAAGTGATCAATCTGGCACTATTTATAATACCCGGGCAATATTAAGAATGACAATACAAATCGAGCTACGCAATTAATATTGATTTAAACTTTTTAAAATTATTTATCACATTGTCTGATCATAAACCTTACCTAACCTAACCTATATTTTATTACTTACCCAATAGATAACGGACTTTATTTATGAAGCCCGGTAAATATAATTATCGCAATACAGTTTTTATCATATTGGCCTACTCATATTGGAAATTTTTAAACTATCTGGACATTATAAATAATGCCCTATTAATCCCTTGGTCCGTAACATATACACATATTGACTAAATCGATGCATTACCTAAATATTATATAGAATAGGTCCTTATTTTCATTTGAAAGATTTATATTAGTGAAATATGAACAATTTTTGCTGGATCTAACATTATTTTTCTAAATATATCACTTCACCTGCACGTATCGTCGTGGTAGAGCTACCGCTGCAGCTATTTTATGGTTGCAGCATGAGTTAGTCGGCTTAGTCAGATAAAGTTGTAAAAACAATAGGCTAACAACACCAACATAACATAATATAGATGAGTCGGCTAGACCGAGGAAAGGCTACGCTCGCAAAGAATACAAGCGTGAAATATCTACTTAATACTGCTGTGTTTCATTTGGCGAGTGTAAAGAACCGAAGTCCCTTTCTACTGATAACCCAAACTTCACTGGTGAGGTGTGAGGTTTGAGGTGATCGCTACCAGGCTATTACTAATTTTTTTTGGGTTGTTAAGTGTGTAACATGCATGATTGTAAGCTGTTATTTAAAAAAAAGTCCCGCTGAGTTTCTTGCTGGTTCTTCCCAGGACAGAGGTTTTTTTTCGAACCAGTATAGTTCGGCCGTTCAGAGAATGCGTTCCTGACACGTCGCGATTGAACTGACGACGTAATTTGTAATGGCGTTGCAGTTACGATAAAAATATTTTGCTGGTTGTTTACCGTTTTAACAATTGATGAGCATTAAAACAACATTATTATATCAATAATCAATGAATGTTATAATTTTGTGCCAAACTGAGTGTCAAATAACTTGGTAAACAATATTTTTCTAAATCTATACTGCGCTATTACAAGGTTATGTCAACGCTTTATATTTGTAGTGCTGTGTTAACAATAACAGGCAATAACAGAATCGTAATCTGTTCTTATACAGTTATACTTTATAAAATAATACGTTTTGTTTTTCTTTTAAGAATTTGAAAATAATGGACTATAAGATAACTTTTATTAAATATAGAAATAAAACTACGACCAAACTGAACGCGCGAAAGAAAGTAGCATTTTATATTTAGGTTGAAAATGGTAATCCCAAATGGCGTTATGGGCCGCCATTTTGTGACGCTAAAACAGTCGTCTGTTGTCGTTTCGTGCGCATAGACCACGTTCTTCAAGTGTTTTCGATCTGTTTTTATTTGATTACCCGGCTTTCGTTTACTGTACTGTTTCCGCTTTTCAAACTGACATCGGCGCTAAATCGGACTTCGATTGTGTTTTGTATTGCGTTCTTTTACTTTTGGTATAATAATGCCTAAACGTGGACAAACATTGAAAAGTGGAGCCGTGAGTTAATCATCAAGCTGCAAGATTACTTTGAGCTGGAGCGGCAAAATGGCGGACCCTGTTACCTGTCGAACAAGTACAAGAACGCGTCTCTCAGGCGCTTGAGTTAGCAAACGAACGATAACAAATATTAATAAAGAAAAGTTCGGCTCTACTGGCACGGAAGATAATATTTACGTACTCCGAAGAAGAAACGTAGAACTAAACCCGTGACAGATATTGACACCTTTGACGCCGATGCAATCAGAAATCATATAATATATGGTTACTATTCCAGAAATGAATATCTCAACAGGAAGAAGCTTTTGGCATCGTTAAGAGAAGCTGGACTGTTTAGCGGGGTAAACTGCTTTAACCAAAATCTTAAAAGATATTGGTTTTCGTATAAAAACAGACAAAAGAAAAATTTTATTAGAACGATACGACATAATTTTAAAACGGATAAGGTTTTTGAGAGATGCAAAAAATATTGATAACTGGGATAATGTCGTGTTCATTGACGAGACATGGCTAAACGCCAATCACACGGTTTCCCATTCTTGGACGGATGATACACAAGCGTCGACGTCGAAAGTACCAATGGGTAAGGGGGCCCGTCTGATAATATGCCACGCAGGTTCTGCAAAATACGGCTTTGTGGAGTACGCGTTACTGGCATTTCAATCAAAACCACAAATGACTACCACGAGGAAATGAATGCCACTACATTTAAAGAGTGGTTCCAGAACGTGCTTTTGCCCAGCCTACCAGAGCCTTCTGTAATATTCATGGATAATGCCTCCTATCACTCGGTTCAAATACAGAAACCACCTACCCAAGCTAATAAAAAAGAAGAAATGGTGGCTTGGTTACAAGCAAAAGGCATTGACGCAAATATGCAGATGCTAAAACCAGAGCTAATTAAATTAGTTAAAGAAAATAAAGCGGCAAATGTGCGATACGAAATCGATAAACTAGCTCTGGAGTACGGTCATCGCGTTCTAAGAATTCCACCGTATCATTGCCAATATAACGCGATTGAGCTAATCTGGGCTCAAATAAAAGGTTACGCCGCCCGCCACAATACTTCCCCGCCATTCAGCACGAAAAGATGATGAACCTATTAAAAGCCTGCGAAGTCACAAGAGATGACTGGGCAAAGGTTGTTGAGAAGACTAAAACCTGATTGTGGAACATTTTGACCGAGATATCAGGATTGATTCTGTTATTGATAATAATATAATTATACATGTAGGCGAAGATGATGATGAAAACACCACCTCCTCAAGCGAATCGGAGTCTGATTATTTATCTGTACGCACATTCAATTCAATGTACTTTATTGCATAGAAATACAGATTGTAATTTTGTAACAAAGAATAAATAAAACAATTTTATTATATTAATATTACCTTTTTAGTTTCCATTTAAATTACTAAAATATAAATTTTAAATGATTCCGCCAATTTAAAACGAAAATAGTCTTAAAATAACGCGGCGGTTCATTTTGGAGGAACGGTAACGAACTTAGTGTTATGTTGTGCCCATCACTAGTCGTGACTAACTGATAGGTGTCAGGAACGCATTCTCTGAACGGCCAAACTATAGTAATTAAACAAAATAGTGACTTTAAATAAGTACTATTTATAATCTATATTGAATAAAAAAGTTTCTGTTTCTGTTTCTGTGTCTGTTCCAACATAACATAATATAGATGAGTCGGCTAGATCGAGGAAAGCCCACGCTCGCAAAGAATACAAGCGTGAAATATATAATTAATTCTGCTGTGTTCCGTTTGGTGAGTGTAAAGAACCGGAGTCCCTTTTTACTGATAACACAAACTTTACTGGTCACCGAATTTCCGTTCGGAGGGCATTGTAAGACGAGTGAAAAAAGTGTCGTAAATTTCAAATATCAGTTTAAATTATAAGTCTAATAAATAAAGTTGTTATTTACAAATAGTGACCCGCCCTGACTTTGCCTGAGGAGTATCTGACAATGTTGCGTTACTTAGATTTAAGATAATAAAAAATTATAAAACATATTATAATTTTTTATCTTAAAGTTTTTCGGATGAAATATAGCCTAATTAACTCGTAACTTTGTTCTCTATCTGTGCGTAAGGATTCATAACAATCAGTTCATCCATTCCGGAGATCAGTTCGGACAGACAGATGAAGTTTTATTACAATCAATTCAGCCATTCCGGAGATTAGTCCGAACAGACATACAGACAAGACAACAATTTTGAAAATGTTCATTCATGTCTTAATGGCATGCAAATAATCCCCTCAGCTGAATTTAAGACTGACAAATTAAGAGCTATTTCGATATTACGGATAGACACTTCATTTTCTATATACATATATTTACCTATTCAACTGCAGAGAGGTGTAAGACAGGGTGATGTTATATCCCCGAAACTCGTCACCATTTTCAAGCTACTGGACTGGAAAGGATACGGTATTAACATCAATGGCGAGTAAATCACTCACCTTCGATTTTCCGACGATATAGTCCTTGGCAGAATCGCTGGAGGACCTAAACACTATGCTCAATGACCTCAATAGTTCCTCCCAACGAATAGATCTTAAGATGAACATGGACAAAACAAAGATCATGTGTAATGTTCATGTCACATCTATGTCGGTAGTTGTTGGGAGCACTGAGCTCGAAGTTGTTGACGAGTATGTTTACCTGGGACAAATAGTCCGACTAGGTAAGTCCAACTTCGATCGAGAGGTCAGTCGACGGATTCAACTCGGCTGGGCAGCGTTCGGGAAATTAAGACACATCTTCTCGTCAGGTATACCTCAAAACCTGAAAACGAGATTGTACAACCAGTGCGTGTTGCCAGTGATGACTTATGGAACTGAGACGTGGTCCTTCTCTACTGGCCGTATAAGGACGCTCAAAGTCGCTCAGCGAGCTATGGAGAGGGCTATGCTCGGGGTTTCTCTGCGTGATAAACTTAGAAATGAGGATATCCGCAGTAGAACTAGAGTGAACGACATAGCCCAACGGATTGGTAAGCTGAAGTGGCAATGGGCCGGCTATATAGCTCGAAGACCCGACAACCGATGGGAAAAAAAGGTTCTCGAGTGGCAGCTTCGTACCGGTAGGCGAAGTGTCCCCCCACTAGATGGAGTGACGACCTGGTAAGACATGCATGTGGCTCAGGACCGTGCTTTGTGGCATTCCTTGGGTGAGGCCTATGTTCAGCAATGGACTTGTGAAGGGCTGTAATAATGATATATATATACTAGCGATCCGCTCCGGCTTTGCGCGATATCTTGACCTAAAATTTGACACACGGGTTTGGTTCTCGTGCAATGTATGATTACTTAAATGCCACCATTTTTAATCCAACATGGCAGACGTTACAAAATGGCGATTTATCATTGCCATAGTAAAACCTATATATATGGATATTAAATGAAAGGGCTTGATAAACGAAATACAATAAGTAAAGTGACGTTATTTTAAATCCAATATGGCGGACGTCACAAAGTGGCTATTTGTAATTTCCATAGTAACTCCTACGATATGGGTATCAAATAAAAGGGCTTGATAAGCGAAACACAATAAGTAAAGTGACGTCATTCTAAATCCAATATGGCAGACCTCTAATATGACAATGCAATATTATTATGACATATAGCTGATATGATGGAGCTGGAATGTGGCCATGGCTTTAAAAAGGCAGAAATTAAATGGCACCATACCACTTTTAAAGAGTGATACACTTTGGTGGTGCTCGAACATTTGTACAACATTTGTTGTAGGGTCACCAGCTGGCAATAAAAAAATCAAGATGGCGGGTGGCCTTTCAAAACTTAGTTGCTCCTGCATCCGCCTGCTATTTTGTTATCCCGGGTTTTTGGAGTCCCCGATTACGATTTGGTGTCGAATTGTACGGATCAAATTTTGCAACTTTATTTTAAAAGTATGCCTAGGTAAATGATGTCATTCAAAATCTAATATGGCGGACCGACCAAGATGGCGGACTAGTTATTTTTTATTCACTCCCATAATATGGATGTTATATGAAAGGGTTTGCTAGGGAGAATGCGAAGACAATAAAATGAAATCTCTCTAAATCCAATATGGTGTACTCCCAAAGATGGCGGACTATATTTTTATTTACCCTTATGATATGGATAGCAAATGAACATATGGATTCAAATGATGAAAATAAGATGAACACTATGTTTTTGTAAAAAGAAGAGGAATAAAATGACGTCCGCGTTCAGCTCTTCGAGGAGATGGTATACTACTGCCCGGCTAAACGGTAGGACTAAGCGGGGTCGTGTTTTAACTAATATTGACCTTCAACCTGGGTAAATTCTAGCGATGGTAAATAAAATCAAAATGGCGGAAAACAAGATGGCCTCCATACCAATTCCAAAGAGTTATATTATATTTATACGTGGTAGAGCCATGCTGCAGCTATTAGTAGTATAGTTGTAGCACGAATGGGTCGGCTCGACCGGGGAAGGACCACGCTCTCGCAGAATACCAGCGTAAAATAGCAGCTTAATGCTGCTGTATTTCGTATGAGTGAGTGTAGAGAACCGGAAACCCTTTTTACTGGAAACGAGGCGTTCCACCTTAGTCTTCACGGATGACAACGCATCTGCATTTTGATTCGTAATCGAAGATAGATGTAGATGTCTATGGGCCGCAGCAACCACTTACCAGCAGGTGGACAGTGTGCTCGTGTGTTACCCTTATCTTATATTAAAAAAAAAGTTATAACGCGGCAAATGTTAGGAATAGTTTGGTGGTGCTCAAACAAATGTTGTAAGAACCGACAAGGGTCAACTGCTGTCGATGAAAAAATTGCAAGATGACGGATCTAACATAGCGATCAAAAACCAACAATGACGCATTAAATGAACTGACTTAGAAACATGTCCAGTGATAACTAAAAAATAAAAAATAAATTAATAATAAAAAAAAACATATTTAAAAACAAACTTTTATTTAAATGCTCTAAAAAGAAGAAAATAAACTTAAAATTAAATCAAACCCATTCATATATTACATTACGCAATTTATATGAAATGATAGCTTGTCGCTAGATTTACCTATGTACATAAACAAAAATACAATATGTAACTTGATATTGACATAAGTAGGTAATTCTAATAAAAAAAATATGTTTTTTATAAAATAGGTAAATCTGGCGACAAGCTTTTATATTTTGATTTAATTTAAAATTTATTTTCTTGTTTTTAGAGCATTTAAATAAAACTTTTTTTTTAAAATGTTTTTTTACTATTAATTTATTTAAAGATGGTTTCGTTTGGTTTACTTAATTCATATATTTATACAACCACAACTATTCATTCAAATATTCATTAGAATATTTTAATAAAAATTGATTGAAAATTTTATGTACGAAATGAAAGCGGAATTTATACTTTTACGGGTTTCTCCACGTTTTTATTTGTATTACTACTTGAGAGATCACGCCCCAGGGCCGAGATATTGGAAAAGTTAACAGCTAGAGTAGCCGACGCGACTTCCATTGATCTTCTGCCTTTGTCGAGTGGACACGAATATGAAAGTTTTTAAAGCTTTTGAAAATAATTAAATTTGTTATTGGCTTTACTGTCCTATTAAAGTAAAGAGAGAAAGTGATATAAAATACAGGGTTATTTTGCAATAACCGGCCAAATTTTCAGAGAAGGTTCAGAATGTAGGCAAACGGTGAAGAAAAATTAGTTACAAAAAATCTCAAAACTTTTTAGCTTTTAAATTCAAAATGCGTGGTAATGCATTATTTTAACTGATTTTAGTGCACACGTACATTACATTTGTAAGTGTCGATCGGTAAGCAAAAACGTTGTTGTCCATAAATCACATTCAATTTGGGATAAATTCCAATAAAAGTAGGAGCCTTATTTACTCGTTTTTTCAAAAACTGTATTAACGGTATATCATTATTTATATATTTGAACTTACGTTTAATGTTTGGCTACTCTTTGAAAAACAACCCTGTATATTAGACCACAGAAATGAATTTAGAAATTAATAAATCTATGTTTATACAACAATATGGTTAACAAATTTTTGTAGGAAATTAAAATGAAAACGAACTTACTAAAATGACTTACTACTTACGTAAATGACTTCAGTCTATGGACATCTGCAATCAACTTCAAACTAATAAGGCTACAGATGAGTTGTAATATCTGAGGACTAAGGTGGAATGCCCTACAGCCTATAATTATACTGGCTCGCTATACCCTTCTGACAGGAACACTATAGTACATCTATCAAGCGAACTCCTAGCCAGAGAAGGCTTCATACCACCTAGATTTAATGTAAATAATATAACAGATATGAATTTCGCTTTATGATTACCATGAAAGTAATATGTTTGCTTGGATGTTTGTTCTCTAATTACCCTTGAATAAGAAAGGGAATTATTTATTTTTACTAAAGTTTTATTTTCCTTCCACAGATTGGTTGATGTAACCTACCTCTAGTACAAAAGTAAGTCAAGTCTGTAAAATCAGTAAAAGCCCGCTTAAGAAATATTCAAACTCGCGTAATTTTTTTTTAAATTTTTGTATTATTGTTGAATAATTTACTTACGCCGGCAGTTTTCCCAGACCATTATGACATCCTTCCTTTAGGTACCTTCAAGAAAGGAGCGTACTCTATGGTGTTGCAGATGTTCATGGGCAGCGGTGATAACTTACCATCAGATGAGACCAAAGAGATTTAAATATATGAGACATATAATAGCTGGCCTCCTCTTCTATAAAACGTACGATAACCGTTAGCACTATGCATATATTTTACGTGTTAATTAATTACATATATGGTGATATAAAAATAACGGTTTTATAGCACAGTAGCCAAGCATCGTTCGGTTGAGACGATTTATGGCCGCTGATTGAAATCATCTAAGTCAGTGATTTCTTATGTTTGCATAAAAAATCCACAGCGTTGAATAGAAGAGATGGATAACATCTTTGTGATTTGAGATTTAATTATAATAAAACGTCAGGCTTCGACAGTACGAAGCGTCAATGGCAAGCTGCGGACCACGAACTCAAAGGGCGTGGGTTCGAATCCGCCATTCGACTACTGTCGTGAACCACTCCTAACACAAGCATTTCAAGCTAACCAGGAATGGTTAAAGGGAATATTAGTAATGTTAATAGCATTTTTAGTATTTGAAAAAAGAAAAAATAAAACCAAGTCGCCACCATTAACATTATTATCACACGATGGGATGATGAAACTCGGATGAAACGAATACGTACATACATATATGTATATTTGTCTAAATTACAATATAATCAGGTGGAATGACAAACTAACTTACAGTACACGTGATGGTAAGTGCCTACTGCAGCCCATTAACACCTGCAACCAAATTCAAACAAAGAAGTCTAATTATTCGTCGTCACATCCGAGGACTACGATGGCATGCCTCACAGCCTGAAATTAAACTGGCTCTGAAGTCCCGTCAGACTGTATGCACTGCTGCTGGACATTATAAATAGGCAAGTGAGTGGTACCGTCTCAGATGAATTCTTAGGCAGAAAAGGAATCCTACAAATATGTACCATTACCTACTTTTTACTAAACTCGAATTTTCTATTTTTCTGACGCAAATGTTTTGCTTTTAAGCTTTTTTTTTTATTTTTTAGCTTAATAAGATTAAAAGGTAGCTAATGAGATTGATGTTTGGTTAAAAGTTGGTAGGTATATAGATAAAAGTTGGGAAAACTTTTAACCATTCATACGAGTATATAGACATTGAAGTGAAAAAGAAACAAACATACAATCCACCATATAGTTCCTAATGCAGCCCATATACAAATGAAGACAATTTTAAATCAAGATGGCTATTTGTACGTTGTCACATTTGAGGACTAAGATGGAATGCCTCACTGCCCGTAAATATTTTTATTTTATTTTATAGAATAAATGTAACAAACAAGCACACAGTCCACCTGATGGTAAGTGGATGCTGTGGCCCATAGATATCTAAATCTTTCCTCGATTAAGAATCAAAATGCAGATGCATTGTTAACCCTGATGACTAAGATAGAATGTCTCTTCCATCTCACCATACGAAACACAGCAGCATTAAGCTGCTATTTATCGGTGGTATTCTGTAAAGGCTTGGCCTTCCTGGTCTAGCCAACCCATTCGCGCTACAACTATAATATGGCGACTCCAACATGGCTCTACCACGCCTGAAATAAAACTTTTTATTTAATACTGGCTTCTTTACCCTCCACATTGCAACTTAGGACTCCCAGGTAGAAAATGAACCTACCATCTTTAAAACCTTACCAATTCATAGTAATCCGTACAAGTTTTTGCGGGAATATTTTAACCCTTTTTCATTACTGTCAGTTAAAGCTTCAATTTGAAACAGTTGCAAGTTCCCACATAGCTTTCCATTTAAAAATTAAGTTTTAATTAAAAGCGTATTTAAATTTGATAAATTTTTAACGAAAATATAATTTAAAAATGAAGATTTATTATTATTTCTACGATAGATTTTTTCCAATGAATTAAATTGTTCAAGATTATATTATGGATTTTAAACCTACACTAATCATCATCGGATTTTGTTAACATGTAGTCCAGACTAAAGAATGTGAAATTATTAAAATCTTTTAAGTTCTTTGAAGTCTGCTTTCACTTTTTATTTAAACTTATTTTCTAGGTTAAAAAACATCACATTTGTTAACAACTTTAGGGTGTAATTTTTCTTCAAATATATATGAGCCCACTTCTGAAGTAACATATAATATGATAAAAAATTATTATTAAAATTAGTTCATTCTTGACGAAGATATCGTGACATACAAGATAATATTTCAGAGGCTCAGACGCTTAGCATTGACTTGCTACGCTGAGGGCTACAAATATTGCCCTGGTCTGGGTGTTATTCTCAGAATATATAAACTGTCTGTTAAAGAAACAGAAAAATCCTAGAGTCGTGTGATGTTTTATTTAATAACAAATAAAATACAAAAAAGTGAAAGGTTTAAAAATTATGTATTAAATTTTTTAATATACAACGTTTTTTTCATATTCTTACATTGTCTTGTACAAGTATCGAGCTCATCGGGAATTTAGTTTAAAGACATATAAAAACAGACGTAACAGACGAAAGCGAGTTAATACAAACGTAGTAAAACAAGTACAAAGGTTAAAACAAACCCGACTGTGTAAACGAAATGCCTCAAAAGAAAAAAAAAATTGTCACTTCTACAACTAATACGATTCTAACGACACCCCATATGTTAAGATCCATCAAGCCATTCAGGCCACAGAGCGTACCCAAAGAAACAGACATACATACAGTCGATTCTAAAACCTCATTTTTTTCAATCGGCGATTTTTTTTAGAAGTCGAAGAGTTCTATATACTTAAATTACACAGAGACAAATTCAAACCCGAAACGACTATTTGCAGGCCCTAAAAGTTAATCCGTGCGGGATACGGAATTCCGCGGTCCTGCAAGGGTTTATCCCTTAGCCACTTCGGTACCGAGCCACTTGATATTAAGCCTAAAATTTTGTTTATTACTGCAGCCCTTCACAAGTCCACTACTGAACATAGGCCTCCCCCAAGGAATGCCACAAAGCACGTTCCCGAGATACCTGCATCCATCGACTTCCTGCATGTCTTACCAGGTCTTCACTCCATCGAGTGGGGGGCCACCCTACACTTCGTCCACCTGGTACGAGGCTGCCACTCGAGAACCTTTCTTCCCCATCGGTTGTCGGTTTTTAGAGCTATATGGTCCATTTCCACGTCAGCTTACTAATCCGTTTTACTAAAGAATGTTTGTAGGCTTTTGGTACCATAAACTTGAATAATAATCAATCTAAATTTCGTACTGTAACAAAAAATTCATTAAAAGACGTTCAATTTCCCAAATTCATTAAAAACTTTTTAAAATAATTAAAGACCATTTAAGCTCTTTTAGGAAATCATCTCATAATTATACAAATTAACGACAAAATTTATTCTTAATTAAAAATAATATTTTCTTAATTTGAAATTTATGTGATTTATTGCAGTTGAGATAAAACTTTTTAGGCGCTAATTGAGGGCAGCTATGATCTTTTCAGACGAAAGTAAAGTTCAGTAAAGTCTATAATACATTTACACTTTGATAAAGTCAGTAACTGACTAACATGTAGTATTTCGTAAATATAATAATATGTCTTGACTGCCTCGTTGCTCTAGTGGCCGTAACCATGACTGCTGGTCTTGAATCTAAATCGTGGGTCGGGCCAAAATCAGTTATTGGGTTTTTCTGTTAAGAAATATTCAGTAGTAGCCCGGAGTCAGGAAGTTGGTGGTGTTTCATCATTGTGCCTCGGAAAGGATGCAGTTGATCCTGCGCCTGATCTCCCTCCGGTCGTGTCGGATTACCGCCCCATCAGTACATTGGAGCTGATGAAAAGAGGCGTGTTAATTGTCACTGGTAATCAACACAGTGGCTAATGACAAGAGGCGTGTTCATTGTCACTGGTAATCAACACAGTAGCTAATGCGAAGAGGCGTGTTGCCTGTCACTGCTAATCAACACAGTGGCTAATGAAAAGAGGCGTGTTCATTGTCGCTGGTAATCAACACAGTAGCTAATGCAAAGAAGCGTGTTGGCTGTCACTGCTAATCAACACAGTGGCTAATGCAAAGAGACGTATTGCCTGTCACTGGTAATCAATACAGTAGCTAATGCAAAGAGGCGTGTTGCCTGTCACTGGTAATCAACACAGTAGCTAATGCAATGAGGCGTATTGCCTGTCACTGGTAATCAACACAGTAGCTAATGCAAAGAGGCGTGTTGCCTGTCACTGCTAATCAACACAGCAACTAATGCGAAGAGGCGTGTTGCCTGTCACTGGTAATCAACACAGCAGCTAATGCGAAGAGGCGTGTTGCCTGTCACTGGTAATCAACACAGTGGCTAATCCAAAGAGGCGTGTTCATTGTCACTGGTAATCAACACAGTAGCTAATGCGAAGAGGCGTGTTGCCTGTCACTGCTAATCAACACAGTAGCTAATACGAAGAGCGTGTCGCCTGTCACTGGTAATCAACACAGTAGCTAATGCAATGAGGCGTGTTGCCTGTCACTGGTAATCAACACAGTAGCTAATGCAAAGAGGCGTGTTCCCTGTCACTGCTAATCAACACAGCAGCTAATGCGAAGAGGCGTGTTGCCTGTCACTGCTAATCAACACAGCAGCTAATGCGGTAGGTGCACTGAGCATTAAACGGGCCTCTAAATAGAAAAGCAACCACGTATGTTATGCTAACCCTTACGGAAAGTTCGCTTTTACTGTTATAAGCTTCCTTTTTAAAATTTTACTGTTCGTTTTCGTAATGTTACTAAAGAATTCTACTTTGGACTTTTGTTTTCCGCGAAAATATCTAAAGCCTTTTACTGCGAAAATTTGGTACATTAAACTTTTAGGATAAACCCACATAATATTCGCAGTGAAAAGTGGACGTCCATAAAGTGCAATGCTGGTGCTCGACATCTCGTTTCTAAAGGTGATTTTTTCCCTTCCAACGTTGATGACAATGAGTGGTTATTTCTTTATTTCTCACTAAAACACAATCATTATTTTATTTTTATTTTAAAGGAGTCATTAGATATATTTAAAAATGTTAAGTGTGTGTAGGCCCTTATATACACAATTTTTTTTTTTTCATTTTACAGATATTCCATAATATTTCATACTGTTTAAATGCTGAACCTTGTAGTGGCGGTGTAAGTATTCCATTACCCATATCATGCCGTGAGTGTCGTAAGAGGCGATAGAGGGAAACTGAAACAGGAAATTGGCAGCAGCATCTTCCTAATAACAACTCAAAATAAAAAATTAAAAAAACTGTACTTGCCAACCTTCCTGTCAAGCGTGGCAGTTATGGCAAAATCCCCCTTTGAGGCAATCTACGAGAGAGGCCTATGTACAGCAGTGGACTATTATAGGCTTTTATGGAAATGCTGCAATGATCGTATGACTTTAATAGAAAATATTCACTGAAAGAATATTTTTTTGTAGTTTAGTGGCATTCTTTTTATTATTATATTGCTTTTTATGTGGCATTACTATGGGTGGTTAATGAATTAAATGATAATTTGACGCTAGCTAAATTATGGTTGTAACACGAATGGGTCGACTCAGTCGGGGAAAGACCACGCTCTCTCAGAATACCAACGTGATATAGCAGCTTAATGCTGCTGTGTTTTGTACGGTGAGTTTAGAAAACTGGAGAGCCTTCTTACTGTAAAACATTCTGCAAAGACTACTCTTATTTCATTGTGCGAAAACAAGCAAATTAAGTTCTAACAAATTTAATATTCTATCTTAGTCCTCAGGAGTGACAACGGATTCTGCATTTTGATTCTTAATCGAGGATAGATTTAGATTGTCTATAGGCCACAGTATCCATTTACCATAAGGTGGACTCTATGCTCGTTTGTCACCCTTAATCTATAAAAAAAACATGATTTTTATAAACTATGTAAGTTTAAAATGTAATTCACAACGTTCAGCTAGAAGTAACAAAGTTTCATTTTTTTTACAGAAGATCCCTGTTGTATAGTTTGTTCGGGTTTTTTAATTTAAATTATGATCAGCTGTGTGTTTATATATTATAATTAATTTTAATAAACCTTATTATGCAGTCTCTGTTTCATTAAAAAATAAACTTGAAAATCGTTGTAATTGTGGAGTCAAGTAGTAGTCGAATATTACTAGCATTTTTTTTCCTAGTGCTTATAGAATCCATAAAATATATTTTTTAACTAAAAATACTTTTGTAAAAAAAAATATATTCATTTATCATCATTCATTAAATCATTACAGTCTAAAAGTCCACTGCTGAACAATGGTGGTTGCTATAGTTGCCACGCTTGGCAGGCGAGTTGGCAACCGCAGAAATTTATTTATTTCATTTGTAAACAGGTAGTTGATTTAAATATACTGACTAGGTTATGAATTGCTCTCATGGCCTCTAATGTCATTCGCGTTTCTCCAAATTAAATTTCATGCGACACATCATAATCATTATCATTACAGCCCTTCTCAAGCAATTGAACAAGACTCAACTCTTCCACATTTAGAAGCACATTGGTATTGAGATGAGTGATTATGTTAATTTTATTTTTTACTAAAGTATATTTATGCTGCCTTTACTTATTTAGTAGTAATGAGATTTTTTATTATTTGTATTTTTATCTTATTTCGTAATTTTTACTGTGTTTTGTTTGACTTAACCTCTTTCTTAATTGTATGAATGGTCATAGAAAAAATTACATAATATATTTTCTTTGTTGCTTCGTTTATCACAAAATTTACTTTACTAGTAATATGCAATTTATACTCATAGAAGGCATTTGCTTCATTAGGACCAGATGTTTCCTTATTGTCATTTTGATTCCTTTTTTTAAAAGTTTCTAGCATTTTCTTATGGTATCGTTATTTTACACACAAATTACACATAGACAGACACTCAGACTTGGATTTTGGAATAAGCATGTTGTTTAAGTTTTATATTATTGAGCTAGTTATTTTTTACAGTTTAGAAATGTCTTCGTCAATTGTTATCTGATTGTAATTATTCACCTTCCATTAAAAATTCCATCAATAAGAGTGGCGAGAAAATAAGTCATGAAGTTTTTAATCTTACTATTTGGACGACATTCTAGTTACGACCTTGAGGTCATAGTATTTCATAATCCACTCTAGGGAAATCCACAAAAATGAACCTTAAAGAAGAGTTAAAACCGACTTCATAAAACTAAAAAGAATAAAATTATTTCCAGAACATTATTATATTTTTTGATTTTCTTTTGTTACGGTATTTATATAACCTTGTATGTAGTATGTATATATTTATTCAATTATTTTAAGTATATATATATATATATGTTTGTATAGGTGTTTATATTTTTATAAGTAGTAATACATAATATACTAAGTTAGTTCATTTTCATATAGTTATTCTTTTGGTCTTTAATTCTTAGTTTTATTAACCTTATTCCACTTACAAAGTAGTGTTCTATACTTGCTTATGGGTTGACTGGTAGATAACGCCTTAACTCGTAAAGTCCGCTTATGTAATTATTTGTGCAAAAAAGCTTAAATAAATAAATAATAAGTCAGTGAGTTAATTAAACGCGATATAATCCGTAAAAGTAGTTTTATTCAATGTGTAGTGTTCGCGTAAATATAAAAAATCATTAATTCAGTGATTTCATTATTCGATACACTACGTATTAGCATCGCTTTTAGAAGTTATTAAATTATTTTTTTCTTTCTAGTTTTTCGAATTGAGATGATTTTTTTATTTTTTATTTTAGAAAAAGCTACTTGCAATATAACAACAAAAACATTGTACAGTCAGTTTCAAATGGTTTATAATGATGGCATTGTATCTTATGCGTGTCTAAACCCATTACACTGGTTAAACGTAACACGAGCTATTTCCCGAATGTCCGTCCTAATGGCAGTTATACTCGTAAGTCACGTCAAATGTAAGCGGTTATCGCTGGCCGCTCTTTATCATAAGACAGTTTACTTTATAGTGATTAAGATTTATAATCAATGTATGTAAAAGTATAATATAGGATATGTGTCATGTGGTGGCTACATACGAGAATCTATCATCGCATTTAATATTTTTTACAGGGTAAGGGTAACAAATGAGCACACAGTCCACCTGATAATAAGAAGTTGTTTTGCTTCATAAATCTATCTACATTTATCCTTGATTACAAATCAAAATGCACATGCGTTTTTATCCTTCAGTACTATGATGGAATGCCTCGTTTCCAGTAAAAAGTGTCTCCGGTTCTCTACACTCACCATACAAAACACAGCAGCATTAAGCTGCTATTTTACGAAGGTATTCTGTGAAAGAGTGGTCCTACCCCGGTCGAGCCGAACCATTCGTGCCGCAACTAAAAGATATAAGAAAGATAGAGAACGGTGAAAAGGAGCAGTGTCTATACGTCGAGATGTCAGGGTCTGCGTTACAAGCCAACGAGACGACAACAACGGAGAGCCTTACGAGCTGGTGAAGAAGAAAGATATCAATGCCGTAATGATGCTTGTAACTCTAGTCATAATATGCCTACTCAGTCATTTTCAAGATCGCTTGGTACTAGTTTGATCTATTCGTTCTATTTTAGTTATCGTATTTCATCAGTATTGTAACAATAATATTCCGTCATATCAGCTCACAGCATGGTAAAGCAGTGGCTGTAGAGCCGCGGGTTCGATCCCCGTACAAAGCAAATGTTAGTATAGCCTGCAAAACAAGTTGTTTCGTGTATCGATTCACGTCTATGTGAAAATTACTTATGTAAGACGACTTCACGACAAAGGAGAAAGTCCTAGTGTGAGGGCAGCTTATTCGTATCAATAAAAATATTAAAGACGTATTTGTTTATTTCACTTCACTATCAATTGCTACCAGGTGGAATTGTAGTTAAGGACTGGCTTATAATGATAAGTAAAATTAAAAATTCCATGCAAACTATCACAACACAACATGCCTTTTCTACGCGAAAATTGGCTTATTTTTTCCGAACTGTATCATGTTAATGCACCTTTAACTGCTGGGGGTTGAGGTTTCTTCGAACTTTTAGGCGGTTCATTGAGTTTAAAGCCAAAGCAGCTGCAAGGAAGTTAGGTATTCTTGCAATATTTCACGCCGGTTAGTTGCTTACAATTTATAATGGGCAAGTCCAATCGTGCATGGAATATTGCTGCTATATACGAACTGGTTCTGCAAAATGCCACCTGCGGCTTTGAACTCAGTGGAAAGGCGTGCTTAGAGGCTTATTGGTGACACTAATATGATTAGAACCTTTTAGATTTGTATGTGGTGGAGCCACGTTGCAGCTATGTTATGGTTGTAGCACAATTAAGTCGGCTCGATTGATTTAGGACCATGCTCCCACAAGATACCAGCATATATAAAATAGCAGCATAGTGCTGCTGTGTTTTGTGTAGTGAGTATAGAGAACCGGAGAACCTTTTTACTGGAAACTTAGTCCATTTCATCTTAGTCCTCAGGGGTGACAACGCATCTGCATTTTGATTATAAATCGAGGATACATGATCCTCAGGGGTATAGATCAAATACAGATGTCTATGGGCCACAGGATCCACTTACCATCAGGTGGAATGTGTGCTCGTTTGTCACCAAGAACCTATCTTACTAGTCTCGAGCACAGGTCGCAAAGTATCCATTCGGTGTCATTCGTTGTTTTACAGGATACATTTCGGAGTGTGTGCAGGAATTGCATGACTTAGTTCCTCCCTCTCCATTCCGTTATCGGACTACCAGACGCTTGGCCAGTTTCCACTCCTTTTTTGTCCATTTACGATGCATTTTAATCAAATGGTTCGTCGTTCATAATGCAAACAGCAAAGGAGTGGTTTAATATGCCAGCATCTGTCATTCAATCCGATTATAATGTAGATGTCTTCAAAAAAAAAGCTTTTATTAGGCTAAGTGCGCTTTACCATCTTTGGTTGCATTACCACAAATCATCAGGTTGGATAGTAGTCAAGCACAGGCTTAAAAGAGTAAAAAAAATGTCTCTTGTATTTCTTTTATGAAAGAACTCGTACCTCAAAAAGTATCTCAAACCAACAATCCACAACTCCCGTTACCGTTACAGCCTATTAAAATCTACTGGTTAATTTAAGTCTTCCCATAGATTGCGGCATAGGGGGGATATTTACCATAGTTGCCACGCTTGGCAAGCTGGTTGGTAACCACAGTTTATTTTTAATTTTTAGTCGTTATTAGGGTGACGCTGCTGCCCATGTCCTGATTTGTTTCCCTCTGTCACCTCATACGACTCTTATAACCCACGGGATGATATGTGGTTCATCCCAACAATCCACAACCCCAAAATAATTTAAATAAAGGAAATTAAAAAAAACGCGCTTTTTGTCATAATTGGGTTTTTAATTTTATTCTTGTTCTGAGATATTTTTTTTATAGGATAGGGTGACAAACGAGCACACAGTCCAGTGGTAAGTGGTTGCTGTTACCCATAGACATCTACATCTATCTTCAATAAAGAATCAAAATGCAGATGCGTTGTCACAGGTGAGGACTAAGATGGAATGCCTCTTTTCCAGTGAAAAGGGTCTCCGGTTCTCTATACTCACCATACGAAGCACAGCAGCATTAAGCTACTATTTTACGCTGGTATTCTATGAGAGCGTGTTTCTTTCCCGCTTCCCTAAAATACAGTAAAGTGCTATAAGTTTACGTTCTTATCCTGGGCATAGGCCTCCTCTCATTTCTGAGAGGGTTTTAGAGCAAGAAAATGTCTGCCGCGCTGCCTCATTGCGCGTTGGCGGACTTCACATTTGTCTAAATATTTATCTTAGACATTTATCTTAACTTAACTTTTCTCACGACGTTTATCTTAACCGCCAAGCACGTAGTAAATCAGCAGTTAAAATTTCAAGTCACAATTTTATTGGTGCTGGCGGGAATCAAACCAGGGTTGCTCACGAATGTGAAACCGCGGAACTCCGGTGCGTTGTCAACCCCCTGATTATCGGTCAAAAGGATCTATTTCTTGTCACTCACCATGCAAAACACAGCAGAATTGTACTGCCCTTTCGCGATATTACGTGCGAGTGTGTCCTTCCCTCGTAGAGCTCACTCCTACGTGCTACAACCACAATAAGCTGTAGCGTGGTTTTACCATCTTATTTTATGAGTAATTAATTATTAGTAATTCTTCTTCACAGTAAGAAACTTCACGGAAGAAAAGATATTTTTGTAGTCTATATATATAAAAGGCAAACCTGACTGACTCATCTATCAACGCACAGGCGAAATTACTGAACGGATTTCGCTGGAATTTGGCATACAGACAGTCGTTATGACGTAGACATCCGCTAAGAAAGGATTTTTTAAAATTTCGCCCCCTAAGGGAGTGAAAAAGGGGTTAAAAATTTGTATGGAAGTACATAATTTTTAGAGCTAGATGCCTGAAACTTTGTTTTCAGGTTAACGATTAAAAATAAACAATTATTTGTCTTAGGGTTTTTGAAAATTCAACCCCTAAGGGGGTGAAAAAGGGGTTGAAAGTTTGTATGGGGAAAAAAGATTAGTTAAACTATTTTATTCGAAACTTCACAGGAGTACGCCTATCAATGAATGAGTAAACAAGTGTTTCAGGCTCTTTCAGAATTTAACCCCTAAAAGGTGGAAAAGGGGTGACAAATTCTGAAAATCAACATGGGTATCGTTTTTATGGTTAATCGGGTCGCTGATTACGAAAACAACAACTATTTCAAAATCCAACGTAGCCGACGGGAAATACCTACCATCATCCCCTGTGAGGGTGCGATGTAGTTGAAATGTCAATATAGGTGTCGTTTTATGGGTTTTGGGACGTTAATTACGAAAATGGTATCGATTATAGTTTGAAACGAACATGGATGGAAGGATGGATGGATGTATGTTTGTATGTGAAAATCATCATGGGTTGGGTGACTTGGGTGTCATTTTTAAGGTTTTTGGGTTGTAAATAACGCTAATGGCATTGATAAATATTTTAAACTAAATTTATTAGAATAGAATAGACTATACTTTTATTGCACAAAAACATAAAACAAAATAGACAAAACAATTGCGCAAAATTACACGTGAAAAAAAATACTAATTTAAAAATTGAAAAAAAAAATCAAAATAGACAACCATACCAAATATTTTTTTTTCAAATTAATAAAATTGCAAAACCAAAAGAAATACTTAGGTACCTACCTATTTTATATTGATCTTCAAGTTCCAATCCCTACCAATAGATGGCATTGGTATCGTTTTAGAACGCGGTAACGTTGTGTTTTTTCGAACTAATATAAAGTGAATGGTGAATGAGCGCTTGAACCTGTACCACATACGGTACCTATTCACTGTTAACGGATATTTGACTAGACTTCGACTTTGTTTGCTTGCTTACGCTTTAACATTTGCTTCGTGTTTCGGATTAGTTGCTTGATTTTGTCTTTCTTACAAACACTGTTCAAACTTGGAATTCGATTTGCTTTGTGATTAGGTATTGTTAATAGAAGTATTTTTCTCACTGAAAAATGACTACAGAAACTTTAATATTAAAGGAAAATGGAAGAACATACTGTCGTCCCCATTATAGGTGACCGCGCCTGTTTGTGTCGTGCTCTTTCATTTTTAATGTACGGAACCCAAGAAAATGCGATGGTGGTGCGTTCACAAATTGTTAGATTTGTAGTAAATGATTGGCCTAGGTTTTCAGTTATGACCCACGACAGAAATGGCGATAATTATTCAACAACAAATAAATATTCAGCCGATATATTAAAAGTGAAACTTATGGTGGACTTTGTGAATTGGAAGCTGTAGGATTAATATTTCCGTTTCGGTTTGAAGTATATCGAAACGGTTTGCTATACATAGAGTCCAGAAGTAAGAAGAAGAGTAAGGCGATTACGATTTAGCCATGATTTATCTAATGGACATTTTGACGCCTATCTGCCTATTGTTGCGAAGAAAATAATACAGCGTCGCATGGAGGTACCTGTCGGAGAGCGTGATCCTTTTTCAGAGCTTGAACATTTAACTGTTAAATCTTATATAAACAGTGAAGCATCATCTCCAACGAGCGGAATATATCAAACTGTATCGTCGACATGAAAATATGAAAAAAAGAAAAATAAACGAAGGTCGAGATTTACTAATTATACAAGAAAAAGTCAATTAAAAAGTACACAAGAAAGATATAGGCAGAACAAGCCAGATTCAAATCGTAAAGCTCCGTTTATCAGAAAAAAATCCCGATGTACACAGGCAAGCTGTTGCAAATTACCAAACTGCGAATCCATAAGTGCAAAGAGCAATTCAGTCACGGTATGTGGAAAACATTACATTGCGTTTATGGAAAAACAAGCTCCATTCTGCTGTGGAGTATGACCCTGATATTGCTTATAGAACTGACAGCAGTGTGGCCTTGGGTTCTATGACATACAAGTGTCGGTGGTACAATGCGCTGAAATGGAAGGATGAGACACCTGGTATGTGTTGCAGCGCTGGAAAAGTGCAACTTGATCGGTTGAAACAACTGCCTGAACCACTCTTTAGTTTGATTAATGATCTACACCCAGATCATGAACATTTTATGGGTAATATTTGTAAATATTATGCCTGTTTCCAGATAAATTCCTTTGGTGGTAAAAAGGTAACAGCAGATGGTTTTTCACCGACTTTTAAAGTTCAAGGCCAGGTCTACCATTTAATTGGAAGTATATTACCAGAAGCCGAACATGATGCTCAGTAACTTCAAATATATTTTGTAGGTGAAGATGTTCGAGAAGCAAAGATTCGATGTTCTAAATTTCCCAACTTAAAGCCAAATTTAATCAAACAATTGCAGAATTTGCTGTATCAAGTGAACCCGTATATAAAAGATCTGAAAAATGCCATTGATAAAGCCCTTCCTTCAGAGTCATACAAAGTTTTCTTACATGCTGATAAAAAACACCAGAAGAACTTAGAGGTAGGTACAATGTAGCAACTACAAATGAAGTGGCTTTAGTGTTAGTTGATCAACAATTTGATCGAAGGGACATTATCCTCGAGAGCCGAAGTAATTCACTTCAGCGTATTAGTGAGATACATCGAGCATATGAAGCGCTACAGTATCCATTGATGTTAAGCTGGGGGGATGATGGGTATTCAATTGACATACCATAACGCGATCCCACAACTAATTTGCAGCTTAATAAAACTGTCTCTTCTGCAAGTTTCTATTCGTATAGTATAATGATTAAAGAAGGAGAAGATAACTATATGGTCAACTATCGTGCCCTTTTTAGTCAATATTTGGTCGATGAATACGCCAAAATAGAAACAGAGAGATTAAATTATATCAAAAATAATCAAGCCAAATTACGTGCTGATAGTTACATCCATTTAAAAGATGCTATTGGACGACAAGACGCAGAAGCCAACCAACTAGGACAAATGGTTGTCCTTCCATCATCTTTTACGGGGGACCTAGGTATATAATAGATCTAGGTATATAATATAATAGACCTAGATATAATCCTCGCTGGGACAAGATAAAAGAGCAATTGCTTCAAGGACAACAATCTCATGATAGACACGATATAATTTCGAGGGTGTTTCGACTAAAGGTGAAAAAGATCATGAATTTATTGACAAAGGGCAAAATATTTGGTGAAGTGCAATGCTATTTGTACTCAACGGAATGGCAAAAGAGAGGTCTTCTACATATTCATACTCTTTTATGGCTTCACAAACTTATTACTAGGGATCAAATCGACAATATAATTTGTGCTGAAATACCGGATCCTAAACGTGACCCAGAGCTTCACGAAATCGTTAAATATAATATGATTCATGGTCCATGTGAAACTTTAAATCAAAAGTCACCATGTATGAAAGATAACATGTGCAGTAAACGATACCCCAGGGCTTTCATAAGGGAAACTCAAAGTGGTGAAGACGGTTATCCGCAGTACAAGAGAAATTTACTTGATGACGGTGGGTTCTCTGTTGATATCAAAGGCACAACCATAGATAATGGCTGGGTAGTCCCTTAGATATTTAAGTTCATCAGAGGCAGTATGGCGAATCCTTGAATTTCCCAATCATGAGCGTTTCCCTCCCGTAGTCCACCTCGCTGTTCATTTAGAAAATGGGCAAATTGTTTATTTTAATGAGCAAAACCTGAGAAAGAGTGAATAGTCCTCTACCAACCACACTCCTATTCTTTTTCGATTTGTATAAAGTGGATAACTTTGAAAAAACATTGCTCTACCTAGAAGTACCTGCATACTACGTTTGGGATAAAAGAAAGAGAGGAGCAAATGTTGAAGACTGGCCATGGGTCAAGAAAGAGAACGTTCTGGGCGGGGTTTATACTGTACATCCGAACAATACAGAATGCTATCACCTTCACATGCTTATTTATGAGATCCGAGAAAAAAATTCGTTTAAGGCGTTAAAAACTGTAGGTGGTCATGTATATTCCACGTTCCAATCAGCGTGCAAAGCTCTCGGCTTGCTTGAAGATGATCAGCATTTGTTCGCAGCAATGGAAGAGGCAGTACTTTTTCAATCACCGCAAATGATTAGGGATCTTCTTACGATTATTTTAGAGTTCTGCCAAGTATCAGACCCTTTAAGCCTTTGGGAGAAATTCAAAGAATACATATCTGAACATTTTAAAAGCAATTAGAAAGACAGGGAGATGTGGATAACAGATGTGGTATTTAACAAATGCCATTCGGTAATAGAAGATGCCGTATTAGCGTTGGGTGGTCGGCTACGAAAAGAGTATGGGTTACCTCAGCCAAGCAAAGAACAATAATTTGAAAATAGAGAGTTTCTTAAAGAGACAAGTTACGACTTAGCATCATTAGAAAACACAGTTAAAAATAATGAAGGATCACTGATTGATGAACAAAAAGCAGTTTACAATCAAATTAACACAAAAATTGAATCAAATGAGGGTGGAATATTCTTTTTAGATGTTCCCGGTGGAACAGGCAAAACATTCCTCATAAATTTGCTATTAGCAAAAGTAAGAAGTACTCGCGGAATTGCTTTGAATGCAAAATTATTTTACAATTATTCAAAATTTAATAAACATAGGTATTAACTTCTTTATAATTAATTACATTCTTATTCAAAATTAAAATGTAATGAATTCATACACAGTGGTCTATATAGCATAACAAACATGTTACTAGATTATCTACATAGCCCGATTATAATTTTCTATTTTATAATTAATTACTTATTTAAATTACCCATTGCCTTGATCATAAATATTTCTACAAGATATAAAATACCTGATTCAATTAAGGGAAAAATAAAGGTAATGACAGATAAGCATGTTAATAAATGTTTTAGTGATTTATTGTAGAATCCAGTGACTGTGGCTACAACTACAAAAGAAATATTTGCTGACCTTAAGCCTTTTGAAAAAAAAAACAGAGAGCAATAGTTATAAACGTAGAAAATCCAGAACCCAATGTTGTAGGGGTGGATGGTAAATAATAGTCATTGAATATTCATTAAAAAGCAAAATTTATTATTATAGTTACAATTGTATGTACAAAAGTTTGCTTAAATATTTTATATATAATATGTCATGTCCAATTTTCAAAAACCTTTATATTTATATTAATTTTTAGAAAGATCCAACAATCCAACTACAAACACAGAAAGTGCCAAAATGGTGAAAATAACCAAAAATGAAACTGTTAACACAAGGGGCATAACAATTTAAAAACAGGAAAAAGAGCTTGCAAACTAGGTATGTTAAAGTAATTACCTATTCTAATACATCATATATACTTTTCAACATTTGAAAATTAGTATTTAATTTAACACTGAAAAATGTTTCATGTTTTTAAATTTTAAAAAGCAAATTTTAATATGAATTGATTGAAAAATAATATAAAAAATATTTCTTTTGCAGGTACAAGGCTAACTTCCCTTTTACATACTTTTATAAATCTTTATTACTTTGTACATGTCTAAAATAAAATAACTTACATAAAGTATTTCATTTCATTTTATAGATATATGATATATACGAATCAATCGTAAAAAACAAAACAGATTTTAAAAAAGGCATCTAGAAATGCTGGAAGTGGAACATAGATACAACATTAAAAAAGACAACTTAAAAATTAAAAAATCAGAATTAGAAAGTTCCAAAAACACCAGTACTGAAGATTAAAATATTTTATATGGACACAATAGAAACAGATACAGCTTATATTTAAATAATAAATAAATGATAGTAGATGTAATTTCACCTTACTACAGTAATTCACTGCTATACAGAGGCCTTCCCCTGCATAGCAGTGAATGACTGTAGTAGGTTTTTATGTGTTTGTTAATTTTAAATAATATAATAACTTTATTTATATATGGTAGAGCGATACTGCAGCTATATTAGTAGCTTATTTGTAGCACAAATGGGTCAGCTCGATCGGGGAGGACCATGCTCTCACAGAATACTAGCTAATAATAGCAGCTTAACGCTGTGTGTTTCGTATGATGAGTAGGGAACTGAGGACCCCTTTTACTGGAAACGAGGCATTCCATCTTAGTCCTCACGGGTGACAACGCATCTGCATTTTGATTTGTAGTCAAGGATAGATGTAGCTGTCTATGGGCCACAGCAACTACTTATCATCAGGTGGACTCTGTGCTCGCTTGTCACCGTAATCCTATAAAAACAAAACTAAATATTCAAGACAATATCAGATACATGTTTATAAATATTCTGATATATGCAATTATTCTTTTCAGGTACATAATTGCTGCAAATATTTGTTCATCTTTCATTTATAATTAAAATACATAATTAAAAATTGTTATATAAAAATTGTAAATAAAAATATATAACTACTGAAAATGAGTTTCAATAAACAGTCTTCTCCTTACATTTGTCCTCATTGATGGTGGAATATATCTTAGTACTATAGGTTCAGATGAAGATTTGTTTTTCTGTTGTTTCAATATCGCCAAACATACCTCTTAATAGACAACCTTTTGCTTCCACAAACCAAAACATCTTTCCACAGTGTTTCTGGTACGGATATGGCTCCTATTATCTTTCATCTTGTGGTGTTGTGGGGTTCAGCAGTGGTGTTAATAAATATGGAGTACAAGGATAGCCATTGTCACCAAGTAATATTCTTGAGAATGCGCTAGCCTCAAACCTCTGTTTTAGTCTACATTCATGGAATATTCTGGAGTCATGTACACTGCTCCGCCACCTGGTAACAATGTCCATGATTTTCAGGTCAGCATCACAAACCAACTGGAAAGTGAGAGCTCATCAGTACTATATGTTTTTCTGATATAGATTGAATATACTTTATTGTGCACCAAAAAAGCACACAGCTCTTAAACAATATTGTTAAAAGGGAACAATTTATTATTTTATATTAGTATTTTATAATAATACTAAATGCTTTATTTCTTTAAAATTACAAACTTAAGCAACATAGCAGATGGGTCTTCTTAGTAAGTTTAAAAGAAAACCAGTCAAGAGTTCCCCGCTCTTCCTCATCTATTAATGTTATAAATTAAACTAGAAATCGCCTGTATAAATTACATTTCAAGGATTAGAGGCAATTTAAATAAGGAAATAAAATTTATAATAAATACTTTAATATACATTGATTGCCAGATAGTCAAACAAATTATTTTCTATTTTCGTAAAGTAAAGTAATTAAGAGACAATCACAGTACAGTCAATTGCGCCAATTACTGTAGATAAATTAGCAATTCTGCGAAATTTCCTAATGGTTTCCTGCTGTTCATTTAAAGTAGTAGACATTTTAATAAATTCTCGCTACATCCGTGACAAAATTTCCACTACTTTTTTACATGTCCTACTGATTACTAGTTGAGACGCACTATTTAAATCAGCTGTATCGTCTTGAATCTACAAATAAAACAATAATATGTATTTTTTGGCTTTTTATCTAGCGTTATGTTAGGTACATTGACCAAGGTTATAAATAGCACTTACTTCATGGCAAGCCCAGTAATGCACAAACCACTTGAATTTCAGGACTCAATGGGCATCCTCAAGGGTCGTGCACTAAATCCTCACGTAAAACACCCACTATTTCTTCTCCGTAACGTTTTGAGAACCTATTCTTTTACCTAAATTCTTCGTCACTCAATTCAAACGGATTCACACGATGACCGATCTTTACACCGATCTTTATATCCACTGGACACGTATTCTTTATTTTTCATTTATTTCTTCAAATAGTGCTCTGAGCTGAGAATATCTGATTACTACGCAGTAGGTCCGAGTGGCGATAAAATAAGGCATGAAGTTTTTAATCTTACTGTTTTAAATCATATATCATAAATCTTTATTTGCAAGAATCACGGTATAAAAAATGTTACAATATGTATAGTGCAGTCGTGTTTCGCTAATAATAGCATACAAATTATAATTTTAAAATGTTTAGACAATATTAATAATTATTTAAATTCAGAAAATTAATCTCAAAATAAATATTTTAAGTCATAAAAGCATTCAATTTTTAACCAATCATACAAATGTTTCTTATATAGTCTTTCGCTTAATAGTTTAAATTTTTGGACGACATTCTAGTTACGACCTTGAGGTCATAGTATTACATAATCCACTCTAGGAAAATCCACAAAAATGAACCTTAAAGAAAAGTCAAAACCGACTTCATAAAACTAAAAAGAATAAAATTATATCCACAACAATATAATATTTTTTGATTTTCTTTTGTTACGGTATTTATATAACCTTGTATGTAATATGTTTATATTTATTCAATTATTTTTAAGTAAGTATATATATGTTTGTAAAGGTGTTTATATTTTTATAAGTAGTAATACATAATATACTAAGTTAGTTCATTTTCATATAGTTTTTCTTTTGGTCTTTAATTCTTAGTTTTATTAACCTTATTCCACTTGCAAAGTAGTGTTCTCTACTTGCTTATTTATGGGTTGACTGTTAGATAACGCCTTTACTCGTAAAGTCCGCTTATGTCATTTTTTGTGCAAAAACTTAAATAAATAAATAATAAGTCAGTGATTTCATTATTCGATACACTACGTATTAGCACCGCCTTTAGAAGTTATTAAATTATGTCGAAATTATTTTTTTCTTTCTAGTTTTTCGAATTGAGAATTTACTTGAATTTGATTTTTTTTTTTATTTTAGAAAAAGCTACTTGCAATATAACAACAAAAGCATTGTACAGTCAGTTTCAAATGGTTTATAATGATGGCATTGTATCTTATGCGTGTCTAAACCCATTACACTGGTAAATCGTAACGCGAGCTATTTCCCGAATGTCCGTCCTAATGGCAGTTATAAGTCACGTCAAATGTAAGCGGTTATCGCTGGCCGCTCTTTATCATAAGACAGTTTAATTTATAGTAATTTAGATTTATAATCAATGTATGTAAAAGTATAATATAGGATATGTGTCATGTGGTGGCTACATACGAGAATCCATCCTCGTACTTAATTTTTTTATAGGATAAGGTTAACAAATGAGAACACAGTCCACCTGATAGTAAGAGGTTGTTTTGGTTCATAGATCTCTCTACATTTATCCTTGATTACAAATCAAAATGCACATGCATTTTTATCCCTCAGTACTATGATGGAATGCCCCGTTTCCAGTAAAAAGTGTCTCCGGTTCTCTACACTCACCATACAAAACGCAGCAGCATTAAGCTGCTATTTTACGCAGGTATTCTGTGAAAGCATGGTCCTACCCCGGTCGAGCCGAACCATTCGTGCTGCAACTAAAAGATATAAGAGAAATAGAGAACGGTGAAAAGGAGCAGTGTCTATACGTCGAGATGTCAGGGTCTGCGTTACGAGCCAACGAGACGACAATAACGGAGAGCCTTACGAGCTGGTGAAGAAGAAAGGTATCAATGCCGTAAATGATGCTTGTAACTCTAGTCATAATATGCCTACTCAGTCATTTTCAAGATTGCTTGGTACTTGTTTTATTTTGGACACTGAACTAGTTTGATCTATTAGTTCTATTTTAGTTATCGTATCAGTATTGTAACAATAATATTCCGTCATATCAGCTCACAGCATGGTAAAGCAGTGGCTGTGGAGCCGCGGGTTCGATCCCTGCCAGGCCGAGGGGAAAGGGGAGATCTCCGCCGGGCAAGGTGTTCTGCTCGAGGGGCCAACGCTCCGAGTGGTAGTCTGAGACTGTATATATACTGTTTTTAATTCGGAACTTTGATAGCGCGATTTAGGCTTCGATGTATTTTCGATTGTGGCGCGACGACAGCGCCGCCACATCACCCCTGCTCAGACCGGAGGTCGATAGTGCAGTCAGATGTCGACGAATGTGCAAGTGTGCCAGGAATGCCTTGAAGTCTGCGGTGAGTCGAGAAGAAGGCAAGTAACTGGAGTGCCGGAAGCAGAGGCGAGCAGTAAGGCTCAGAGCCGTGCCGAACACTGTGCGCAGAGAGTAGCTTGAAGGAACAGGAAGCATTATTATAGTGCTGCGATGGACCTTTGTAAAGCTAGATGGCTTGCAGGATGTGAAGACTGAATATTTGCTCGGGAGTGAATGAATTGGGGTACTTGAGAACGATGATGAAGATTTGAAGGTAGTTTTTCCGAAGGTTGTTGGTTGCGTGTTCATATCACGTCGGGGTCACCACTATGGCCGAGGAAGGAAAAGGGGAGATCTCCCGCCGGGCAAGGTGTTCTGCTCGGGGAGGGGCCAACGCTCCGAGTGGTAGTTCGGAGCTATTGTATATATACTGTTTTTAATTCGGAACTTTGATAGCGCGATTTAGGCTTCGATGTATTTTCGATTGTGGCGCGACGACAGCGCCGCCACACCGTACAAAGCAAATGTTAGTACAGCCTGCAAAACAAGTTGTTTCGTGTATCGATTCACGTCTATGTGCAAATTACTTATGTACCACGACTTCACGACACAGGAGAAAGTCAGCTTATTCGTATCAATAAAAATATTAAAGACGTATTTGTTTATTTCACTTCACTATCAATTGCTACCAGGTGGAATTGTAGTTAAGGGCTGGCTTATTATGATAAGTAAAATTAAAAATTCCAACCAAACTATCACAACACAACATGTCTTTTCTACGCGAAAATTGACTTATTTTTTCCGAAATGTATTCAAGTGTAATGTAGTGTTAATGCACTGAGCACCTTTAGTTGCTGGGGGTTGAGGTTTCTTCGAACCTTTAGGCGGTTCATTGAGTTTAAAGCTAAAGCAGCTGCAAGGAAGTTAGGTATTCTTGCAATATTTCACGCCGGTTATTTGCTTACAATTTATAAAGCGCAAGTCAAATTGTGCATGGAATATTGCTGCTATATACGAACTGGTTCTGAAAAATGCCACCTGCGGCTTTGAACTCAGTGGAAAGGCGTGCTTAGAGGCTTATTGGAGACACTAATATGATTAGAACCTTTTAGATCTGTATGTGGTAGAGCCACGTTGCAGCTATGTTATGGTTGTAGCACAATTAAGTTCGATTGATTTAGGACCATGCTCCCACAAGATACCAGCATATATAAAATAGCAGCATAGTGATGCTGTGTTTTGTGTATTGAGTATAGAGAACCGGAGAACCTTTTTACTAGAAACTTAGTCCATTTCATCTTAGTCCTCAGAGGTGACAATGCATCTGCATTTTGATTCTAAATCGAGGATACATGATCCTCAGGGGTATAGATCAAATATAGATGTCTATGAGCCACAGGATCCACTTACCATCAGGTGGACTGTGTGCTCGTTTGTCACCAAGAACCTATCTTACTAGTCTCGAGCACAGGTCGCAAAGTATCCATTCGGTGTCGTTCGGTGTTTTACAGGATACATTTCGGAGTTTGTGCAGGAATTGCATGACTTAGTTCCTCCCTCTCCATTCCGTTATCGGACTACCAAACGCTTGGCCAGTCTCCACTCCTTTTTTGTCGATTTACGACGCATTTTAATCAAACGGTTCGTCGTTCATAATGCAAACAGCGAAGGAATGGTTTAATATGCCAGCATCTGTCTTTCAATCCGATTATAATGTAGATGTCTTCAAAAAAAGCTTTTTATTAAGCTAAGTCAGTGCGCTTTACCAACTTTGGCTGCATTACCACAAATCATCTAGTTAGATAGTAGTCAAGCACAGGCTTAAATGAGTAAAAAAATGTCTCTTGTATTTCTTTTATGAAAGAACTCGTACCTTAAAAAGTACCTCAAACCAACAATCCACAACTCCCGTTACCGTTACAGCCTATTAAAGTCTACTGGTTAATTTAAGCCTCCCCATAGATTTGCCATAGTTGCACGCTTGGCAAGCTGTTTGGTAACCGCAGTTTATTTTTGACGTGACAACGTCTTATAAATTGGTTTGCCGGGTGACACTTCAAGAAACTGCGTTACGCTCCGCTCGTTATGCGCTCACAATGAGAGCGAGTGAGAGGCACGTCCCTTCCACTCAGGGCATGGTTAGCCATAGAGCAGAGAGACAGACATAATAAAATTATTTTACCACTCAAAGTCGTTGTCACGTAAAACTTTCGCCCGTATACCGACTTTACAGGCAACCAATTTTTTTTAGTCGTTATTAGGGTGACGCCGCTGCCCATGTCCTGATTTGTTTCCCTCTGTCGCCTCATACGACTCTTATAACCTACGGGATGATATGTGGTTCAACTCAACAATCCACAACCCCAAAATAATTTAAATAAAGGAAATTCAAAAAAAAAACGCGTTTTTTGTCATAATTGAGTTTTAAATTTTATTCTTGTTCTGAGATGTCCGCCTTGATTAAAACCAGTCATATGATCGATATCAATCAAGATTGAAAATAGGGGAACAAAATCACAAAATCTTGAGTTTTAAAATTTTTGCACACACGACAAAATAAAACGATGTTGACAAATGTGATGTGTATAGTCAGACAGCTAATAAATTTTAAGAGTATTGAAAAATCGATAACGCAAGAAGCTTAGATTTTATAAGACATTTTATGTAATCTAAGGCAAGTAGATTAAAAATGTTAGTATTTTTTTGCTGTCCTTAATAAATATGTAAATTTATTTGAAGCTTCAGCTGACAGCCTCGTACTGGCTGGTTCAGAAATGACACGATCACTAACAGTTGCACCAACGGTTCTATTATATAATGATATATATCGTTATCTTTACAGCCTATCAAAAGTCCACTGCTGAACTTAGGCCTCCCCATAGATTGCCTCATAGGGGGATATTTTTCACGCTCTTAGCAGGCGGGTTGTTGTCGTCATTAGAAAAACGCTGCTGCCCATATTCTGGTTTGTTTCCCTCTGTCGCCTCTTACGATGCCCACAGGACGATATAGAGTAGTCGATATTCTTACACCTCCACTACACGGTACAGTACATAAAGTAATAACCATTCTCACCGTGTATTTATATATTCAATTATTATCACAAATTTATTATCTTCATGTTTCTGTTACCTATTTCCTGTGATTGCTCGAGAACAGAGCCACAGATTCGACATTAACAAGATCTAGAGAATTAGTTTTTCAGCTTAGACTAAATCGTGCGGTACGCGAAAGCTTAACATTGTTGAAGGCTGGTGTGAATTAGCACTTACATAAGATGTGAACTAGCAGCTATGTGAACGAAATAGTAGGATCAATTAATTAATATATAACTTAAAATGATATTTTTAATAAACGAACATAAAAAAGATACTTAATTTTATTTACTTACTAGCGACCAGCCCTGGCTTCACACGTGTGATTTCTGGATCTCGACAACAGCGACATCTACCGGGTCCAATTGTTCATCGAAAGTGGTTGAGCCATTTTTGAGCTTTTGCGAGACACGCACGGCAATTGATTTTTATAAATATAGATTTAACTATATAAACACTACAGTAAATACTGTGGCCCGTAGACACTTAACTTTCTCCTCAATTTAATGCAGATGTATTGTCACCCACTTTCTTACAGGATAAGAGTTATAAACCTTATCCTTAAAAAAACCATAAGCGAGCTCACAGTACACCTAATGGTAAGTGGTTGTTGTTGCCTATAGACATTTACATCAATCCTCGATTTAGAGTTTAAATGCAGATGCGTTGTCACCCCTGAGAACCAAGCGGGAATGCCTCGTTTCCAGTGAAAAGGGTCTCCGGTTTTCTACACTCACCATACGAAGCACAGCAGCATTAAGCTACTATTTTACGCTGGTATTCTATGAGAGCGTGTTTCTTCCCCGCTTCCCTAAAATACAGTAAAGTGCTATAAGTTTACGTTCTTATCGTGGGCACAGGCCTCCTCTCATTTCTGAGAGGGTTTTAGGGCAAAAAATGTCTGCCGCGCTGCCTCATTGCGCGATGGCGGACTTCACATTTCTCTAAATATTTATCTTAGACATGCAGGTTTTCTCACGACGTTTATCTTAACCGCCGAGCACGTAGTAAATCAGCAGTTAAAATTGCAATTCTCAATTTTATTGGTGCTGGCGGGAATTAAACCAGGGTTGCTCACGAATGTGAAACCGCGGCTCTCCGGTGCGTTGTCAACCCCCTGATTATCGGTAAAAAGGATCTATTTCTTGTCACTCACCATGCAAAACACAGCAGAATTGTACTGCCCTTTCGCGATATTACGTGCGAGTGTGTCCTTCCCTCGTAGACCTGACTCCTCCGTGCTACAACCACAATAAGCTGTAGCGTGGTTTTACCATCTTATTTTATGTGTAATTATTAGTACATCTTCTTCACAGTAAGAAACTTCACGGAAGACAAGATATTTTTGTAGTCTATATATATAAAAGACAAACCTGACTGACTCATTCATCAACGCACAGCCGAAATTACTGAACGGATTTCGCTGAAATTTGGCCTACAGACAGTCGTAATGACGTATCAACCGTTAAGAAAGGATTTTTGAAAATTCGCCCCCTAAGGGAGTGAAAAAGGGGTTAAAAGTTTGTATGGAAGTCCATAATTTTTAGAGCTAGAAGCCTGAAACTTTGTTTTCAGGTTAACGATTTAAAATAAACAATTATGTGTCTCAGGGTTTTTGAAAATTCAACCCCTAAGGGGGTGAAAAAGGGGTTGAAAGTTTGTATGGGGAAACAAGATTAGTTAAACTATTTTATTCGAAACTTCACAGGAGTACTCCTATCAATAAATGAGTAAACAAGTGTTTCAGGCCCTTTCAGAATTCAACCCCTAAAAGGTGGAAAAGGGTGAAAAATTCTGAAAATCAACATGGGTATCGTTTTTATGGTTTTCGCTGATTACGAAAACAACAACTGTTTCAAAATCCAACGTAGCAGACGGGAAATACCTACCATCATCCCCTGTGGGGGTGCGATGTGGTTGAAATGTCAATATAGGTGTCGTTTTATGGTTATTTTGGGACGTTAATTACGAAAATGGCATCGATCATAGTTTGAAACGAACATGGATGGAAGGATGGATGGATTTATGTTTGTATGTGAAAATCATCATGGGTTGGGTGACTTGGGTGTCATTTTTAAGGTTTTTGGGTCGTAAATAACGTAAATGACATTGATAAATATTTTAGACGTAATTTATTAGAATAGCATAGAATATACTTTCAATTGCACAAAAACTTAAAACAAAATAGACAAGAAGATTTGTACAAAAAATTTGCACAAAATTACACGTAGACTAAAAAAATACTAATTTAAAAATTAAAAAACAATGAAAATAGACAACCATACAAAATATATTTTTTACAAATTAATTACTTGAAGATCAATACAAAATTAACCTATTTTGTATTGATCTTCAAGTTCCAATCCCTACCAATAGATGGCGTTGGTATCGTTTTAGAACGCGGTAACGTTATGTTTTTTCGAACTAATATAAAGTGAATGGTGACTGAGCGCTTCAACCTGTACCACATACGGTACCTATTCACTGTTAACGGATATTTGACTAGACTTCGACTTTGTTTGCTTGCTTACGGTTTAAGATTTTCTTCGTGTTTCGGATTAGTTGCTTGATTTTGTCTTTCTTACAACCACTGTTCAAACTTGGAATTCGATTTGCTTTGTGATTAGGTATTGTTGATTTTTCTCATTGAAAAAATGACTACAGAAACTCTTAATATTAAAGGAAAAATGGAAGAACATACTGTCGTCCCCATTATAGGTGACCACGCCTGTTTGTTTCGTGTTCTTTCATTTTTAATGTACAGAACCCAAGAAAATGCGATGGTGGTGCGTTCACAAATTGTTAGATTTGTGGTAAATGATTGGCCTAGGTTTTCAGTTATGACCCACGACAGAAATGGCGATAATTATTCAACAGCAAATAAATATTCAGCCGATGTATTAAAAATGAAACTTACGGTGGACTTTGTGAATTGGTAGCTGCAGGATTAATATTTCCGTTTCGGTTTGAAGTATATCGAAACGGTTTGCTATACACAGAGTCCAGAACAGATATCTGTCGAGTAAGGCGATTACGATTTAGCCATGATTTATCTAATGGACGTTTTGACGCCTATTGTTGCGAAGAAAATTACACAGCGTCGCATGGAGGTACCTGTCGGAGAGCGTGATCCTTTTTCAGAGCTTGACCATTTAACTATTACATCTTTTGTAAACAGTGAAATATCATCTCCAACGAGCGGAACAGATCAAACTGTATCGTCGACATTAAAATATGAAAAAAAGAAAAATAAACGAAAATTTACTAATTACACAAGAAAAAGTCAATTAAAAAAGTGCACAAGAAATATATAGGCAGAACAAGCCAGATTCAAATCGTAAAACTGTGTCCGCTTATCAGAAAAAAAATCCCGATGTACACAGGCAAGCTGTTGCAAATTACAAAACTGCGAATCTACAAGTGCATAGAGCAATTCAGTCACGGTATGAGGAAAACATTACACTGCGTATATGGAAAAACAAGCTCCATTCCGCTGTGGAGTATGACCCTGATATTGCTTATAGAACTGACAGCAGTGTAGCCTTGGGTTCTATCACATACAAGTGTCAGTGGTACAATGCGCTGAAATGGAAGGATGAGACACCTGGTATGTGTTGCAGCGCTGGAAAAGTGCAACTTAATCGGTTGAAACAACTGCCTGAACCACTCTTTAGTTTGATTAATGATCTACACCCAGATCATGACCATTTTATGGATAATATTCGTAAATATTATGCCTGTTTCCAGATGACTTCCTTTGGTGGTAAACAGGTAACAGCAGATGGTTTTTCACCGACTTTTAAAGTACAAGGCCAGGTCTAACATTTTATTGGAAATATATTACCAGAAGCCGAACATGATGCTCAGTACCTTCAAATATATTTTGTAGGTGAAAATGATCGAGAAGCAATGATTCGATGTTCTAAATTTCCCAACTTAAAGCCAAATTTAATCAAATAATTGCAGAATATGTTGCATCAAGTGAACCCGTATATAAATAAAAGATCTAAAAAGTGCCATTGATAAAGCCCCTCCTTCAGAGTCATACAAAGTTTTCATACATTCTGATAAAAAACCACCAGAAGAACATAGAGGTAGGTACAATGCACCAACTATAATTGAAGTGGCTTTAGTGTTAGTAGATCAATAACTTGATCTAAGGGACATCATCCTCGAGAGCCGAAGTAATTCACTTCAGCGTATTAGTGAGATACATCGAGCATATGATGCGCTACAGTATCTATTGATGTTTTTCTGGGGGGATGATGAGTATGAATGACATAACATAACGCGATCCCACAACTAAGTTGCAGCTTAATAAAACTGTCTCTTCTGCAAGTTTCTATTCGTATAGAATAATGATTAAAGAAGGAGAAAATAACTATTTAGTCAACTATTGTGCCCTTTTTAGTCAATATTTGGTGGATGAATACGCCAAAATAGAAACAGAGAGATTAAATTACATCAAAAATAATCAAGCCAAATTACGTGCTGATAGTTACATCCATTTAAAAGATGCTATTGGACGACAAGACGCAGAAGCCAACCAACTAGGACAAATGGTTGTCCTTCCATCATCTTTTACTGGGGGACCTAGGTATATGCACGAAAGAACACAGGACGCTATGACCTATGTTAGAAATTACGGCCGGCCTGATCTTTTTATCACTTTCACATACAATCCTCGCTGGGACAAGATAAAAGAGCAATTGCTTCAAGGACAACAATCTCATGATAGACACGATATAATTGCGAGGGTGTTTCGACTAAAGGTGAAAAAGATCATGAACTTATTGGCAAAGGGCAAAATATTTGGTGAATTGCGATGCTATTTGTACTCAACGGAATGGCAAAAGAGAGGTCTTCTACATATTCATACTTTTTTATGTCTTCACAAACGTATTACTCCGGATCAAATCGACAATATAATTTGTGCTGAAATACCGGATCCCAAACGTGACCCAGAGCTTCACTAAATCGTTAAATATAATGTGATACATGGTCCATGTGAAACTTAGATCGAAAGTCACCGTGTATGAAAGATAACATGTGCAGTAAACGATTCCCCAGGGCTCTCATAAGGGAAACTCAAACTGGTGAAGACGGTTATCCGAAGTACAAGAGACGTTTACTTGATGACAGTGGGTTCTCTGTTGATATCAAAGTTGATACAAAAGGTATTATTAAAAACATTTAACGCTCACTTAAATGTGGAATATTGTTATTCGGTGAAATCAATAAAATACTTCTGGAAATACGTAAATAAAGGTTCAGACCAGGCATTATTTGCTTTAGAAAATGAGAAGGATGAAGTTAAAACCTACACAAGTGGAAGATATTTAAGTTCATCAGAGGCAGTATGGCGAATCCTTGAATTTCCCATTCATGAGCGTTTCCCTCCCGTAGTCCACCTCGATGTTCATTTATAAAATGGGCAAATTGTTTATTTTAATGAGCAAAAACTGAGTGAAAGAGTGAATAGTCCTCCAACAACCACACTCCTATCCTTTTTCGATTTGTGTAAAGTGGATAACTTTGAAAAAACATTGCTCTACCTAGAAGTACCTGCATACTACGTTTGGGATAAAACAAAGAGAGGAGCAAACGTCGAAGGCTGGCCAGGGGTCAAGAAAGAGCACGTTCTGGGCAGGGTTTATACTGTACATTCAAACAATACAGAATACTATCACCTTCGCATGCTTCTTTATGAGATCCGAGAAAAAATTTCGTTTAAGGCGTTAAAAACTGTAGATGGTCATGTATATTCCACGTTCCAATCAGCGTGCAAAGCTCTCGGCTTGCTTGAAGATGATCAGCATTCGTTAGCAGCAATGGAAGAGGCAGTACTTTGCCAATCACAGCAAATGATTCGGAATCTTTTTACGATTATTTTAGTGTTCTGCCAAGTATCAGACCCTTTAAGCCTTTGGGAGAAATTCAAAGAATACATATCTGAACATTTTAAAAGGCAATTAGAAAGACAGGGAGATGTGGATAACAGATGTGGTATTTAACAAATGCCATTCGGTAATAGAAGATGCCGTATTAGCCAGCCGTATTGCTCCAGTTCCTAAGTCCTTCCCGTGACCATGGGTGCTGTAAAGTGCCCGAAACATCCGGAATCACAAAAGACAAAATTAAATTCCGTTAAATTTGTATGTGTATTATTCGCGTAAATATAAGAAATCATTAGATATATTTGTCAGATTAAAAATTAAAATTACAGCTCATAGACGTCCCACTGCTGGTCACAGGCCTCCTCTTTCTTCTAAGAGGAATTTAGTTGTATGTGTGAAAACTACACATGTTCCCGAAACATATTTTATTTTTTTAATTCCTCATACATGCAGATTTACTCCAGATGTTTTCCTTCATAGTCGAACCCGTGGGTAATTAGCACTTAAAATTACATTGGTGCCATTGGAGATCAAACCCGGACTGCGACTGCTCGCGTACTGTTAAATTTAGCCCCTGAGATACCACGATGGCATTATTTATTCCAAAATAGTTGTTTTAATTTCATTTATTTTAAAAATTAATCTTTTGAAGTCAATCGAAAGAATAAGTGGTGACTGTTTTAAATCGAAATACATTTAAAGTGAAAATAAACTAAGTTGCTGACTAAAGTCTGAAATTAATTTGTTTTGAGACGAAACAATGTCAATCTACCCTACAGCTTTAATAAGTGACCAAAACCATAAACGTAACAAATTTAGTTAAAATTTGTGACATCTTTTTTTTTCGTCCCCCTTAAATTGTTTTGTTACTCTCTCACTACCTTGTTTATCTAGTGATCGTAAACGCGAGTTCTGATTTTGAGGTTCTGTGTTCGAATCCCGGGTTGGGCCAAAAATCAGTTATTGGGTTTTTCAGTTAAGAAATTCTCAGTAATAAATCCGGAATCAAGAAATTTCCGATGGTTTACCCCCGTGCCTTGGAAAGCACGTAATACTGTTGATCCTACGCCTGATCTCTTTCCGATAGTATCAGATTACCAATCAGACTATGAGAGTGAGTGAATAGAGAGTGCAAATGTGTTTGCGCATACACTCGGATACTGTGATCCTGTCCTGCAAACATGGCTAGTCTTATTTGGACGGGGTGACCGAAATACGGTTTGGAGGACATTATTAATATTTGTTACTCTGGTGAGTAAATCTTGTGGTGCCAAAACTTCGATACTGATTTAAAGAAAAATTGCATCTACGAAGGAAGTTCTCATCGTCGTATTAGTGGTCCAGGTTCCAATAGTTCATATTTAATGACTGAGTTCCTCATTGTTCTAGTAGTAATAAGCGTGACTGCTGATCATGAGGTACCGGGCAAGGCACAAATTAATTGGGCTTTCTGTCGAGAAATCATCAGTAACAGCTCGGATTCAAGAAGTTAGCAATGTGTCACCCCCTTGCCTCGAAAAGCACGTAGAGTCATTGATCCTGTGCCTGATCTCTCTCCGGTCATGGCGGATTGCCATCCCATCGGATTATATAAAAAGTAAAGTAAAGTTACAGCCTATATACGTCTCACTGCTAGGCACAGGCCTCCTCTCATATCTGAGAGGGTTTTAGGGCAAGGAAATGTCCGCCGCGCTGCCCCAATGCGTGTTAGCGAACTTCACATGTCTTCGAAATATTTTTATTTTGATTTCTCAGACATACGAGGTTTCCTGATTACCACTATAAAAACACAGCAGTATTAAGCCTAATAATAAGGAATGCTAAAACATTTAGTGAATTATATAATGTAGAATAATTTAATTTAAATAAAATTAAAATTCTACAACAACACATAACAATAAATATACAGTACTTTGTGAATAAATATACAGTATTTTTTAAAGCAACTGAACTAAATCATAAGAGTGTATCATTCTTCAGAGAGAGAGTTTATCTATTACTTGTATAAAAAAAATCGTCCAAATTTATCAGTTACATAGATTTTATTATTGGTTAAAAGAGAAGATAAAACGAACAAAATGATTAACGTGGCTTATAAATATTAACTCTATTAATTACGCGAGAGGCCTCGAGCCAATTCTAAGACTATTAAGGGATTATTGCAGAACTTTCTTGTGATATCGTTAGAGTTTACTGCGTACTTTTACCAAATTGCCAGAGTTATGTAGAAAAGTCTTTATTAATTTATTGCTTATTATTTTATTTTAATTTGGATCAGTTGACTGAAGTAGCATATATATGGGTGTAATAATAATAATAATAACAAAAATATAATTTATAAATACTCCAATATAAATAATAATAATAATGTCCTCCAGACCGAATTTTGGCCACGGCGGCCAGCCTCAACGGAGATTATTATTAGGGATCTTCCGGTGGTGGAGTCGAATTAGTGTTTTGAGATATGAGATGAGTTCGAGAGTGCAAGTGTACTGAATAACTAACCTTACTTTATTTCAATTTTTACAAATCAGCTGTATTGTAACTCCACATCTTTGATCACGTAATACTTAAGTAAAAAGTAAAAGATAGATTCAGATCTCAAATTTTATTGTGAATACATTTTTCATTAATTGACAACAACATTGTTTTATTCATAAAACGTAATGGCATTAAAATTACCTGAATAGTGCAGTCAAGATCGAATGGCCTACGCGGAAAGCGCCATCTATAGAGTAAAACATAACATTATGTAAATGATACGAGTGTATACTATATTATTACAATTCTGAACACCACATATAAAATAGCCTTGGTAGTGCCTCGTGGTTGCCATTGAAAGTGTATTTTTATGTGAATTGTTATTACTCCATTCCATTCCGTGGGTGTCGTAAGAGGCTACTATAGGAAATGCCAGTAAGAGCCAATGGCTTCCGAATAAATGGCAGTATAACTAATCAATTTGCAGTAAGTAGTAGCCTTAAACGGTATACTTATTCGTGGTACAGCCCACTGCAGCTATATTATGGTTGTAGCATGAATGAGTTAGATATAGAATGATTATAGAGAATGGTGAGTATAGAGAACCGGAGACCGGTAAATAAGGGATTCGATCTTAGTCTTAAGAGGTGATAACGCATCTGCATTCTGATACTGAAACGAGGATAGATCTAGATGTCTATGGGTCGCAGCATCCATCGCTATGTGTTCATTTGTCAGCCTTATTCTATTTAAAAAAAAACACACCCTACAGGACATATATAGCATAAGGCTCATATGGTTGGTGTTGTCTTTTTTCGCAGCCAACTTTGATAGAGTTCTATAAGTCAATCGGAGCCATCATTGTTCTGTACAAAATTATTTGCAATAAATATAATGTGACACACTGATATCATAATATAACAACTAGATCTGGCTCTTTAGCTGATATTTTCCTTTTTGTTTTCCTTGATGCTGGAAGCATTTTGCTGATGTTTCGTAAATGTAGTGACGGGAACCAATGACAAGTTCGTTATTAACGTTCTATTAGGTCCTCACGGGTGACAATGCATCTGCAATTTCATTCTTAATCGATATTTGTAGATGTCTAAGGGCCAGAGCATCGACTTACAATGTACTTGTAGACTGTGTGCTAATCGATTATCCTCATAGTAGGTAAGTGGTTGCTGTGACCCATAGACATCTACATCCATCCTCGATTAACTATCAAAATATATAATGCGTTTTCACCCCTAAAGACTAATTTGGAATTCCTCGTTTGTAGTACAACGGTTCTCCGATTTTTCTTTAACTCACTATACAAAACACAGCAGTATTAAGCCTATATTAAAGGAATGTTATTAATTTTATTTAGTGAATTATATAATGTAAGAATAATTTAATTTAAATAAAATTAAAATTCTACACAACAACACATAACAATAAATATACAGTACTTTGTGAATAAATATAAAGTATTTTTAATGCAACTGAACTAAATCATAAGAGTGTAGGACTATTACTTGTATAAAAAAAATCGTCCAAATTTATCAGTTACATAGATTTTATTATTGGTTAAAAGAGAAGATAAAACGAACAAAATGATTAAACGTAGCTTATAAATATTAACTCTATTAATTACGCGAGAGGCCTCGAGCCAATTCTAAGACTATTAAGGGATTATTGCAGAACTTTCTTGTGATATCGTTAGAGTTTACTGCGTACTTTTACCAAATTGCCAGAGTTATGTAGAAAAGTCTTTATTAATTTATTGTTTATTATTTTATTTTAATTTGGATCAGTTGACTGAAGTAGCATATATATGGGTGTGATAATAATAATAATAATTTAATGATAATAATTTAATAAAAATAATAATTTTTTTATAAGGCGTAGGGAAGTGACGACCCCATCGCCCGCTGACATAACAGTTAAGTGACAAAACTGCTACGTCGGTGCGATCAGTCAGCGCCTGCCAAAAGGTGTGAGCGCCGTGCCACAGCAAAATTGAGGGCAAAGGTCCGTTTGTGCATATGGCCGAACCATGAAACGGTGCCGGGCCTGGGCGTCTCCGTTAATTGACGCCCAAAATGGATGATGGAAAAAGAAGAGTGCGCAAGGGCCGCTGCCTGGAGGTCGCCAGGGCGCGTCTGGAGCTGGCGCCAGACGCGACAGCATGCGGTCGCCAGCCAAGCGCGGGGGCTGCAAGACCACCTAGTAGCCGCCCGCATCCATCATCCACCAGAGGGCTTGGTGTCGGCGGGTCTTCGGACTCGGCAGCAGCGGCACCCGCCGCTGGTGGAACACGTCGCATGCGTTGACGCAAATTATGAACGCAAACGCATTGCGAGCGTATTTTAGGGCAAAGGGAAGAAACTAGAATGTTAGCGTATCGGGCTCGGATGCATCGCTTTTCGCAGAGCTGGAGCCATCTGTTCATGTAACGGAGCCTGGAGAGACCGAGTTCGGTACATCCTGCGCTCAACATATTTGTGACGCCGAACTCGAACGACTACGACGTGAGGCTGTTCCTCATCGGATGAAAATGATACACTGGTAATGCGGTGCCACTAATGCAGAGCAACCTGCGCACGTGGATACCGCCGTGGATATTCCAGTTGTGGTTAATTCAGACGATGATGAAATAGTCTCCCACAAGCTAAAGCAAATGAGGAGCATATTGGAAGAGGCTATTTTGGAAACGCGCAGTACGCTCATCGAAAATCGACTGCGACTTTCCAGCATACCCTTAAGCAAGCGGAATCGGGCTGTCGTGAGGGCTCTCAACCCAATACTGGTGACCTATTTGAAGCCAGCCGGGACCTTTACGAGACGGACTCAATTCTTTTGGCGCCGCACTGGCAGTTTGCCATTGGCGCCATTTCCCACGGCTGGACGCTACTAGACAAAGTAGCGCCATCCCAGCCTGGAGAAAAGAATTGAGGACCGTATCGCAAAAGGCAAACCCTCATCAGCAGACTGACAAGCTTCAGGTCGGGTAATAATAGACCGAAATTGTGCGCACCGTCAGGATGGCGTTTGCTGGACAAATATCAGTTTGTCCCAGCCGGATATAACGCAAAACTGACGGAGCGCATAGACGACCTGAAGCAGAGAATCGCTGCTTGGGGGAAGCGGATTCGGCGATATACCGAGAGGTTGACACGGTTCAACCAGAATCGTCTCTTCCAGAGTGATCAGAAAAGGCTCTATGAATCATTGGAGCGGCCGATGGTACGTGGAACGGGCTCAGCACCGAATCAGGCCGACACTATCGCATTCTGGCGCGGCCTGTGGTCAGAGCCCGTAAACCACAGCGAGGGACCTTGGACGGAAGTTGTGGCGAGTCAGTGTGCGAGTGTTACGCCCATGGACCCCGTCATCATAACGCCGGATGACGTAGCTGAGGCGGTCCGTAGGCCCCGAACTGGAAAAGTCCGGGACTCGACGGACTGCATCACTACTGGCTGAAAGGGTTCGTGGTGTGTCACGCTGTCTCGCGACAGTTTCAAGAGGCTCTTGACCAAAATCACTCGAGCCTCTTCACTGGGATCACTCATTTGGTTCCTAAGACCGGGTTCCACAGACCCGAGCAAATACCGCCCCATAACTTGTCTACCTACCATATACAAGATACTAACATCCATTTTGAGCGCGAGAATCCTCGTCACTAAACGCAAATCAGGTGATCGCGCGCTCAAAATGGATGTCGAGATCGTGGAACAAGGAACCACTCCTCATTGACGCGGTCATTGGGGTGGTTAAACGCCAACCGTCGGAACCTCTCCGCCGCCTGGATAGACTACCAAAAGGCATTCGACTCGGTGCCTCATACATGGCTGAAGAGGGTCCTCGAGCTGTACAAGGTTGACTGTACAGTTAGAGACTTCCTCGGGCAGTATGGAGCAGTAGGTACGATCCTGTCATCTAGGCGAGCGGATGACGGCTGCGGAGAACCACATAAGATAAGAAGGGTATCTTCCAGGCGATTGTCTGAGTCCAATCTGGTTCTGCTCTCTCTAAACCCTCTCTCAGTACCTTACTGGAGGTTCTGGGAGGATTTCAGCTCGGAAAGGAGGTACAAAAGTGACTCACCTTTTCTATATGGATGATCTCGTTATTCGCCTCCATTCGCTCACATCTTGTGGAATTGCTAAACATCACTTATGATTTTAGCAATTCTATTAGAATGGAGCTGGGGACGGATAAGTGTGCGGTCCTCCATGTCGGAAGGGTAGGGTTGCTATCTGAGGCATAGACTTATCTATGCCCATCAACATAAGGACCCTTTCCCAGGCTGAAACATACCGATACCTGGATATGTCACAGAACATAGGTATCGATGAGGCGGATATGAAACAGTCAGTTTGCGATGTGTTTATGCACGCTGACAAAAGTGCTCAACAGTCTTTTGTCGGGTGTGAATAAGACACACACATATAACAGTTGGGTCATGCCTGTCCTCATATATACCTTCAGCATGCTCAGGTGGACTCAGACCGAACTGAACGCTCTGGATAGAAAAGTACGCACTGTTATGACGTCACACAGGATGCATCACCCGAGATCGTCAGTAATGAGGCTGTACTTGCCGCCGCGAAACATGGTGGGCGCGGCTTTTGGGCGCTCTCACCATGCATAATCGCGGGGTGCAGCCTCCGTAATTACTTTCTGGCGAGATCGGATGATCCATTCTACAGGGACGTCATTTCGTGTGATAAAGGCTTACTCCTCTATTCTTAGCCGACGAGCAATGGCAAGACCTAGCAGTACAGTGCATTTCGACCGGAGACCACCGTATGGAAGGAAGGAGCTCCACGGGAGGTTCTACAAACTCTACATAGCCTTTCGTGACACAGTCGCCTCCCTCTACTGGCTACGTTTCAGTGACCTCTTTGGGAAACCGAGGGTTTGTCTGTGCGATACAGGATCAGGTTATTAAGACCAACAATTATCGGAGATACATCCTAAAGGATGGCGCCAATCGACATCTGTCGAGCTTGTCGCCATCCCGGCGAGTCACTTAGGCATGCCATCTCCGTTGTTCGGCGCTTTTTAACACTGAGTATTTGCACAGACACAACCTAGTAACCAGGATTCTACAGGGGCTCGCTCTGAAATACGGTATCGTGGATAGAAAATGCCATATTATAAGTACTTGCCGGAAGCCGTGCTCGAAAATGACCGCGCCAGGTTTCATTGGGACCGGGCCATCATCACAGACAGAACTATTCTTGCGAATAAGCCTGATATTGTGCTGATGGACCGGGCACAGTCAGAATATTTTGGTCGATATTACCATTCCTTATGACGCGAACCTCGTGAAAGCCGAAACAGATAAGCTGACAAAATATCTAGACCTGGCTCACGAGGTGACCGACATGTGTGTCTGCCGACCGAAATTATTCCTGTGGTCGTTTCTGCGAACGGGCTAATCCGGTCAGCCTCTCGGGTCATCTGAGGCAACTGGAACTCCGTGAAGGACCGCTCCGTGCTCAAATCCAGAAGGCGGTGCTCTCGACACCGCCTGCATCGTCCGCCGGTTTCTTTCCTTTCCCTAACCCTCGGCCGTTTGGTCTCCCCTGCCGAGGGCTTCCATTTGGTTGGTTTTATTTATTTATGTATTATTTGTGTTAGTATATTTAATATATATACATTTATATTTATGTATATTTATTTACTATATTTCTTTTATATATTTATTCAGCCCAACCAAATGAGAATACTTCATAAATATCCCATAATAATTTATAAATACTACAATATAAATAATAATAATAATGTCCTCCAGACCGAATTTTGGCCATGGCGGCCAGCCTCAAAGGAGATTATTATTAGGGATCTTCCGGTGGTGGAGTCGAATTAGTGTTTTGAGATATGAGATGAGTTTGAGAGTGCAAGTGTACTGAATAACTAACCTTACTTTATTTCAATTTTTACAAATCAGCTGTATTGTAACTCCACATCTTTGATCACGTAATACTTAAGTAAAAAGTAAAAGATAGATTCAGATCTCAAATTTTATTGTGAATACATTTTTCATCAATTGACAACAACATTGTTTTATTCATAAAACGTAATAGCATTAAAATTACCTAAATAGTGCAGTCAAGATCGAATGGCCTACACGGAAAGCGCCATCTTTAGAGCCAAACATAACATTATGTTAATGATAGGAGTGTATAATATATTATTACAATTCTGAACACCACGCATAAAATAGCCTTGGTAGTGCCTCGTAGTAGCCAATGAAAGTGTATTTTTATGTGAATTGCCATTACTCAATTCCATTCCGTGGGTGTCGTAAGAGGCTACTATGGGAAATGCCAGTAAGAGCCTATGGCTTCCGAATAAATGGCAGTATAACTAACCAATTTGCAGTAAGTAGTAGCCTTAAACGGTACACTTATTCGTAACAGCCGCACTATATTATGGTTGTAGCATGAATGAGTTAGATATAGAATGATTATAGAGAATGGTGAGTATAGAGAACCGGAGACCGGTAAATAAGGGATTCGATCTTAGTCTTAAGAGGTGATAACGCATCTGCATTCTGATACTGAAACGAGGATAGATCTAGATGTCTATGGGCCGCAGCATCCATCGCTATGTGTTCGTTTGTCAGCCTTATTCTATTTAAAAAAAACGCACCCTGCAGGACATATATAGCATAAGGCTCATATGGTTGGTGTTGTCTTTTTTCGCAGCCAACTTTGATAGAGTTCTATAAGTCAATCGGAGCCATCATTGTTCTGTACATACTACAATATATTTTTCTGAATCAGTTTCTTGCATTCGCAGCCAATGCAATCACTGAGTTAACAATAAAATAAGACTGCAAAAAAAATAGAAACTTCAGCAATTGCTTTCCACGCACTTTGTTAAAAAAGTATTATCTAACTAAATACACTTCCATTCAATGCTTTATTAAAAACGCTACTCCCGGGAATGTAGCTTCGAAGACGGCATTTAAAACACTTATGGTCTTATTTCAAAAAAATGTTTTAGTACTGGTTAAACCAGGACTAAATAGTTCAGGTTTGTTACAGTATTAAAGTTAATACCAGAACTAAAATGTGTGCATGTGCAATCCAAGGACCAGTTGGTACCAAAGTTAGTACTGGATTAAACATCATTCACTCATAAGAAACAAAAAATGACACTCTTTCATTCGTTCATACAGGTTTCATTCAATATCAAATCCATCAATACAAAAACATATCATAAATTGTTATTTGTTTAGGTTAAAATTTATTGAACAAACACAAATTATACTTTTGACGCGCTTTTTATAATCAAGTTGTTTTAATTTTAAAGACTTCCGTGAAATGGATTGAATTACATAGGTGCCGCGAGCGCGTGATTCGAGACGTTCAAAATGTTTATAATGCGTCTTAATAAGAACTTAAATGCTCTTGTTATTTTAAAATTGCTCTCAGTATTGTAGTTTTGTAGTTAGTGGAGTTTTGTTTGTATAATTGTATGTGGGCTAGGAGCTTTTCTCTATATAATAATGGAACAAAAGAAAAAAAGGCGTGAAAATTGGAGTTCTGAAGAAAAAGTTAGTGAAACATCGAAATTTATTTTGTTAGAACGTTGCAATGCCCTTACCCTCCTTTCATCCTTATTTTGACTGAACAGAATGTTCTTATTATTATAGGAAATATTACGTACACTTATTGCTCAATCAGCACATACTTTATACGATATGTCGACGAAAACGTCAAATTAAAGAGTGGAAGAATATAACTAATAAGTAAGTACCATAGAATTATTACGTATAGAAGCGCAGTCTAGTACAAAATACGAGCGTTAAAGTGAAGCAAGGTCATTATGTTAGTGGGCGCGAGTCGAATGTGCCTACGCTCGTCACACACACACATACACGTCATTCAGTGATACCAGTTTCTGGCGTTTGCAATCAAATTGTGCAAAATCACTATTTTATTGATTAATTTTAAATAATCGATATAATAAGGATTACGTATTGCATACGAAGACGTATTTTATGAGAATAATAATGGAATAAAATAAACACGATAATGATGGTACCATAACTTTATTATATATATATTTTAATGGTACAAAAATTCAAACGTATAAAATTTAAGAATATTATTAAACACAATTAATTTGCTCGAATACAATAAGAACATCGTAATGTTTAATTTTAACCGACTTCAAAAGAGAAGGTTCTCAATTCGGTGTATTTTTTAATGTTTTACCTCAGAATTCTGTTATTTCTAAACCGATTTAGATTTCTTTATTTGATATATACACAGATTGATCCCATATACACGCTGAAATTTTAATGGTTGTTTTCCGAAGTCAAATGATTTTGTCTTGGTAGTACAATAGATTTATTAATATAAAAATTATTAGGATGCAAAATGGCAGATTTACAATAGAGAAAAACAAAACTCGAATGCGACCTCAAACCAATAGCAATATCTCGAGTAGGTTGGACGTGCAGGCTAGCTTATGCATTGTTACGCGTAAGAATTTATTTAGCTCTGAATATTTATTAAAATAAGTCATTATTTGTTAAAGCAAGTGATATACATCCTCGAAATGGACATGACCCTGACCAACTTGTCCTAGATGTCATTCCTAGGCTCGTTAAATATAACAAAAATTGTTTTAATACGAGTATGTGTAAAAATATTTAATAAAATACCTAAAGAATTTAAATTATTTAGCGAAAGATTATATAACAAATATTTGTATAATTGGTTAAAATTGAATGTTTATGATTTAAAAGATTTTTTAATAATTATTAAGATTATATTTTAATTTTAAATAATTATCAATATTGTCATTATATACCTAAACATTTTAAAATTATAATTTGCATTGAGTCAGGAATGCGAAAACAACCACTAAAATTACAGCATGTATATACGAATTGATCTAGAATCATCTTAGAAATCAGCGTACATACATAATTGATAACCTTCCTTTTGGGAGTCGGTTAAAAATAGACTATGTTTGGGTGTAAAGTGACATCTGCTTAGTAAAGGCGTTCTTATTAATAATCTCTTGATGTAGTAAATAAAAAAAAAAATTATTCTATACTATAAAACGTCGACTTGGTCAATGAACAAAGCAATAAAAATAAATTTAGTTGCTATAATAGTTGCGTAAAAATGGCGTCGACGGATCGCGATCAACTGATCACTCCGTATTAGTTTTAAATAGGCACCATTGTTAATATTATGTTAATACTTAGAGAAGTAGGTATCTACATATAAACATTTGAGTTTTACACAGAGCGTTGGCGATTAAACGTTTTAAACACAAATAGAAAATAAATATTTTTAAAAGAAAATTGTGATTTTTCCCACAACTAGCAACATTTGTATTATGATAGCTTAGTGTTATTTTTTTAGTTTACGTACTAATAATGAATTAAATATATGAACTTACCTGTGAAATGTAATACCATCACTTTTTATGTTTATCATCACTGTTGTGTCAATATTTTACAACACAAACGGTCATTTTACAATTTTCGCGAGCTCTCTCCGTAAGACGTGACGTTGCGCACCGACGCGTCGCTGAGTGAACTTACGCGGTTTCGTTAGTTTACTTGTTCACTTTCGGTGCGCGTACTAGTATTCTATACGTAGTAATTCTATGGTAAGTACTTATTGCTTTTGTTAAGTGTACAAGTAGGTACGGTTTTTATTTTAGATTTAATAAGATAACAGGTAAATTTCGATCAGATGTGGAATTGAAGTTAGCTTGGAAAAGAAGTTTTCTGTTAAATTCAACTTACGTACCTATAGTAGAGAACAATCAAAGACCTGAGGTGGCGAAAAAGCACCATCACCTTCTCCTGTGGACTTAGAAATAATGGCAATTGCTCCTCACGACTTTGTCATTGAAGTTAATGACTATGGTAGTGATGCAGTGGTAAATACTATTATGTCTTACACATTTAATTAAAATTAAATAATTTTAAATGTTTTCCATTATATAAGTACCTAGGTAATGCTCTAAAATCTGCTATTATATCGTACAATCTAAAATGCAAAATTATTTTTCAATTATTCAAAATTTAATAAACATAGGTATTAACTTCTTTATAATTAATTATATTCTTATTCAAAATTGAAATGTAATAAATTCATACACAGTGGTCTATATAGCATAACACACATGTAACTAGATTATCTACATAGCCCGATTATAATTTTCTATTTTATAATTAATAACTTATATATATTACCCATTGCCTTGATCATAATATTTCTAAAACATATAAAATACCTGATTCAATTAAGGGAAAATACAGGTAATGACAGATAAACATGTTAATAAATGTTTTAGTGATTTATTTTAGAATCCAGTGACTGTGGCTGCAACTACAAAAGAAATATTTGCTGACCTTAAGCTTTTTGAAAAAAAAAACAGAGAGCAATAGTTATAAACGTAGAAAATCCAGAACCCAATGTTGTAGGGTTGGAAGGTAGATAATAATCATTGAATATTCATTAAAAAGCAAAATTTATTATTATAGTTACAATCATATGTACAAAAGTTTGTTTAAATATTTTACATGTCCAATTTTCAAAAACCTTTATAGTTATATTAATTTTTAGAGAGATCCAACAATCCAACTACAAACACAGAAAGTGCCACGATGGTGAAAATAACCAAAAATGAAACTGTTAACACAAGGGGCATAACAAAAATTTTAAAACAGGAAAAAGAGCTTGCAAACTAGGTATGTTAAGATAATTACCAATTCTAATACATCACATACTTTTCAACATTTGAAAATTAGTATTTTAAACACTGAAAAATGTTTCATGTTTTCAAATATTAAAAAGCAAAGTTTTATATGAATTGATTGAAAAATAATTATAAAAATATTTCTTTTGCAGGTACAAGGTTAACTTCCCTTAGTACATACTTTTATTACTCTATATTACTTTGTACATGTCTAAAATAAAATAACTTACATTAAGTATTTCATTTCATTTTATAGATATATGATATATACGAATCAATTGTAAGAAGCAAAACAGATTTTAAAAAAGACAACTAGAAATGCTGGAAGTGGAACATAGATACAACATTAAAAAAGCCAACTTAAAAATTAAAAAATCAGAATTAGAAAGTTACTAAAACACTAGTACTGAACAATAAAATATAAGTAGACTTTTTCTATGGACACAATAGAAACAGTACAGTAAAACAAGCTTATATTGAAATAATAAATAAATGATAGTAGATGTAATTTCACCTTACTACAGTAATTCACTGCTATGCAGAGGCCTTCCCCTGCATAGCAGTGAATTACTGTAGTGTAGTAGGTTGTTATGTGCTTGTTAATTTTAAATAACTTTATAATAACTTTTTTATGTATGGTAGAGCCATACTACAGCTATTAGCAGTTTAGTTGTAGCACAAATGGGTCAGCTCGATCGGGGAGGACCATGCTCTCACAGAATACTAGCTAATAATAGCAGCTTAACGCTGTGTATTTCGTATGATGTGTAGGGAACTGGGGACCCCTTTTACTGGAAATGAGGCATTCCATCTTAGTCCTCACGGGTGACAACGCATCTGCATTTTGATTTGTAGTCAAGGATAGATGTAGACGTCTATGGGCCACAGCAACTACTTATCATCAGGTGGACTGTGTGCTCGCTTGTCACCGTAATCCTATAAAAACAAAACTAAATATTCAAGACAATATCGAAGTGCCTGTATTGAACTCACTTTATAAAAAATATAATTATAGCATTGAAATGGTACAAAAAAAGTTCTTGCATCGCGTTAATTACAAATATCACCGTAAGCGTTTATCGTATGTGCTCCTTTTAACAAAATATAATCTCTTAGACTTAAGGTCTAGACGCACTCAACTTGAGGCAAGATTACTTTATGATCTGTGCAATAACAAGTATGATTGCACAGATATAATTAATGGTATTAGTTACTCCGTACCACCTCGCGCACGTATGCGTTCTTTGCGTCCTCACTCACTCCTTCCGATCGCCCCTTCATCGTATGGTTGACACATACAACAAAAAATTTAATTCGTTAGATTTATTTTCTTGCAGTACCAGATCATACAATAGACAGCTAGTTAACTTACTGTTAAACACTTAATGTATCTTTTAAAGTCTTGAACACATTAACTACTAACACTAACTATAAATTATCTAACCAATGACTATATATGTACATGCATAGACACACACATACGCGCGCGCATCCTAACTCACAAACACACAAAACTTTAACCTCTAATACATGTTAAATAATATTTTAGAAATTAAGGTACTTTATTTTTACAAAATTAGGTCCCTCACATAAATATTCCATGTTTTATACTCTATGTGTGACCATCGTCGTTGATTTTATGATAAGTAATAAATTGTAATAGAACATAAGATTTAGCATAAGATATATTGTAAACTTGTTTGTGGTTCTCTAAACTAATAAAAAAAAATCAGATACATGTTTGTAAATATTCTGATATATGCAATTATTCTTTTCAAGTACATAATTGCTGCAAATATTTGTTCATCTTTCATTAATAATTAAAATACATATTTACAAATTATTATATAAAAATTGTAAATAAAAATATATAACTACTGAAAATGAGTTTCAATAAACAGTCTTCTCCTTATATTTGTCCTCATTGATGGTGGAATATATCTTTGTACTATAGGTTCAGAAGAAGATTTGTTTTTTTGCTGTTTCAATATCCCCAAACATACCTCTTAATAGACAACAAAACCTTTGCTTCCACAAACTAAAACATCTTTCCACAGTGTTCCTGGTACGGATATGGCTCCTATTATCTTTCATCTTGTGGTGTTGTGGGATTCAGCAGCGGTGTAAATAGGTAAGGAGTACAAGGATAGCCACTGTCACCAAGTGATATTACAGAGAATGTTATTTTAGTCTACATTCATGGAATATTCTGGAGTCATGTACACTGCAACGCCACCTGGTAACAATGTCCATGATTTTCAGGTCAGCATCACAAACCAACTGGAAAGTGAGAGCTCATCAGTACTTTGTTTTTCTGATATAGATTGAATATACTTTATTGTGCACAAAAAAAGTATACAGCTCTTAAACAATATTGTTAAAAGGGAACAATTTATTATTATATTAGTATTTTATAATAATAATACTAAATGCTTTGTTTCTTTAAAATTACAAACTTAAGCAATATAGCAGATGGGTCTTCTTAGTAAGTTTAAAAGAAAACCAGTCAAGAGTTCCTCGCTCTTCCTTATCTATTAATGTTATAAATTAAACTAGAAATCGCCTGTATAAATTACGTTTCAAGGATTAGCGGCAATTTAAATAAGGTAATAAAAATAATAATAAATACTTTAAATATCTAGAAAAGGCCTATGATAGAGTAATGAGGAATGAATTGTGGTCAGCACTGTCCGTGAACGGTGTGAGCAGTATCCTCATGGGAGCATTGCAATCTCTTTATAGGGATTCTAGTGCTTGTGTAAGGATAAACGGGGCATACATGAAAGGTTTAATATCGAAAAAGGTGTTAGACAGGGATGTGTAGCGTCACCGTGGCTGTTAAATCTGTTTATGGACAATTGCTTGACAGATTTAAAAGAGAATGAAAGTGGGTTGAGAATGAATGAGTTACTCGTCAAATGTTTTCTATGCTGATGACCAGCATTACTTTGCGTCTTCGGCCGAGGATTTGCAGGAGATGGTAACTGCTATGAGTGGAGCTTTGTTAGAAAGGGAATGAAGATGAATGTAAAGAAGACGAAAGTGATGGTGGTTTGAAAGAGATGAGGCAGTGACAGACTGCAATATCGTGATTGGAGATGAACAAATTGAACAGGTGGGGTGGTTGAGTTTGTATCTGGGTCCAAAGTTTACAAGAGATGGAAAGTGGAGAGTGATATCGAAAGAAGAGTGAATACAGGAAACATGGTGAATGGAGCTTGCACCCTTTATGAGCAGTCGAAGGTGTCTAACAAGGTTCGTTTGGCTGCATGAGGGGGTGTTGGTTCCGACACTCATGTACGGAAGTGAAAGGTATGGCAGAAGAAACATGAAAGCAGAATAAATGGTTGAGATGAGAGAGCAAGAAGTATGATAGGAGTTAAATTAATGACAGGATAAGAAATAGTGAGATAAGGAAACGTTATAGTCTGAAAGAAGATGTAGTGACAAAAATTGAGAAAGGTATGTTGAGATGGTTTGGCCATGTCGAGAGAATGAATGAAGAACGATTGAAGAAAAAAGTGTATAAGGCGAGTGGATGAGAGGTTGAAGGGGTAGACCTAGGCGGACGTTTCTAGACCAAATCAGGGACCTGAAAGGACAGGTCAAGAGCACCCCAAACTGAAGAGCATGTATGAAGGGAATAATGAAAGTGGACGCTAAAACAAGTATGTAGGATCGTAAGGGAAAGAAGTGGTCTTCCTTCCTACGGAAAGAGGCGTGATTATATGTATGTATGTATGTATAAATACTTTAATGTACATTTATTGCCAGATAGTCAAACAAATTATTTTCTATTTTGGTAAAGTAAAGTAATTAAGAGACAATCACAGTACAGTCAATTGCGCCAATTACTGTAGGAAAATTAGCAATTCTGCGAAATTTCCTAATGGTTTCCTGCTGTTCATTTAAAGTAGTAGACATTTTAATAAATTCTCGCTACATCCGTGACAAAATTTCCGCTACTACTTTTTTACATGTCCTACTGATTACTAGTTGAGACGCACTATTTAAATCAGCTGTATCATCTTGAATCTACGAATAAAACAATAATATGTATTTTTTTGCTTTTTATCTAGCGTTATGTTAGGTACATTGACCAAGGTTATAAATAGCACTTACTTCATGGCGAGCCCAGTAATGGACAAACAACTTGAATTTCAGAACTCAATGGGCATCCTCAAGGGTCGTGCACTAAATCCTCACGCAAAACACCCACTATTTCTTCTCCGTAACGTTTTGAGAACCTATTATTATACCTAAATTAAGGTATGCTGAGATGGTTTGGCCATGTTGACAGAATGAATGAAGAACAATTGACGAAAAAAGTGTATAAGGCGAGTGTGGATGAAAGTGTTGGAAGGGATAGGCCTAGACGGACAAGCACTCCGTGGTGATAGTACGGTGCTTGTTCTATATAAACCGTAGTATTTCGGAAACTTCGATTTAGGCTTCTAGCCTTTTAGTGAAATTAGGTGGCGCGACAATAGCGCAGACACAAGAATAATTTTTTATCGTTTTCAGTAATGCTTAACAGCGGAGGAAATTATTGTGAAAAACCTTCATATCTGAGAAATTTAAAAGAGTTCAAGGACATGATATAAAACCAGCTAATATGCATTGAATACGGACTCTGGCCTGCTCTATAAACTTTTCTGAAATTTGAGGCACAGGCTGCTCAGCAAAGGGACTCGCAAAATACGAGTTTATTGTAAGCTATTCTTCTTCTTCTTTTCTTTATTTTCTTCCAGTCCATAACACTTCTGGACGTGTACTTCTCACAATGTAGAAAGGATTTCGTAATTACCACGTTTGGCAGGCGGACTGCCAATCGCAGTTTCAGATGTCTTGCACGTTTTATACTCAGCGTCGGGCTGGGTGTTTTAAATTTGGCATATATGAGTTAATATAGCACCATACGTCGGATAAAAGTTATCCGTTAAATAAATTATTACCTGAATGACTACAAAAGTAAAAAAACTGACCTACCTTAATTGTACAACTTTTACGTGGTAGAGCCACGCTGCAGGTATGGTTGTAGCACGAATGGGTCGGCTCGTCCGGGGTAGAATCACGCTCTCGCAGAATACCAGCGTAAAATAGCAGCTTAATGCTACTGTGTTTCGTATGATGAGTGTAGAGAACCGGAGACCCTTTTTACTGGAAACGAGGCATTCCATTTTAGTCCTCAGGGGTGACAACGCATCTGCATTTTGATTCTTAATTGAGGATAAATGTAGATGTATATGGGCCACAGCATCCAATTACCAGCAGGTGGACTGTGCGCTCGATTGTCACCCTATACTTTAAAAAAAACTTTTAAGTTATTTTATCCTATTCTATGAATAAATTTTATCTGAAGATTTAATAGTCGACCCTAAATCGGCCCGTAAAAGTCCACTGCTGGACATAGATCTCTTCTGTTGTAGGAAAGATTTGTCCTAATTGTTACGCTTGGGAAGCGGATCAGATCACTGTATCAGACGTCTCGCACCTTTAACGTTGCTTCCGCCAGTCTGAGCTTTCCAAAGCTGACGTAAACGAGATGATGATTTCTAGTAGGAAAAAAGAAATTTTACGGATTTTATCGCGTTCAATTTAAACTTCTTTTATGCCCGATGTTCTGGCACTTTACAGCACCCATGATCACTGAGGGAAATAAGGTGTTTGATTTCTTGATTTCATAGTTCACGAAGGTCCAATCTAAGCATCGAATGATGTGCGTTGATCGCACCAAAAAAAATTTGAAAGTAGCCTTCGTATAGGTAACTAAGACATCAGAACTTCAAACACCTCAATCCCTGCGTGATTATTGGTGCTGTGAAGTGCCCAAAACGTCGAGAATTAAAAAAGTTTAAATTAAACACTTATTAAAACTAACTTTACGGATTGTATTGCGTTTATTTGCGAATTAAAATAAGTTAAAAAAAGTTCTATAAAAGCGATTTATTAAATCTAAACGAGATGGTTTTATAGCTATCTCTTACTATACCCACGGAATGAAATGAGATGATGGATTCTGGTACGCCACTACCACATGGTACATTAAAATCACAGCTTTGTAATTTTTTCAATACAAAATCAATATCAATATTAATTCACGTAATTTCTATTTCACGTGAGTAAACAAATTCACACGTGACACCTTCCATAACGCGATTATTCACTCTGTTAGACATAGTGAACCTCTATATACTTCGACCAGTCATCCGTTAACATACAGGCCATTGGATATTCCAGATATATAGCGCTCAGGAATCTTTACTCTAAGACGCCAGACTTGATAATATATGTAAAGGTCTATATCACAAGTTTAGGAAGCTTCTATTGTTATGGTCGTAGAAAATATTGGTAATCCTCTCTGCTATAGAAGACGTCCTAAATGTCGGATGAAGACTATTTATGGATTGATGAATGATGATGGGGTTCGTTCCTAAGTGTCTTAAAATAACAGAGAGTAAGAATCGATAAAACAATTTAAAAAAATCGTAAGCTTCTCAAGTGGACACCGATATACTTTTGTAGGGATTTTCACAGCCATTACCTCATAATATCTGTTTATATTGTGTATTGTTCAATCCTTCAATTTCTTTTTACCTAAAATAGCGCTTTGATTTTATTTCAGCCTCTAACATCGAAATCTGCGTTCCAATGACAATCATTCTCTTCGTACTCCAGTACATTAAACGTCTTTATTTAAAAATCATTTCCCGTTACAATTATATGCTAGTAGAAGTCTACTTGATCGAAAGAAATCACATAATCCTATAACAAGTAAAAATAATAAAAGTTTACATGAAATAAGTACTAAGTCACTTATTTCCTTCAAAAAATCACATAATTCTTATATGCCCATCCTTTCTTTTATCTATCCTACTTATCTTTGACTGCCATCGTATTGTACCTTCTTTACATTGTCTTTTATATATAATGGTGAGCCGTATAGAATAAAGAGTGATTTTTTTAGGAACACTTACGGTTATTGTCAAACAATTGTTGTTATACATTTATGTAGAAATATGTAATAAACAAAATATCAAATTCGAAATTCAAATTAGAAACTTTAGCGCATTTGAATTATGAAGTATTAATTTATATTTGTTACGAAGGAGAAATTCTATATTTTATTCAGTAAAAGCGTTATACTAATCACAAAAGTGACTATAAAGCTATTATATTTTACTGAAAGTTCAAATTTTGCCTCTAAGTCATTGTTTAGACAATCTGGACAGTTTCTTTGTTTTTATAAAAAATATCCTATAAAAATTATTAAGTGCAACATATTTTTAAAAACAAATAATACTATCTAGAATTAAAGCTTGACCAGCGCTTAAACCAGAGATGATAGTGTGAAAAATCGCATCTGTGTATACACCCTTAAAAATTATTGTAATCATTTAATAAATCTATATATTAACAGTTCATATTATCAAAAAAAGTTACTAGTATCGCGTCTGATCAAAATTTGACCAGAAAAAAACATGTGTACAATTTTACTTTATTCAACCTGCCTTACTTTAAAATTAACACATGATTTTTTTTATTTACATCTATGGCAAAGAACCTTTCGAATGATACGAAGTCGAATGTTTCACTCCCCTCCTTATATAACAACGCTAAAATAGTACGACAATTTTCGATGTCCACTTCTGAATTTCATAGTTACTTATTCTCGACGAAAAATTGTAATTAACAAAATTGTTATTTAAAGCGTTAAATTTAGTAAGTTTTATTTTTTCCCTCATTATAGCCTATTTATATTTGAAAACTGAACCAAGGCCTCCCAATGGATTGCCTTATAAGGTGGAAATTTGCCATAGTAGCCACGATTGGCAGGCGGATTGACAACCGCAATTATATTTTGAATTGTTGGTAAGCCGCAGAAGTTAAGTCTAATATCTATACAATCAAAAACATTAAAAAAAACATATGAATGTCGAATCAGATACATTAAGCATTCACAAGCCAAATAAAACCAATTTATGTAAAGGATAATGCTATTATCTTGTTTACCACTTTTCTTCATTACATAAATATTCTATCTACGCGTTCTTAGATAAACAACCTGAGCCAATTTCCCGGCTTACGAAAAACCTGTTGTTTGTGGAAAATCATTAACAGAAATACAGCTGTATTCAAAGGTTCTGACTTAAATAGAATTAAAGGTACCCGTAATTGTTGTTCCTATATACGAAGACCAATTTTCATATTGACGAGAAATCTTGAAGACGAATCCATTTATTTCTCTGTAAGAACCACAGTGTCACAGATTAGGAAAAATATGCAGCAAGCAGCTTATTATCAGGAGCAGTAATATTTAGCGTTATAGGTATATGTACTTAATTAAGATACGGAAAAATCAGTTTGCACTGATGAACCTAATCACGTACGTGTACCAGTAATAAGCTTTGCAATCATAGCAAACATTCGAATTGATTTAAGGTCGGGCTTAATTGGCAAGTTCACGTTGCTCAATTGACTCGTTTTAATGAACATGTGTCGCGTATCCCGTGCCTATTAAAATTAATGAGTAGATTTGGACGATATAATTTAAAACTTCGTTAATATATGTATGCCATTAGTAAAAATAGAAATTCATCATCATCACCGATCTTTACTTCCACTGGACACGTATTCTTTATTTTTCCTTTATTTCTTCAAATAGTGCTCTGAGCTGAGAATATTTGATTACTAAGCAGCAGGTCCTCAGTTTGAATACTTTTACAATGGCGGTAGTTCGTAGTTTACTAAGTGGTAGTTCTCTTTCTCTGTTTAAAGTCCAATTTCTTACCACTTTATGCCGGCAATCAGCAGTGTATGTACTTCTGTGTTCTGGTCTGAAGGGTATATAGAGAAAGTATAGTTACATGTTATGAGGCATTCCATCTTGATCCTCACAACTGACAATGCATCTGTAGCTTTCGTTGTTTGAAGTTGGTTGAAAGTGTTCATGGGATGCAGTAAGCACTTACTATCACAAGGACACTACTGAACGTAGCCCCCCCCCTCACCCAAGGAATGCCACAAAGCACAGTGCTGAGTCACCCACATCCATTGCCATCCTGCATTTCTTACTAGGTCATCTATCCATCTAATGGGGGAGAGTGACCACCGAATAATGCGCTTACCGGTACGAAGCGGCCACTGGAGAACCATTCTTTATATTGTCGTTTGTTCGAGCTGTACGGCTGGTAATCGAAAGTTGTTACCACAGTCAATAATCTGGTAAAAGAAAAGCAAGAAAGAAAGAACATTATTAATTATTTATTCACGGCAGAACATTAGCGGATAACATAAAAGTGGTGGAAGAGAACATCATATTTAAGATCTTTTTGAAAATCTACTTGTAAGCCCCCAGTAGTCCGCCAATCCCAGGATGCACTGATTACAGCTTAGGCTGAAATTTGGAAACAAAGTTCTTATCTTCATTTCATCAACCTCATCAGCCCGCCTCATAATCCACTTCTGAATCTTTATTATCCCACAGCATGGAGGATTTAACGTAAAAAGTACAGTCGAATTGAGAAGTATCCTTTCCTGAAGTAGGATAGAACGAACAATATGCACGAAAACATTTTTCTTATCTATGATTGAAATGGTTTATATACTAACTTTATATGAACACTGATTTCATAAACGCTTTGAATCGACGTTAGGGGAATTGAACGTTTCGACATTCGATAGTTCATCAACCCTTCGGTGATCTTGGTCACAGCCTAAGAAGAACATACAGTCAGTCATCGCGTTTGATGTTGTCTGAAAAGCAGACATAAACAATAAATTGCTGGGGTTATCAGAACGGGAAGTAATAAAAAAAACTGATTTTATTTTATTTCACGTTTAAACAAATTAAATAACTTAATCAAACATTTAATGTCCAGAAATAACAATTATCTTTTAATGAGGACGACCCACATTTTTTTACCGTACATGTAGTGTGATCCATTTTAATTTATTTGCGTGACAGGATAACCCTAGCAGACAGTAGAAAACAGCGGCCGTTAGTCGCTCTGGAGCGCTCCGCCCGCGTCTCGCCCCACACCGCACCGCACGATTGCCCCGTCTAGACGCCTTCGATGAGCGACTCATAGATAATATACTATATAGGGCAGACCGACTGTCAGCAGTAGTTTGACTGTGTCTTGGTTGTGTTGGTTATGTTAGCAATCTGTGGTCTGCGTTTGTGCAATATTTGATGTGGAGCACCGGCGTAGTGATTCTGAATAGATTATAAGGATTTTTATTTTTGTAATGATTTTTATACGCTCGAAGTTGTGTTTTTATTTTTATAGGGCAAAAAATTATCGTAAGGAAATGTTCTTAATCGATTGCTCGAAGATTTAAGACAGCAGTTTACTAGGTGGTTCTGCCTAGAAGTCCGAGTGGTTTGTGATGACGTTATTAATTGATACACCCTTTATGTTCCAAGTCCTGTTTATTACAGACTTGAATTTATAATTGGTATTACATTAGTGAAAGTTTAGTATCACCCGGTTAACTATTTCTGACCCCCATACGATGACTGAACTGCTGTGTTTCGGTCTGTAGGGTACATACAGCTAGTAAAATTACAGATTGTGAGGCATTCTATCTTGACCCTAGAAAGGTAACAACGCATTTCTAGCCTTCTTTGTTTGAAGTTGGTTGCAGGTAGTGAGGTTTAGTAGCCCCATACTGTCAGGTGAATTGTAAATTCGTATGTCACTCTACTTATATACATACAAAATCCAACAGAGACTGATTTAAAAACTGTTTAAGCATAATGGCAACTCGGTAGCGTAAGTGCGTGCGCCACCTAGCCACAGCTACTATGCCCCCTAATCATCATTAAAAGCTACTTTTAATGATGATTAGGGAAATTACTGTGGGTTGGAATCACCTTCTGAACTATTTATTTGGCTTAGCTGCACCAAGCAGCAGTGCGCCGAGTGAGTGAGTAAGTCTTATTACAGACTACGAGGCATTTCATCTTAGTCCTCAGGGTTCACAACTCATGTAAACGTACGTAACATAACGTATCGTTTAGGTGGATGAGCCACACTGCAGCTATATTATAATTTTAGTTCGAATGGGTCGCCCCGCCTGGGGAAGTACCACGCTCTGACACAATGCTAAAAGAGAGCTTAATGCTGCTGTGTTTTGTATATTGAGTGTAAAGAATCCGAGACCCTTTTTACTGGAAATGAGGCATTCCATCTTTAGTCCTTAGGGGTGACAGCGTTTCTGCATTTTTATTCTTAATCGGGGATAGATGGAGATTTATATGGGCTACAGCATCCACTTACCACCAGGTGGACTGTGAGCTCGTTTGATATTCTTATTCTATAAAAATAAAATTCAGGTCAACAGGTTTCAATAGCCTTTTACTATTAGATAAGGTCGTTAACCCGTTTTTCTCTCATTATTGCGAAATTCAATAACAGTTTGTGAACAAAATGTATGAATATAATCACAAAATGTTTCAATGCAAAAGTCAGACTGCAGTCTTCATCGCGTATATAATAATTTAGTTTTCTTTTCCTCGCTCTATTCCTGACGCTCGCTTGCTTTGAAACACGGTAAAATATTATTTTAATTTTGACGTGAATACGTCTTTAAATTTGCTTCCATAGTGGGAGGCAATTCTAAAAATTGATGATATCGAAATCGGGGGATACAGTTTGGTGTTGCAGCTACGTATCTATCTTAATGATAGATACGTATCCAAAATTTAATTACATCACTCGATAGCTAAGGGACCAAAGATAAATTCGTTATGTTAAGTGAAGACTTTGACGCATCGCATGCGGTGGAGGGGAGAGCGCCGTAATTTTGAGGTCGTTTCGCAGCATCACATAATTACCGTTTGGTATAAAATTTGACTTAGAGAAGGTACAACGTTTGTTTTAGTTCCAATCGTAAGATCTCGTCAAGATCTATCGATTGCATATATAAAACATTTGCATGAAATAGGTATAGAGAGTTTATATGGTGTTAAATTAAAAAATTTAAATAAATAATGCAATATCGGTCTATACTCGTCAAAAAGCCAAATCAAAATATATAAATCGTAAATGGTTGGAAAGGGCTTCTCTAGAGCAATCCAGTGATATACATAAAACACCATATGATAGAGTGAAGTGGTGTAGGGAACGTAAAATAATGAAGGCGTCTCTTGGAACATTGACGTTGAGGGTGGCATAGTAAACGGCGCGATTGGTGTGTTAAAGTATGTAGAGCTGCTCAGTAAATACGAGCCAATTGCGGAGTTAAGAGGCAGGTTGCCGACTCGCACAAGTAAAAAAATTTTGTGGTTATGTTCCTGATCAGCGTTGTTTTATACTTATCACCACCATTAATGCACAAAGCTTGGTTGCGTACTCAAAAAACATTTATACTGATTCCATCATCAACCGATCTGATTACTTGGTAATTAACGAGACGTGGATGGAAAATTTCAAGCCAGTGCCGGCCTTGATCTGAGATCATATCGTAACACCGCTAAGCGCAGACAAATTGCAACTACATCATCGTTAGCGTTATCATCATCATCAAGAATACCTGTTACGTATACATATTCACATAAAAAATTCGGCCGTGTCCACGACACAGCCACACCCCGATTTTTTTTTGTTTACTCATAAAAAACGTAAGCTTTTTCTGTGAGAGAGTATTCACGTAAAAAGCTTATATAATATAAAAGTTACAGCCTATATACGTCCCACTGCTGGGCACAGGCCTCCTCTCATTTCTGGGAGGGTTTTAGTGCAAGGAAATGTCCGCCGCGCTGCCCCAATGCGTGTTGGCGAACTTCACATGTCTTCGAAATATCTTTTTTTTTGATTTCTCTGACATGTAGGTTTCCTCACGATGTTTTCTTTCACCGCCGAGTACGTGGTAAATCAGCACTTAAATTGCAATTAACAATTTCATTGGTGCCGGCGAGGATCGAACCTAGTTGCTCTCGTACTGAGCTACCACGGCTAGCAAAATGGAGTGTGCTACATAATATATTTTAAATATGATAAATGTATTACAAAGTCTCATTAACGCAGAAATACTGTAATGGGTTGTTTCATGAGGCACTTACTTCACGATGCGTGTACTGAAATATGAACATAATTATCCATTGCTCACATCTCTTTAAAATTTATATTACCTAGCTGTGTTTACTAAATCGATAGCCAATTATAACAAACGTTTTAATGATAAAATTTACCTGTAATAATAATTCAAGTAATTGCATTTCTGCATGTCACGTATTCCATTTTTCTATTAATGTATACAGTAAAAAAAAATCTTGTTCCTTAAGAATTCTGTAACGTAATTAAAAATATTTTGTGCTCAAAGAAAAATACCTTGATTATATTACAGAGTTTTTCATCACAAGACGGATTTTCCTTTTCAAAAATTTATGAGAAAATCCCTCTCTCCTCTGAAATTCGCCTCATTATTAATTTTTTTGTAAGACTAGCAACCCACCCCGGCTTCGCCTAGATGAGATCTATTAAAATGTGGCTCTATTTATTGGGATTAAAGATAATTAATAATAATAGATAAAATAACCTTTTATTTTATCTATTTTTCGTTCATTTCTGAAATGTTTTAAGTTAAATTAAGAGTCGGATAAATATTAATCACGATCACTCCTAGTATAGCCCTTTATCTGTATGTGAAGTTTTATTACGATCGGTTCAGCCATTCCAAACACTAACTCGGACAGACAGACAGACACACAGAAATTTCAAAAATGGTTAGTCTAGTTTTAGTGGCGTGGATATTGCGATATTACAAACGAACGCTTCAATTTTATTTATATGTATAGATAATTATAAAGTTTACAGAGCATTTGAATGTAATTCATCATTATCGCTATATTAAAACAAAAGTTGTAATCAACTTTAATCTTTCTATTAAAATTGCAATAGTTAAAAGGTTCAAAGTTAATTCCGCCGGTATAGAAGTTAAAGGTTGCCACTAAAATACAGGGCCAACCGTACAAGCAATAACACTTTGAACTGATAATCGCAATATGTGCACAATAATTTTAAGTCAATAGAATTTCGGAACTCACAACGCAATTTTCATGTTCCTAACGTGTAACTAATGTATATCCACTTTAATATAGTATTTAGACGCACATAAGATTCTTCTGTATTGTGCTGGCGTAAGAAAATCAAACATACAATTTTTTTATAGAATAAGGGTTACAAACGAGCACACAGTCCACCTAGTAAAGTAAGTGGAGTAGTATTAATTTTAATGTCAGCATCATGTTGTCTTCATTTATATTTATAATTTTGAACAAAACAAGTTCTATTTCTATTTCCATTACTGAACAAGAAAGGATTAAGGCAATTTATTTATAAATATTAAAGAAGGCATTTATAAAAGATTCATCAAAGCCAATTTTAAGCTGCCTCTGTACTTTGACTAAATATCACACATTAAGATTCATAAAGCCCTCAAAAATTCTTAAGTTAAATCTTTCGCTTGCCAAATGAAATAGAAGATCGTGTCAAGTATGTTTTAGACGATCTATAATCTGTCGTCTAAAGTCTCTATTTCATTAAAACTTCGGATATTAATTATTTTGAATTAGGAATCCGTAAGTAGCCCTGAGCTATCACTATTTACGGTTTATTATGGTTTTATTTTCATTACAGCCTATCCAAAGTCCACGAGAACCGAAACTTACCCCATAGATTGCCTCACAGGAGGAATATTTGCCGTTAAAGCCAACGTCTCTCACCTTCGATGTTGTCACCCATTGGCGGTCTGATTATTTTACGTCAGGCATAAACGAGATCTATCGGAAGTCATTAGAAAAAGCACTTTAGAAACGGCGTGGGTGGAAACCCCAGCAAGGGAATCAAAGTGCAAAAAAAATGGTTTCCGAGAAAAAATCTTAATATTTGAGGTTATGTTTGCAAGAATACTCTTAAATCAAAGCAGAAATTGTGGAGGGAAGTACGAGGTACTAGAATAGGAAGGTTCCCCCAAGGTTTCCACTCGTAGCGTAAAAAGTATTATTTATAAGTATTTTTAAATATATTTGATGCCATTTAATCAAAAATTACAGAAATTGAAACTGAAAAAGTCAATCCAATTATTTAGGTAACAGCATGGAATAGAACTGTTCCAGTGCTTCGCGAGTCCAACCCATTGCATTGCATTGCATCTTTACGGTACAAACACAGGCACATATTATGCTAGCTTATGTAGTTTCGACTTTTTTGTCGACTTCAACGACTACGTAGATAGGGTTTGGCAAATTCAATTTTTTGCCAATATCAATGATATGTTGCAAACTAGTAACATTCATTGCTATGCTGATGATATCACCAGTCCTCTTGTTGCTTCCGCCAGTATCAAATTCCTCGGCGTCGAAGTGATGTGCAGTTTTGTGGTCAGTTGGAGGGGAAGGCCAAATTGACCTTTAAAAAGCTAGCTTGGCGTGCTCAGCAGAGTGGGACAGTATTTCATGTCGGCACACCGCTTGCAAATTTACAAGGTGCAGGTTCGGCCTCACATGGAATACTGTTCTCATCTATGGGCCGGGGATCCCAGTGCCAGCTACTTGACCGCATCCAGCGCAGATCGGCTCGACTTTGAATTGTCAACCACCAGCTTCTCTCTGATCAGCTCGATTTACTGGCGCTGCGAAGAGATGTTGCATGCCTTAGCATTTACTACGGGGAGGGCTCTGAGGAATTTCAGATAAATTCCAGCCGTCAAATTTCACCAACGTACATCGCGGCATAACTCACGTTGCCATCAGCATCATTTGTATGCTTAGCATGCTTTTTTGTGGAATATTTTACCACCGGTGAATTTTCCGGACCGATGCGACTTAGAGACCTTCAAGAAACGAGCTTACTCCGTTTTAAAAGGCCGACAACGAACCTGCGATTCCCTTGGTGTTGCAGTTGTTCATGGGCGGCAGTCAACACTTATTATCAGGTGAGCTGCATCGTTTTCCCCCTCTTCTATAAAAAAAAGGATGTGCTTGCAATTCAGTGCGAGCCCTGACCGGAGAATCTCAATGACAAGTGTTAGATTTTAACTTTTACGTGTAAATTGAGTTGATACTCACCAATGGTCTCAAATTGCTAGTTTTTTTTGAGTTGACAGTCACGCACAATATTACAACTAAATAAATATCTTTTCAAAAATGCGGCATATAGCATGCATCACGTAAAAATGTTTCTAGTTTACTTATACGCTGTGTTTTAGTGAACGAATCAAGGTAAATAATATTACAAAATAAGTACTTTGCTAACTCTGTAGAATGTGAATTTAACACTGTATTTGTATTTGCTATAGTCATTTTAATCTCAATATTTAATAAGTAAACAAATTCTCTTAATTTAAATTTCAAAACATTTGCTATAAAAATGTAATGAATTCTTTCGCTGAATTTTAAATTATTTTAGTCTGATAGACATTAAAGGATTTGGGTCTTTATTTATTTGTTTTGATGAAAATATTTTGTTTTTTACTCAAAGATAACTAATATTTCTTTTAAGTATAATATTTTTCTTTGGTTTTAGTTCTAAAGTTAAATTTGGCGAATATATAAATTTCTGATCAGGTTGGATTTAACTAAACCTAGATTTATAGACGATTAACTGTACCGAAGATAAGCTATTCTAGGATTCGAGTGTCAAGTAAAATTGTGTATTGCTTTCCTGTGCAATCTAAAGTAGGTTTTTTTTAAACTTGGAATTAAGCTACATCCGAGTAGCCGAGTCAATGATGAACAAATGTAAAACCCGGCAAATAAATATTGTTCAATTATGAGACTATGTAAAAGATTATACGAGGGCGACACTGAACGTTTTTAGAACTGGTCACTTGTAAACGATATAATAAAAAAATAAGCTCAGATTTTGAAAATGGAACTCTTTGCCAATTTGATGTATTTTATTAATTTTTCATTTGTTTACGATTTGGCGGCAAATCGAAAATTGTCTGTGTCACGTCAGCATAACGCGAGAAAATTTTCGTACAATGATTTTTTATGACTTTCGATGTCATTTATGTCATCAAGAAAGTTATGATAGACTTCGATTGGCCTTTCACGATGAAGCCCCATCTTGTGCCACTGTTTACAACTGGTTTATTGAGTTTAAACGTGGTAGCACTAATCTCACCGATGATCTGCGTGAGGGACGGCCTTCTACGGCGACGACGAGAGACTGACAAAAGAGTGACTTATCACCAGATTCGGACAAACTTAGGCGTCGGTATGAGTTAAGTTCACAAAATCCTCCATGAACATTTAGCGGACAGGAAGCTTTGTGCCCGGTGGACACCTCATAATTTGACAGAGGTCCAAATACTCCGTCGTGTTGAGTGGTGTCGCGAAATCGTTCAAAGATTTAACGGAGGTGACTCAAATGCTGTGTTCGACACACTTACGGGTGATGAAAGCTGGATTTATTGATTGCTTGATTTATGATCCGGAAACTAAGAGACAGTCTGCTGTCTGGGTGTTTCCTTCCGAGGAGTTGCCAACTAAAGTGAAGAAAAGTCGAAGCGTGGGAAAGAAGATGGTAGCCTCGTTCTTCGGAAGGACTCCTTCACCACGACAACGCCTCGTCGCACACCGCCAAGCAAACAATCGACTACTTGGCTGGCGACGTTAAACATGGAATTACTAGGTCATCCGCCCTATAGCACCTTGCGATTTTTATTTATTTCCGAAAATACATGAAAAAATTCGAGGAAAACGTTTTATGGACGCCGAGGAAGCAGTGGCTGCGTTTCAAAATGCCGTCGAAGAGACCCCTAAGGACGAGTGGGCAAAGTGCTTTTCTCAGTGGTTCCATCGGATGCAGCGATGTATTGATGTAAATGGACACTATAATGATTTCTTATATTCACGCAAACACTAGACATTGAATAAAACTATTTTTATGGATTTAAAATAAAAAATCCGTAAAAATAGTTTTATTAAATGGACACTATTTTGAAAAGATATAATAAAACTAATAACTTGCTAGTTTGTTCAGTTATTGATTTTCTAAGAACTTTCAGTGTCACCCTCGTATCATAATGATTTCTTATATTTACGCGAACACTACACATTTAAATAAGTTTTATTTAGATTATATCATGTCTACTTGCTTTTTTTGTATTATAGTATGTAAAATAGCTGTCCAAAAGTGTCAATGTCGAATGACTAAATGAAAGGGAGTGCTCATAGCAATTGTTCGGACTAATTCCAGTTGCTCAATTTCACCATCGTACATCACGACAAAACTCGCGATACCATCTGGGTGATTGGTGGTCCACCACTGTGCGATTAACTAGAAGTTTTCTTCTTCTAGAAGTTTTTCTACCAGTGATTTTTTTAGATACGATACGACTTAGGGAAAGAGCCTACTCTTTTTTTAGAATGCCGGCAGCGCATCTGTAATTGCCCTGGTGTTGCAGTTTTTTATGGGCGGCGGTAGTCACTTACCATCAAGTGAGGCACTTGCTCGTTTGCCCCTCTTACATATTAAAAAAAACGCTCGCTATTCTTAGGAAAGCAAATACTTAAACGTACAATTAATTTATTCTCGAAAAATGGATTTTTTCTAAAATAAAATTTACTCTCATTTAGTCGAACCTACCTTTAAGGGTAAAGATATATACGTCATTTGTTGCGGCGGCGGCACGGTGCTACAGTGCTACGGTCGACGGCTCCGTGGCGCAGTGGCTTAGCAATGAGTTGCTGCGCTGGGGGCCGCGGGTTCGAATCCCGCACGGAACAAGTATTTGTATGGCCTACAAATAATTGTTCCGGGTCTGGATGTTAGTCCTTGTGCAATTTATGTTTGTAAACTGTTTCCACGATACAAGAGAAAATCTTAGTGTGGGGTTTTAATAAATAAAAAATAAAAAACAGTCAACAAATCTCGGGCATACGGGCACCGTGTCCAGTGAATTATCTAACCGCCGTCCTAGTGAGATAACTTATTTTACTCAGACGGCGCAGCGGTAAGATTACTCATTTGTACACTAATTCGTGTGTAGGAATACCGTACCGTATATCTGAGGTTCAGTCAAAAAGTGAGTCATCATTATCACCACCACCACATTAGAAGCACTAAGTATGGTGAAGCTGTAAAAGCCAATATCACAGAAAACAGGCATGGTGACCAATGACCGGCCAAGTCGTTATAATAGTACGCGGCCTTATGACCTTATTCTATCAATCTGTTTGAATATCAGTCAGAGAGGACTTGTGTCCTCCATAAATGCGAATTTTCAAAATCCATAATTACATGCTTTAATTCCTCCTCTCCTTCCCACCATTAGAACCAAACAGTTTGCTTCGTCTTCCGTAATGCGTACCGCAAAGGAGTGGAATAATGAGCCGGCGTCTGTCTTTCCGTCCGAATACAATCTAGGCGTCTTCAAGGCAAGATTGAATAGGCTTTTGTTGCGCTAAGACAGTGCAATTTACGATCGAGGGCTGCATCACCACTTACCACAAGGTGTAATTTTAGTCAAGAACTGGTTATACAAATAAATAAAATTGAAGTCTCTGTTTGTAATTTCAGAATAACATATTCTTACTAAAAACATATGTAAGTATATACGGTAGTTATAACAAAAAAACAATTTAAACATTTTTGTCCGTCTATCTGTCTTTTTGTCGGTCTGTCTTTCTACATGTTTGTTCCGGCTAATCTCCGAAATGGCTGGACCGAATTTGACGGGACTTTCGCTGATAGATAGCTGATATTATAAGAAGTAACTTAATCTTAGGCTACTTTTATTTTAGAAAAACAATGAGGGTGCCGCGCAAATAAAATCAAAACCCATGAAATTCAACCATAAAGTCGCGGGCAACAGCTAGTAATAATAAAAAAAAAGAACAGGAAGAATACCCATGTTCATTTTTATTTTCGGCTTAGTTTAAATGGAGCCCATTGTTTTTTTTTCAGGTGTATTGATATTGTAATGTTGGTACAATGCAATAAATTAAGACTTACATATTATAGTAATGGTGACGTAGGTAGATAGGTAGGGGGTAGGGTTTGTGTTACTTGGTTCCACATGAATGGTATCTTCTTCTATAAATATAATACGAAATTACTGAACTAAATAGATATTACTTCTACTCCTTATATGGAGTCCACGTTGAGTGATGATATCATTTAATATTCCAGTTATATTGCTTTGTCATAGTACCTACACCACATGTCCTTCACTATTTAAAAAAAAATCTGTTAGATTTTATAATTTTTAAACATATGACACTATATTATATATGTATATGAGTACTAAATACTTTCTTAAAACTATTCATCATTTTTATAATGTAATTAATATTACTACTTGTATATGTCTTATACTTAATTTATGTATTTATAACTTTATTATAAGTTCTCTATTCTTAACTTAACTCTAATATACTTATTATATAGTTGTGGGCCTACACTACACCTCCCAATGGCAAAAAATAAAAAAATAAAACAATTTTTTTTATATTGTAAAAGTTAATCCTAAATAAAATCTTACGTTCTAATTACGGATAATATACAACATTCGTCTTGGCTTGGGTAGGACGGCTAGCACCCGTGGTGAACAAAGAGGAACCCCATGGCTGGCCCGTGGTGTAGGGCCGGCCCGAGGTGGCCACTCCGAGTGGGCTTCGCTACGCAATATGTGTCAAGTATGAACCGATTTTAATGATTCTTTTCTTATTAAATTGTTTATACTAAAGCGGTAGTTTAACACAAATTTAAATATAACATTCAACGCCATCCTTATATTTTAATCCCTAAGGGTTAAAATATAAGGATGACGTTTTAATGTAACTATTTACACGACATTCGAGCTTGTGATATTCCTAAGTCTACTCAATAAAATCAAAAATCTGACTTATAAGCGCATTAAAAAAATTATGTAAATTTTAAAAGTAGTTAGTAAAGTTGTGTGTAATTAACACACAAGTTTTCACTAAAAACCATATAATTATTACTATACTTCAAATTTTCCGATAATTTTATGTCAAATTACAATTTAAAAAAAGCTTGGAAAATCCAAAAGTGCACGAATCATAATGCTCATATGGTCGTGAAAAAATTAAAAAAAATGTAAATTGTAGTTCTATTCGTCAAAGAGTTCCAGTAGCAGTCACCGCAGTACAACTTCAAGTCACTCCATCAAATCCGGGGGTAAGGTCTATTCATAACTAACAAAACGAGCCCAAACTCGGGACACCTAGTTCCCCTCGTCAAAGAGTTCCAGTAGCAGTCACCGAAGTACACCTTCAAGTAACTCCATCAAATCTGGGGGTAAGGTCAATTCATAACTAACAAAACGAGCCCAAACTCGGGACACCTAGTTCTCCTCGTCGAGGAGTTCCAGCAGCAGTCCTCAAAGTACACCTTTAGGTCACTCTATCAAGTCCAGAGGTAAGGTCTTATCATAACTAACAATACGAGTCCAAACTCATCACACCTAGTTCTACTCTTCGAGGAGTTCTAGTAACATTCACCGAAGTACACGTTTAAGTCATTATATTAAGTCCGGAGGTAAGGTCTCTTCATAACTAACAAAACGAGGCCAAACTCAGCACATTTAGTTCTACTCTTCGAAGAGTTCCAGTAGCATTCACCGAAGTAGTTTAGATTACTTCATAAAGTCCAAGACGTATCATCATCATCATCATCATTACAGCCCTTCACAAGTCCACTGCTGAACGTAGGCCTCCCCCAAGGAATGCCACAAAGCACGGTCACGAGCCACTTGCATCCATTGACTTCCTGCATGTCTTACCAGGTCGTCACTCCATCTAGTGGGGGGACGCCCTACACATCGCCTGCCGGTACGTAGAAGTATATTTATATATAAGTCCTACGTACTTCTAGCGACAAAATATTATAATAAAAATCTGTGATTATAAAAATAATAACCTTGGTCAAGTATGTATCAAATTTGGTTTTTGGAATATTTTGTATTTCTACAGCGATTGATAGTTTTGAGATGTAAGGAATAGATATAAGCATATAACATATAAACATATACACTGTGTGACTTAATTGTACCTATTTAAGGATTGATTATTGAAAATATATTGAGTATTTACTCAGCAGTCTTAGCTTTCATTTCTCTCCTGTGACACATTATTACATGACGACCCTGCTAGCTACAATGCACGCGCACCGCCGGGCCTACATAAAGAGAGATTTTTTTTTAGAAAAAAGAATTTGTTAACAAAACTAATTTAATTACAAATTAACTGGAAACGACAAAACACCGGACAAGACAAGAAAATAATATTATGACAAATACGAAAAGAGGCCACAACAATAATTTTAGAAACTAGCTAATAATTAAAAAGTATGTATACTCGTAGTATATGGAGACAACAGCTAAAAAAGAATGAGGAAAATTAAATGTGGATTGTTTTTTAAATGACCAAAGACCAAAATTCAAGAAACTGCAGATTAATTTAAAAAGGAAAGAAGCGGTTTCACTCTTGCAAGCTTCGTCCAGAAGAATATGAAAATTGACCCAAAAAGAACAAAGAAGAAAATTTGAGGTATCATAGAATCAGCGTATTTTTTTGTCATTTCTTTTTAAGATTTCATTAAAAAGTTTTATAACTATGGTAAAAATGTAATTAATATATGTTTTTATTATATAAAATATTAAAATATATGTTTAAGTTGAAATTAATTATTAGATGCTTAAAATTATCGATTTATTTTTTATTTTATTATAGTTTCAAAAGAAAAATCATCATACAATATTATAAATTAAGTTACGTAAGCGTTTCATTGGCAAAGGCAATTTTCTAGACGATTTTATGTTCACTTCTATTCAGTAATTGTAAAACAATTACTGAATATATTCTTTTATTATTCTTTTATATATTCTTTTATTACCGTGTCCTGAAAAATTAATGAAATATTATGAAAGATTACATTTTTACGTACTTAATTTCACCAAATTTATAGTTAAAATAACACTGTGTTACATTTCGTTGTTTTTTTTTCTGTAGTCTTTTAATATAAAATGTATACAATTTTGAAAAGGGTTTTAAACATTCGCTATTGTTAAAAGTTTTATTTTCTTCTCTAAAGGCAACGAACCTTAAAGTTATATGCTAACCTACATAAAATTAAAATTGTTCTTTTGAATGTCTAAATAAATTAATGTTTTGTTATATAAACTTGATAGTAGTTGTAGTAATTTTTCAATAATGTTGTGTATAGGAAAAAATAAACATCATATTTCTAGCAAAAGTAATTTATGAAAAAAAAAGCTAATGTATTTTTCGATGTATGTAAAACTAATAAAACTATTCACGATGTAACTATCTTAACTTCTGTATAAATTCAAAAATATTTAAAACTGTTACTTTAAGGTACATTTTACTTTACTTGCATTCATATTATAACAGTTTGTACAAGTTATCTTAAAATTAGGTGTGAATCACACTGTGTGATCATAGATCAAACGTTTCCATATACGTACTTTAGTAATTAAAACAAAGGTGTCTCAAATCGCTTGCGCTTCTTGGAGTGGGATTACAATTTGTATTTGATCTGTCTCTTGTTATGTGATTATGTTATTGTTATTGAAAATAATTACGTTGCTTTGACTTCTTTGTTCTGTATCTTAATATGAAATGCAATAATTTATTTTATCAAACAATTTCTCACCCTGTCGTTTAAATTCAGCCCTAACATACTCCCTAATGACCACATTTTTACAGTGCTTCTTCTGACACACCCATTAATTAAGGTAGGGACTACCATAGCATTGTAAATTGACATATGGCATATAAATGTTTAAATACCAAAGAGAATATAATCACTACGTTTTAATCAGTAAATTTTGGAGTCTTACTTGAAATTAGTCTAGACGACGCTGAATAATGGCGACGCGGCGTACATTTAATAACAAGTTGCAGAGTAACTTGTAAAAGCAATCATGAAAGATCAATGAGGCACGAATTTCGCTGCATACTGCGTTACTTAATCAAACTGAAAATTTTTCCCATATGTTGATGCTATGGTCTATGGGCAACATAATATTATGTGAGTAAATGCTAGAAATGCGAACTGACACATCATGTAATTAATTCATGTACTTTTATGAATCTACGAATCATTCATCCATCCATCCATTACATTCTACAAAAGTCCACTGCTGAACATAGGAATCCCTCATAGATTGCCTCATAGGGGTAATTTTGCCATAGTTGCCAAACTTGGCAGACGGGTTGGCAACCGCAACTTTTTTATAATTTTAAGTTGTTACCAGGAACACGCTGCTGCCCATCTCCTGGTTCGTTTCCCTTTGTCGCCTCTTGCGACACCCACTGGACGATATGGGGTAGTGGGCCATGAATGAATGAAATGAATCATTATCGTCATTTAAAGATTACCATAAACCAATGTCCCGAGGCACACGCATCCTTTGAGTTTCTGCACGTTTCACAAGGTCGTCACCCCATCGCCCCGCACCGACTGCACTGTTTTACAATTGCCGGTAAGAGAAGATTAAGTTACTAAAAATACGGCCCTTATACAATTGGACACGGGCCTGCGTTGCGATTGCGTTTTAGCAGACTTCATATTATGTCTTAAAAATATTTTGATTTCTTAGATATGCAGGTTTCCTCGCGGTGCGATGTTTTCCTTCATCGCGTACATAATAATAATAGTTTTATAATAATAGTTTTTTAATAATAGTAGTATACCATAGGTGCTAGTCGAGATGAACCCGAGTTGCTCGTGTACTGTAAAATTTATATCAAGCGCTAGCCTAGCATCAATATATCCTCTCAACTATACCATGGCTATATAGTTGTAGAGAATAAAATTCTCTATAAATTTGGCCTTAAGCATTTTTGGATACGTTTCACCATTCAAAGTCAAAGCCAAATTCAGACGAGATAGTGTGCGAAGTGTGGAAAGCGATTATCCGTATATTGCGCGCTTATCCGTTTATGATCACGCAAGATCAACTGTACAATGTTTTGAATATCTTAACTCGACTGCTTCATATTCTATGTGGCTTTTGAGCAGTGTTTGTACCACTGTGTTTCAGTCTGAAGGATATGACAGCCAACTCCGTGGCACAGTGGCTCAGCAATGAGTTGCAGCGCTAAAGGCCGCGTGTTCGAATCCCGCACGGAACAAGTATTTGTATGGCCTACAAATAATTGTTCTGGGTCTGGATGTTTGTCCTTGTGAAATCTATGTATGTAAACTGCCCCCGCGATACAGGAGAAAATCCTAGTGTGGAGGTAACGTTTTATAAAAAAAAGAAAGAAAGAAAGAGTCTAATTACAAGATGAGAGGCATCCATCTTAATCCTCAGAGGTGACAACACATCAGTAACCTCCTTTGTTTGTAGTTGTCTGCAGGTGTCCATGGACTACAGTAGTTACCACTTACCATTAGGTGGACCGTGAGTTCATTTCGTCAGTAAAGTTTTATAAAAAAACCTATAGCATGTCAAAACAAAGATTTATACAAGTTTGTAGCTGAGGTTGAATTCATATATGACTAGACAAAGTGGCAGATCTCGATCTCAAATCGATTCTTCAATACGAGCTTTGTAATTGAACAAGTCGCTCCGCATACGTCCTGAAATATCAGCTCTGTTTTGTTCCTGTTGTTATGTGGCAGAGACAAAAAAATCTCTTTAAAAATTAATTAATTTAACACTTTTAAAGTAACTTAAAATATAATAAATGATTGTGGAACATTATACGTACATATTACGATGAAATCAATTTTATAGATCAAGTTAGAACACTTTGGAGATTTGAATCAGAGCACAAGAAGCGGAGCATTGATTTCATTACAGATCATCTTCTTAACTAAAAGTAAGTATAGCTATAATTATTCAATGATCATTGCCAGTTTTTAACCTCGCTATTACGTGGCTATAAATATGTTTAAATATAATATGTACGGTCTACAAAACTAAAGGTCGTGGTCTCGAATCCGACTACAAACATTTTAAAGCTTATTTTTAATATAATAAAATTATAAAAAGGGTCTCCGGTTCTCTACACAATTTGAAACACAGCAGAATTTTGCTGTTTCACGTTGGTATTCTGTGAGAGTTCGGTCCTAACACGTATAAACGCTTAGTTGAAGTAGTCAAAGAAGAATTATTAGAATTATTAGTGGTGACAGCACTGATAGTAGTATTTTAAAGTAAAAACAAATGCAGGTTACTAATTATCATCGTACTTTCGGTTAACATTAGTATCGACTGAATCAGATATAAACCTGATATAAATAACAACGTATTGCGTAAATGCGCACACAAAATATGACTTGAATTAAAAAAAAACTATATGACAGCTGACTCAGTGTAATACTTACTTACGTTTAATAACTTTAAACGTGGAATATATGACGAGAGAAACTATTGCGGTCGGCTTTTTCATTTCGAATCATGAAACGTTAATGTGAAACCTATTAATACGTAATCCAAATACAATTTGATCCATATCAAAAAACTTTTCTCTCTTTTTCTGTTTATCTTTTTATTTTCACTTGTATTCATCATGTATCGTGGAGGCAATTTACGTACATAAATTGCACAAGGGCAAACATTTAAATCCGGAATTATTATTTATACGTTATACAAATTAGTTGTTCCGTACGAGATTCAAACCATTGGCTAGCATCACCGCTGCCCTATATTCATCTCTATCTAGCTCACTGCGCTATAGATATTAAAGAAACTATATTATGAATAATAAAATTATTTATCCTTGAAATTTTTGATGGTATGATTTGTAGGCTATACAATATTTGTTCTGTACGGGATTCGAACTCGCGGCCCTTAATGCTGCACCTCAATGTTAAGCCACTGCGCCACGGAGACGTCAAAAAAATTTGAATGATATTGTAATAAAACTCATACGATAGCAACAAACACTTTAATGCAATTGTTTTAATATATGTGTATATAGGTATATGTGTATTTATGTATGTATATGTGTGAGTAGTAGTAGGTTGCATAAAGAATATACTTTTGTTTTAAAAGAAAAGGATCAACTTCAGAGAACAGTCGATGAGTTTGACGAATGCAGCAAGGAATATGAGGAATCCCTCAGATTAATTGCTGCATTGCAGTTACAGTTAAGTGAGGCTAATGAGCAGATTGTGCAATTAAAAAATACATAGATAACTTGAAAGCGTCCCAAACTCAAAGTCTGTTCAATGAGCTCATAGAATGTGAATCTTCTAAAGCATTGCAACCCTCCACAACAATCGATTTGACTGGTGATGATTATTTCACATCAAGAACAGCAGCAAGGATTACCTGCAGTAGAAGAAAATTAAAGAAATACATAAAAATTCATAAATATATTAGGAAAGTACAAGAGTTAATTAAAATTAATAAAAATTATATAAATGTATGTAAAGAAAATCAAGAATTAATTAATAAACTTAAATTATATTCAATTGAGGTGGAAAATATGAATAACTGTTATAAGACTGATATAGAGTGTCTAAATTCAACAATTTTATCACTTTAAAACTCCCTACATATTGTATCAAATAAATATGCATCGGCTCAGGATGAGATAAAATAACACATATTGGCCATGAATGATCTGGTAAAGTTATGTAAGTATAATGAGGAGCGCTTTGACTCCTTAATAAAACATCAGAGTGAGTATCACCGTTCCATACCAGGCTCATCGAGGGTACAATATGTGTAAATAATAATGATAACAGTAAAGACTCATTATTTTCAACTACACTCTATGACAGTGCCATAACAAAGAATAATAACTTAAAAAGTGATTTAAATATTAATAAAAATAAAGTTATTAGGTCCTTACATATGAAATTGGCGTTTTGTACGGGCGGAATATAAAGTCATTTTTTTGTAAAATATATTTAATTAATCAAAGTATGCACCTTCGTTATCTATGCACTTTTGCCATCTCATAGATAGTTCATTGATCCCATTACTAAAAAAAAACATGGGGGGGATCAATAAACTCTTTGAAGGCGGTTTGGACTGCCGCATCGGAGTTGAATTTTTTTCCTTGTAAGAAGTTGTGCAAATTCCGGAAAAAATCGTAATCTGTTGTAGCAAGGTCCGGGGGTACGGTGGATGTCGCAGACATTCCAATTGTAGCTCATCTCACTTAGTTGTTGTTTGTTGTGCAGTGTGTGGTCTTGCGTTGTCGTGAAGCAGCAGTGGCCTAGAGCGATTGACCAATCTCGGTTGCTTAGCAGCCAGTTCTTCCTTTATGGTTTGCAGTTGCTGACAATAGATATCTGCCGTAATCGTTTGTCCAGATTTTAGAAAGCTGTAGTGAACGACACCGGCGCTAGTCCACCAAACACTCACAAGTAAAATTTTCTAACTGAATTTTTGTTTAGGGCAGGATTTGGCTGGTTCTCCAGTGTTCAGCCATTGCGACGAACGCTTCCGATTATTGTACAGTATCCACTTTTCATCACAAGTAATGATTCGATTTAAAATCCCTTCATTGTTGTGTCAGTTGAGCAAAGTTAAACAGCAGTCGACGCGTGTTTGCAAGTTCGATTCACTCAATTCATGAGGTAACCATCGTTCAAGTTTTTTTTACTTTCCCGATTTGCTTCAAGTGGATTAATACAGTTTTATAACTTACCCCGAAGCCTGCAGCTATGTCTGAAGTGCTTTGTGTTGGATCCGCTTCCACAATAGCCTTTAATTCTTTATTTTCCACTTTGGTCTCCGGCCGTCCACGGGGTTGGTTCTGAAGGTCGAAATTTCCAGAACGAAAACGTTGAAACCAAAAACGTACCGTACGTTCTTTTGCGATACCAGCGCCGTACACATCATTAATCCTTCGAGCTGTTTCTGCAGCACTGGTGCCACGGCAGAACTCGTACTCGTAAATATACCGATATTTCATGTTTTCCATTGTGCGGTAATAAGCGACGCAAAAGAATAAAATAATGAAGAAAAAACAAATGAATGACTGTTTTCAAAACTCAAATCTACGAGCTAAATGAATTTATAAATTTGAATTTGGAATTCTTAACCAAAGAGGAGATATTTCAGATCAAAGTGGTCAGTACGACAAAACGCTAATTTCATATTTAAGGACCTAATATTATGTATTGTGATGACATAGGCAAAAATTTGGGCACGATGTTAAATAACTGTTTAAAAGGACATTAGGTTATTGTTGTATGTATATAAAATAATATATATATAGTAATTGTTGTATGCCTGGAGCATCCTTTAGTCATATAATTAATTAATAGCACATTAATAATTATTAATTTATATTAATAGCACATTAATAATTCTTGTTGGGAAAAGGGGCAATGTAAACAAAACTCAATTATTAAAATATATTGATTATCTAAATACTTTAAATGTACATAAAATTATGTTGTTTATATTGCCTTACATACAGGGTTGGCCACAGGAAAATAAAATAAGATACAATTTAAATTTATTAATGAATAACTTTGCATTTAATAACAATTTAAACTTGACATCTAATTGTTATAATTATAATAATATAATTAATTTAATAGACGTAAATAATTTCATTAAGAAATTTTTGACTAGTGATAGGTATTACCTATCCAAATATAATTTAAGACCATGTGCCACCATTTTTCTTGGAATAACACTAGACGCGAAGCTTCAATGAAGCCCCATATATCAAAGTTAGCAAGCAGAATTAGTTCTGCAGCATATGCTGTAAAAAAAATTAGAAATCTTACCACGTGTGGAAACAGCTAGACTTGTTTACTTTAGCTATTTCCATAGCATAATGTCTTATGGTATTTTTCTATGGGGACACGCGACTGACACTGAAATTATATTTGTTTTACAGAAGAAGGCAATAAGAGCAATCTATGATTTAAAACCTAAAGAGCCGTTCCGACAAAAATTTAAGGAAATTAATATATTAACTTTGGCCTCTCAATACATTTATGAAAATATAATGTACGTACACAAAAATAAAAGTAGTTATACAAAAATAAGTGATATTCATTCTGTAAATACTAGGAACAAACACAAGCTAGTAGTACCAGTTACTCGACACCACCGAGTCAGTAATTTATTCTTAGGGCTTTATAATTTACAACAAAATCCCAGAAAATATACAAAATTCAACCTGATCAAAATTCAAAACCTTTATTAAACATAGGTTGTATAAAAGGTCATTATAATATTACGGAATTTATGGATGATAATAAACCCTAGGAATGAGGTGTTCCTTAAGCTATTTCTAATTTGTTTTGTGTTGTTAATTGTGTAACATACATGATTGTAACTGTTATTTAAAAAAAAGTCCCTGTGTTTCTTGCTGGTTCTTCCAAGGACAGAGTTTTTTTCAAACCAGTGTTAATTAAACAAAGAGTGACTTTCAATAAGTATTATTTATAATCAAAAAAAGTTTCTGTTTCTATTTCTGTTTCAGTATATATAGTGAATATTTATATGCATAACCTAACATATTTATTTTATATAATGCAATTTAAATAAAATGTTTAAATAAGCTGGTTTTTAGGGTTCAGTACCCAAAGGGTAATCTTTGTTTTGTCCATGTTCATCTTAAGACCTATCCGTTGGGAGGCACTATTAAGGTCATTGGGCATAGTGCTTAGGTCCTCCAGCGATTTTGTTATAAGGACTGTATCGTCGGCAAATTGAAGGTGGCAGACAGATCTCTAGCTAAGACTTTGGAACCCTGGTTCCGCTGGAGGCGAAAGCGGGTGGAAAACCGGTACTTGAAGTCCTTTAGAAGCTTTTTAATTCCGTCCTCAATGGTGGCACTACACCGGAGGCGTGGAGCAGAAGTGCGTTGGTCTTATTCTTCAAGAAAGCGCCAACGCTCTCTTGAAGAACTACAGACCGATTTCCCTTCTGTGCCGCGTCTACGTGCTGTTTTCGAGAGTCATTACAAATTGTCTTGCATGCAGACTCAACGACTGCCAGCCTCCCGAACCAGCCGGTTTTCGGAAAGGCTTTAGCACCATAGACTACATACACCCTTCACCATACCCTTCGGCAAATTGTACAGAAGTCGGAGGAGTACAATTTGCCACATATGTGGACCATGAGAAAGCCTTTGATTCCGTCGAAATTTGGGCGGTGCTGCAGTCCCTTCAGCGGTGCCAAGTTGACTGTCGGTATATCGAAGTGCTGAAGTGTTTGTACAGTAGAGCTACGATGGCTGTTCGAGTAAAGAACCAGAGTACGAAACCTATCCAACTGCATAAAGGTGTAAGACATGGTGACGTTATATCCCCGAAACTCTTCACCGCTGCATTGGAAGACGTTTTCAAGCTACTGGACTGGAAAAGATACGGTATTAACATCAACGGCGAGTACATGACTCACCTTCGATTAGCCGACGATATAGTCCTTATATTTTCTGGGACTTTGTTGTAATAGCGTATACATTGCCCCAAGAATAAATAACTGACTCTGTGGAGTCGAGAAACTGGTATCACTAGCTTGTGTTTGTTCCTAGTGTTTATTGAGTGTATATAACTTTTTATTAAACTACCTTTGTTTTTGTGAACATACATTAAATTTTTGTAAATATACTGAGAGGCCAAAGTTAATATATTTATTTGTTTAAAATTTTCTCTAAGAAACTCTCTCGGTTAAGGTTGTAAATATCTCTTATGGCCCTCTTCTTCAAAACAAAAATAGTTTCTAAATCAGCCGCATTTCCCCATAGCAAAATCCCATAAGACATTATGCAATGAAAATAACTGAAATAAACTAATCTAGCTGACTCGACACTACTGAGATCTCTAATCTTTTTTACAGCATAAGCTGCAGAGCTTAGTCTGCTTGCTAGTTTGGATATATGGGGGCCCCACTGAAGCTTTCCGTCGAGAGTGATGCCAAGAAAAATAGAGGATTCAACAGGGCTCAGTTCTTCCCCATTTGAAAACACATTGGTATTCAGATTTTCAACATTGGTTGTTGTAAATTTAATACATTTAGTTTTATTAATACTAGAGTCTAAATTATTTTTTTTATAATAACTTTTATGCATTAGTATGAAAACTAGGATTATGAACTTTAGCCTTCTACCAGGTTTGACATACGGATGCAAGACGTGGAAATTTACGGCCAGAGCAAAACACAAAATCAAGCCCAAAAGAAAATAGAAAAATGAGACATACAAAAATAAAAAAGCAACAAATGAATTAAGCGACGCAATAAAACTAAAATGGAAATGGGTAGGTCATTTAGCGACGCTTACAGACCAAAGATGGACTGTAAAGGCAATCCTGTGGGTGGCCTATAAGGAACACGAGGCAGAGGGAGACCTCTGAAACGATGGGAAGACGTGATGAAAAGAATATCTTGCTCAAGTTGAGGCCACATAGCACAACACAGAGACAAATAGGCACCTTATGAGAAGGCTTTCACCCAATAATATATGATAAGAGTGCTGGTTCTTTTCTAGCTCAAAGGCCAATGAAAGCTAATCAGTGAGCAGCTAAGCTTTCATATTAAACTTAAGCGTGTATAGCATATTATTATATAGAATAATGGTGATAAACGAGCACAAAATCCACCCGATGGTTAGTGGATACTGAGGACCATCCACATCTATCCTCAATTAAGAATCAAAATGCAGATGCGTTGTCACCTTTGAGGACTGAGATGGAATGCCTCGTTTCCAGTAAAAAGGGTCTCCGGTTCTCTAGACTCACCATACGAAACACACCAGCATAAAGCTGCTATTTTACGCTGGTATTCTGTGAGAGCGTGGTCCTACCCCGGTTGAGCTGACCCATTCGTACTACAATCATTATATAATAGCAGTGCGGCTTTACCACGTTGATATTAAACTTTGTTGTGCGTTTGCCCACGAACGCTTCTGACAAAAACGGTATTACGTCACAAACCGGGCACATCTAGTTTTTTATAAAACAGAGTAATAAATACAGGTATAGACAGTTGCAATTTTGTGTTATTTTCCTTTATAATTAGGATACCTTGTTGGGGCCGTAATAAGAAAAAGATCAGGAGAACATCGACTTCAAATTAAATGTTAAAGTCAAAATTAGGAAGTGCATTATCTTACACCGCCATTATCTTATGTGACTACATGGTTAAAAAGAGGAGATCCACGTAACAAGAACCAATAAAATGTTTTCACGAAACTTTATATCAAAAGCTAAAAACCAATTTACTCACAACATATTTATTTTTCTATTCTATGTTGTATGTAACTATGCGGTTGGTACGAGTTATCAGTCATACATGTCCATCACACTTAAGAAATCAATTCAAAATTGTTGGAATTTAACTAGTGATGAAATTAATATTAACTTTTATCAATGATTTATTTATGCTTATTTTCTATATATAAGCCGCAGGAGATTTGCCGATGACCTCCCAATACCGTAGACCGTAACTAGCTCGTATTCTGAAAGGAGTTAGTCAAGGTGACATTTTATAATCGATAACTCTAACTGAAATCTATTAAAACGAATGGGCGTGACGAATCTTAACATGAAGTCACGTGATAAATACATGACTGAAGATTGATTTCATTTATTTTGTAATTTTCTATTAGCGTAATCGATCTTAGGACTTCAACTTACCTCAGCCGACTGTAGAGCTAACAACGCTTCAGTCTACACGTGACGTCATGAAACTTTTGACAAACACCCTGCGCGCAGGTTGTGAGTGGATTATAATATGTAAAATCAGTGTTAAAATCAACCTTGCCTTTCTAATTATAGCGTTTTAATAAAAACCATACAAATTAAAAAAGAAATAAATATATAATATGTATCTACAATCAATTAAATGGTTGCTCATTAACTTCACGACATAACATTCGGGAATTAAATTTACGATCAAATAACACCAACCGGTGCAGTATATTGAGGTAGAGACTCTAAAGTATCGGACCTTTTGCGTAAGCGTTAGAACTTCCAGTACCCCTATAGTTATAATGAACCTACTAAAGTATGTCTATTGAAGTACCTCACTCCTCTAGACTTTTTTTATGGGGCTTTATTAAGTATGAAGTGTACTCAAAGATCTCCGAAACCGAAGATGAACTGCGCAATCGTATTGTTGCCGCCTTTGACAAATTGAAAGCCCTGGCTCTGGATCCTGAACGAAATTTGTTGAGCAGGCTTCAGGACAACATTATGCGGCGGTGTAACTTGTGCATTCAAGAACGTGGCGGACCTTTTGAAAATTTTAATATTTAGGGTTCCATTAAATTTTGCAAGTAATATGCAATAATATTTATTTCGTTCAGTTCCATTATCGAAATAAAAAGTGGCGGTAAAAATACCTTGACAGTTTAGTAAGATTTTATTTCGTCGCACATTGTCAAACGAATCAAAGGCCGTGCCGACAATAACGCGGCCGGCTGCCAACCGCCATGCCGCCCGCAAGCAACGTTGCCACTCTTCCAAGGGGTTAAGGTACGTAGTCTAAACAGAGTGCTTACTTTTACTGAATTTATATTAATAGCATTAATAATTCTTGTTGGGAAAAGGGGCAGTAAACAAAACTCAATTATTAAAATATATTGATTATCTAAATACTTTAAATGTACATAAAATTATGTTGTTTATATTGCCTTACATACAGCGTTGGCCACAGGAAAATAAAATAAGATACAATTTAAATTTATTAATGAATAACTTTTAACTATAATATAATTAATTTAATAGACGTAAATAATTTCATTAAGAAATTTTATACTAGAGATAGGTATTACCTATCCAAATATAATTTAAGACCATGTGCCACCATTTTTCTTGGAATAACACTAGACGCGAAGCTTCAATGAAGCCCCCATATATTAAAGTTAGCAAGCAGACTTAGTTCTGCAGCATATGCTGTAAAAAAGATTAGAAATCTTACCATGTGTGAAAACAGCTAGACTTGTTTACTTTAGATATTTCCATAGCATAATGTCTTATCGTATTTTTCTATGGGGACACGCGACTGACATTGAAATTATATTTGTTTTACAAAGAAGGCAATAAGAGCAATCTATGATTTAAAACCTAAAAGAGCCGTTCTCGACAAAATTTAAAAATTAATATATTAACTTTGGCCTCTCAATACATTTATGAAAATATAATGTACGTACAAAAAATAAAGTAGTTATACAAAAATAAGTGATATTCATTCTGTAAATACTAGGAACAAACACAAGCTAGTAGTACCAGTTACTCGACTCCAGAGTCATAAAAGTCATAGTAATAATTTATTCTTGGGGCTTTAATAATTTATTTATAAAATCCCAGAAAATATACAAAATTCAACCTGATCAAAATTCAAAACCTTTATTAAACATAGGTTGTATAAAAGGGTCATTATAATATTACGGAATTTATGGATGATAATAACCCTAGGAATGAGGTGTTCGCTACCAAGCTATTTCTAATTTGTTTTGTTGTTAATTGTGTAACATACATGATTGTAACTGTTATTTAAAAAAAAGTCGCTGTGTTTCTTGCTGGTTCTTCCAAGGACAGAGGTTTTTCAAACCAGTGTTAATTAAACAAAGAGTGACTTTCAATAAGTATTATTTATAATCTATATTGAATAAAAAAGTTTCTGTTTCTATTACTGTTTCAGTATATATAGTGAATATTTATATGCATAACCTAACATATTTATTTTATATAATGCAATTTAAATAAAATGTTTAAATAAGCTGGTTTTTAGGATTCAGTACCCAAGGGTAATCTTTGTTTTGTCCATGTTCATCTTAAGACCTATCCGTTGGGAGGCACTATTTAGGTCATTGAGCATAGTGCTTAGGTCCTCCAGCGATTTTGTTATAAGGACTGTATCGTCGGCAAATTGAAGGTGGCAGACAGATCTCTAGCTAAGACTTTGGAACCCTGGTTCCGCTGGAGGCGAAAACGGGTGGAAAACCGGTACTTGAAGTCTTTTAGAAGCTTTTTAATTCCGTCCTCAATGGTGGCACTACACCCGAGGCGTGGAGCAGAAGTGCGGTGGTCTTATTCTTCAAGAAAGCGCCAACGCTCTCTTGAAGAACCACAGACCGATTTCCCTTCTGTGCCGCGTCTACGTGCTATTTTCGAGAGTCATTACAAATTGTCTTGCATGCAGACTCAATGACTGCCAGCCTCCCGAACCAGCCGGTTTCCGGAAAGGCTTTAGCACCATACATACACCCTTCACCATACCCTTCGGCAAATTGTACAGAAGTCGGAGGTACAATTGCCACATGTGGACCATGAGAAAGCTTTGATTCCGTCGAAACTTGGGCGGTGCTGCAGTCCTTCAGCGGTGCCAAGTTGACTGTCGGTATATCGAAGTGCTGAAGTGTTTGTACAGTAGAGCTACGATGGCTGTTCGAGTAAAGAACCAGAGTACGAAACCTATCCAACTGCATGGTGTAAAGACATGGTGACGTTATATCCCGAAACTCTTCACCGCTGCATTGGAAGACGTTTTCAAGCTACTGGACTGGAAAAGATACGTATTAACATCAACGGCGAGTACATGACTCACCTTCGATTTGCCGACGATATAGTCCTTATATTTTCTGGGACTTTGTTGTAATAGCGTATACATTGCCCCAAGAATAAATAACTGACTCTGTGGAGTCGAAAACTGGTATCACTAGCTTGTGTTTGTTCCTAGTGTTTACAGAGTATATAATTTTTTATTAAACTACCTTTGTTTTTGTGAACATACATTCAATTTTGTGTAAATATACTGAGAGGCCAAAGTTAATATATTTATTTAAAATTTTCTCTAGAAACTCTCTCAGTTAAGGTTGTAAATATCTCTTATGCCCTCTTCTTCAAAACAAAATAGTTTCTAAATCATGCATTTCCCCATAGCAAAATCCCATAAGACATTATGCAATGAAAATAACTGAAATAAACTAATCTAGCTGACTCGACACTACTGAGATCTCTAATCTTTTTTACAGCATAAGCTGCAGAGCTTAGTCTGCTTGCTAGTTTGGATATATGGGGGCCCCACTGAAGCTTTCCGTTGAGAGTGATGCCAAGAAAAATAGAGTTCAACAGGCTCAGTTCTTTGAAAACACATTGGTATTCAGATTTTCAACATTGGTTGTTGTAAATTTAATACATTTAGTTTTATTAATACTAGAGTCTAAATTATTTTTTTTATAATAACTTTTATGCATTAGTATGAAAACTAGGATTATGAACTTTAGCCTTCTACCAGGTTTGACATACGGATGCAAGACGTGAAATTTACAGCCAGAGCAAAACACAAAATCAAGCCCAAAAGAAAATAGAAAAATGAGACATACAAAAATAAAAAAGCAACAAATAAATTAAGCGACGCAATAAAACTAAAATGGAAATGGGTAGGTCATTTAGCGACGCTTACAGACCAAAGATGGACTGTAAAGGCAATCCTGTGGGTGGCCTATAAGGAACACGAGGCAGAGGCAGACCTCTGAAACGATGGGAAGACGTGATGAAAAGAATATCTTGCTCAAGTTGAGGCCACATAGCACAACACAGAGACAAATAGGCACCTTATGAGAAGGCTTTCACCCAATAATATATGATAAGAGTGCTGGTTCTTTTCTAGCTCAAAGGCCAATGAAAGCTAATCAGTGAGCAGCTAAGCTTTCATATTAAACTTTAGCGTGTGTAGCATATTATTTTATAGAATAATGGTGACAAACGAGCACAAAATCCACCCGATGGTTAGTGGATGCTGAGGACCATCCACATCTATCCTCAATTAAGAATCAAAATGCAGATGCGTTGTCACTTTTGAGGACTGAGATGAAATGCCTCGTTTCCAGTAAAAAGGGTCTCCGGTTCTCTAGACTCACCATACGAAACACACCAGCATAAAGCTGCTATTTTACGCTGGTATTCTGTGAGAGCGTGGGCCTACCCCGGTTGAGCTGACCCATTCGTACTACAATCATTATATGTATAATTGCAGTGCGGCTTTACCACGTTGATATTAAACTTTGTTTTGCGTTTGCACGCGAACGCTTCTGACAAAAACGGTATTACGTCACAAACCGAGCACATCTAGTTTTTTATAAAACAGAATAATAAATACAGGTATAGACAGTTGCAATTTTGTGTTATTTTCCTTTATAATTAGGATACCTTGTTGGGGCCGTATTAAGAAAAAGATCAGGAGAACATCGACTTCAAATTAAATGTTAAAGTCAAAATTAGGTACATACATACATAGTTAAAAAGAGGAGAACCACGTAATAAGAACCAATAAAATGTTTTCACGAAGCTTTATATCAAAAGCTAAAAACCAATTTACTCACAACATATTTATTTTTCTATTCTATGTTGTATGTAACTATGCGGCTAGTACGGGTTATCAGTCACACATGTCTATCACACTTAAGAAATCAATTCAAAATTGTTGGAATTTAACTAGTGATGAAATGAATATGTACTTTTAATAATGATTTATTTATGCTTATTTATATATATAACTGCAGGAATTTGCCGATGACCTCCCAATACCGTAGACCGTAACTAGCTCGTATTCTGAAAGGAGTTAGTCAAGGTGACATTTATAATCGATAACTCTAACTGAAATCTATTAAAACGAATGATGACGAATCTTAACATGAAGTCACGTGATAGGCACGTGACTGAAGATTGATTTCATTTATTTTGTAATTTTCTATTAGCGTAATCGATCTTAGGACTTCAACACCTCAGCCGACTGTAGAGCTGCTTCAGTCTACACGTGACGTCATGAAACTTTTGACAAACACCCTGCGCGCAGGTTGTGAGTGGATTATAATATGTAAAATCAGTGTTAAATCAACCTTGCCTTTCTAATTATAGCGTTTTAGTAAAAACCATACAAATTAAAAAAGAAATAAATATATAATATGTATCTACAATCAATTAAATGGCTGCTCATTAACTTCGACGACAACATACGAGAATTAAATTTACGATCAAATAACACCAACCGGTGCGGTATATATTGGTAGAGACTCTAAAGTATCGGACCTTTGCGTAAGCGTTAGAACTTCAGTACCCCTATAGTTATAATGAACCTACTAAAGTATGTCTATTAGTACCTCACTCCTCTAGACTTTTTTGGGGCTTTATTAAGTATGAAGTGTACTCAAGATCTCGAAACCGAAGATGAACTGCGCAATCGTATTGTGCCGCCTTTGACAAATTGAAAGCCCTGGCTCTGGATCCTGAACAAATTTGTTGAGCAGGCTTCAGGACAACATTATGCGGCGGTGTAACTTGTGCATTCAAGAACGTGGCGGACCTTTTGAAAATTTTAAAATTTAGGGTTCCATTAAATTTTGCAAGTAATATGCAATAATATTTATTTCGTTCAGTTCCATTATCGCGAAATAAAAAAGTGGCGGTAAAAATACCTTGACAGTTTAGTAAGATTTTATTTCGTCGCACATTGTCAAACGAATCAAAGGCCGTGCCGACAATAACGCTGCCGGCCGCCAACCGCCATGCCGCCCGCAACAATGTTGCCACTCTTCCAAGGGGTTAAGGTACGTAGTCTAAACAGAGTGCTTACTTTTACTGAATTTATTTTAATATTTATTTTGTTTGAAAATTTCACTTTTTTAATTTACGCTTTTTTATTTAATATTTAATTTTACTACACTTCTATGGACTAGTATTACTTGATTTCATTTATTGCGTATTTGTGGATTCCTTACTGTATATAATATATATTAAGTACAAATGGATATATAACATGAACCTATAAATAAAATAACGAAAAAGGTAACCAAATTGACCATACTAAATAACATTTGTTATCTTCATAAAGTGTTTACGTACATGCAGTCTTCTTGGATATTTTTCTAACGTCTTCGGGCAAGGAGTTCCAGAGCAGTGCAGCCTGAACGGTGAAGGACTTACCAACAAAATTGGTGAAATGTAGTGTGATACTTATTTTATAATTAAACGAGGAACGCAGAGTTCTATCATGCGTTGAAGTCTCATGTGAGATATGATCATATTTACGAAAACTGATAATGTATCTGATGCAATTGTTGAGAAGGCGCTCTAGCTTGTTAAGAAGATTTTGGTTTAAATCGGGGTAACACACGTCTGCATAATCAATAATCGGTAGTATAAGTGACTGTACGAGCATAATTTTAGTCTTAAAGGGAAGCAAATTTTTTAAGCGATAAAGAGACTGTAAAGTACCAGAGACTTTACGACATGTTTTAGAGATATGAACCCCCGAGCTCAGAGTAATATCAATATCGAGACCAAGATTTTTAACTAAAGATGAAAACGGTATCAAGCGATCATTATTGTAGAGGGAAGGTAGCCTCGCGGTATCAATTCTTGCAAGCATCCTTGAGCTACCTATGATCGTCGTTTGGCATTTCGTAGGGTTGACAGACACTCCGAAGCTCATGGGCCAATCGTAGATTGACTTGAGATTGTAATTCAATTTGTCGATCGCATTATGAATGTCATAGATGTCAGACTGTACATAAATTTGTTGATCATCAGCATACGGATGGTGCGAACAATCAATATTGGATGTGATGGAATTAATAAAAATAGAAAAGATTAACGGGGAAAGTATACCGCCTTGCGGCACGCCAGAAATGAGGTCAACCCACTGTGAAGTCATTTGCTCCACGTGGATAGACTGCTGATGTCCGCGAAGATAAGATGAGAACCACTCCAGGACTGACGGTGCAAACTTCAAATAGGAAAATATCAAGAAGGATATCATGGTCAACTGTGTTAAAAGCATTAGAAAAGTCTATGAGCACCACAACTGTAACTTTCTTGTTTTCCATACCCTCTCTAATATTGTCAGTTATTTTAACTAAGGTAGTTGTGGTGCTGTGACGAGGACGGAACCTAGACTGAAAAGTACTCAGCAGTTTATGTCTATATATGAAATTGGAAATTTGCTTTTGAACACAGGCTTCCAAAACTTTAGAAAGAAAAGGTAAAATTGATATGGGACGGAAGTGATTAGGGCGAGTAGGATTGGATACTTTAGGAAGGGGTCTTACGAAAGCCTTTTTCCACTGACACGGATACTGACCCGAGTCAAGGGAAAAATTAACAATGTGTGTGACTGCGGAGAGAAGGTATTCTAGTATATTAGCAATCATGACTCTACTAATATCATCGCAACCGACAGCCTTGGATTTAATTGCCAGAAGAGTCTTTCTAATTTCATCTTGATCTACATGGTTAAAAAGAACGACTGGTATGTAAGGAGACGGAATTGAAGCTATGTAAGCGACTGTTTGAGATCGGATTGAAAGGTCCAATGCAGAAGCAGAAGCAAAATGAAGATTCAAAACGTCGTGAGAAAGAGATGAAACACAATCCAACAAAGGCATTTTCAAACATCAGCTGGCGAACAATTACTTATATTGCTGGATAAATCGGCGTTTTGCAGAACGTACCATCTGATTGCATCTATTTCTGGCCATCTTAAACATTCACTTTACCTACTTCTGGTAAGCTTAAAATGCTTGTGATACGAGTGATTTACGACATTAGTCGAATTGCGGATTCGAACCCAATTCGCAATTCGACTAATCTGAGTTTGCGATCAGCACCCTGCCATAAGGCTAGCTAGGGATTACGATATTTACCATAGTGTCACGCTTGGCGAGCGGGTTGTCAAACGCAGTTTTTATTACTTTGAGTTGTTATCGGGAAGATGCTGCTGCCCATCACCTGTTTCAATTTACCTCAGTCGCCTCTTACGATACACCGGGGACGATATAGGATATTCTTACACCGCCGCTACACGGTCAACAATATGTATGGTGTAGATTTTTGGGCTACACCAGGTAAAGTAACTTGCGCGCCCTTGTCACAGTGTCGAGCGGAGCTCAGAATTCCTTTTAATTTATTCTCTAGCAGTAGCAAGTTGCTACTAACAACGATAGTGGTTACGCAACGGGGCAACTGACTTAAGAGCTGTGACGGTAATATTTTCACATTACTGGAAACAGAAAGTGCTGTTTCCATGGCTAGCAGAATTAGTCCTTTCTAGAACGTGCTTTCGGTCCCCGTACCGGTTAACAAAGAAGCGATCGCGTATCAACCATGGCAGGCTTAACAAAATAATTTGTCATTCGAGATAAACATGCCATTGCTAAATTTAGCATGAATTTTAAAACTTCAAATTAAAGTGTTTTTCTGGACCAATATGACTAAGGGATTTTAAGAAAGTGTCTACTTCTTTTTAAAGACCACGGAAGAGAAATTGAAATAAGAGATGGACAGCAGCATCTTCGTGGCATACGTAGCAACTATGGCTAATCCCTCCTATGAGGCAATCTATGGGGGAGGTCTATGTTCAGTAGTCAAATGTTACTATAAAATTTAATTGTTACTTTATATATTTACCCGATAGGTGGCACTATAGCAGAGTTATAAATAAATTTAATAAATACACTGTAAAAAAATTCGGAGTGAATGTGTTTATCAAGTTTCTGTGAAGAAAGTTTGTGACAGATAAACTCATTAACACAACACAAGGTGATCACGAATTTGGGCATGCACCACCAATGATGTTGATGAAGCGAAGTTCTATAAATAGCGAGCAAATATAACGTGTAAGGACTTCGATAAGGTTCAAACACGATGGGACAGCGTTTTATTACAATAATTTAGTTTTGAAATTGTGTTATTTAAAACGATATTAAATTAATAAGTAAGTAATGCACACAACCAATAGAATCCTTATTTTTTCTTTTTTTTCTTCTTTTTCTTTCTTTTACGTATTTTCTTTAGCGTGCAGTTTCTTCTCGGCCAGTGTATATATATACAGAAAAAAGTTCAAAAATGAATTTGCAGTCGTAAGCGGTAGCAATATGTATTATATATAATTCGGTTCAGACAGTTTTGTTAACAATACAACAATTTTGAGATCACTTGGGGAATACTCGAGGAAACACTGTTGTTTGTTGATGTAGGTATAGTGGCAAATTTGTCCCTGTTGAATCTTATTAGGTCACACGTAGGACCCTTGTCAATGTCTGAAGAGTGTCATTTAATCTAACAAGAAGCTTTAGGTGTTAAATAATTATTCTCTAAAGATTAAAGTTCAAAATCTCCATGTCTTATACGATGCGGTTAATTAAATACAGGTACGTATTGTGATACAATATCTATACTTAATTGAGAATCCACTACCCACAACCCACTTCTAATAAATATTATTCTATCAATACAATGGAGTTATACGAAAACTTTTTTAAAGTTGAATTGTCGAATCAGTTTTTTTAAATGGGTGAATAAGCCAATTGAATTTGGAGCCAAAAGAGTAAAAAATAATTTTTCCGTCGTAAATCCACGCAAGTTACCTAACTGTCAGTTTTGCTAAAATTTATAGCAAATGTTCTAGGTTTAATATTGCTTTCGTGTGTTGTGAAGGCAGAGAATACTAAAATATATATTTTGGTATATTCATATTATACTTAATTAACTGAATTATGTTTTTTTATAGAAAAGTTGTAAAGCCACGCTGTAGCGCCAATGGGCTGGCTTGATTGGGAAAGGACCTAGCTCTCACGGAATACCAGCATGAAATAGCAGCATTAGGATGCAATGATGCGTCTGGTGAGTTTTGAGAACCGGAAACCCTTTTAAATGGCACCGAAGCAATCCATTCTAGTATATAATGGTGACAACGCATTGGCATTTTGATTTTTAATACTCATTTAAGGATTGATGTAGGTGTCTATGAGCCAAAACATCCACTTACAATAAAGTGGATTGTTTACTCATTTGTCACTTGTTTTTCTTTAGTAAAACGTTTTAAACTTACGTTAAAATACCTGAAAATTTATAAGATACTAATAAACAAAAATCCAAACGGATTTTGACCTTCGTTCTATCAGTTTAGCTACAACCCAATTACCTAAAAATCAAATAGTTTCTAAAAACATTTTATCTTAAAAATGTGTAACATATAAAACAATTTATTTTATTTTATTCAGTGAATATTATTTTATTTTTATTATTTTATTAATTTCATTTATAAAATAGCTGCTAATCTAAATGAAAATCTAAACACAAATCTTGACAGAAAACAAAATATAGAACCCAATACTGCAATTTTATGTAGAATATGATTTAAATTATATCAGTTACAATTTTACCTCTCTGCTCAGTAGGTGTTATACAGCATGTTAACTATGTTATTGGCTAAGCGTCCTAATATATATTTTTTAAGTATGTTTGTTCAAAAAAAAAACGCTGTTAAGTTTCCTAATAAAAATAAAATAAAAATAAATCAATATTGCATTACACTTCAGACCTTTTAAGCCCACAATCGATTTGTTTTTACCAAGTTGCACTCACCTTCCTGCATTTTGTAGATACTTGAATTCCACATACCGCAAACCTATTGTGAGCGTAAAGGAGATGTATGAAATTGGGTGCTTGACATCGTTCGTTACAGTTATACAAAAATATGTAGGTAATAAAACGATAAATTATAAGCATAAATAAATGGTTTTTATTTCTGTAATACTTGGAACAATCATAAACACATTTTTTTAAACTGAAAAACAAAAGCCAATGCTTTTGCTATAGCAAAAATGAAACGCTTTTAAATATTTTTCTGTATTTTGTCTATGTCAATAGATAATGAAAGCTATTTTTATAATAAAATAGTCTTCATTATCAAACAAAAATCATAATCAAATCTGTAGTGATTAATATTGAATAAAAGAATATATTTAGTAAACGATTCAATAGGCCATGTTATTAAACTAAAAAAAAAACATTTGAACATTATCCTACACGGCCGAATAGGCTGTATGGTCATTGATCATTGCCTATTCCGAAGGAGACTTAACTTGGTAGCTTCGAGTTACGAGTTTCAACATTCAAGTTCTCTAGCTTGTCATGCGGCATGCGCATTTTGCATTGTGGCTGTCTTTTGGATAGATTTCGTGTTTTTTCTTTCGTGGATTTATTTAACTTCACCCTTGGCTTTTCTCTCAAATCACAGGACAGTAGGCTGTTGCACCCACATAATGAAAATAATGTGTTACTTAAGTTTTGAGAGGAATAGAACAGAATGTACAGCCTCCGGCTGCTTTTCACGATGACATTTTATTAATAATTGCAGAAAATAGTTAAACAATTGAAAAAGGTTGAGTTTTATTTTACTTTATTTAATAATAACTACAAAACTGCATTCTTTTGTGTTCTTTTCAATTTATTCAAAACATTTATCACAAGAACGAGCGACTTTACTACATAACCTACAAATCATAAAACATAAAATAAAAACAAAACCCCAGGTCCTGCAAAAATATGATTTTTTACATAAGTAGCAAATGTTTAAATCTTCAAACTAAGACATATTTTAAGTTTATTCACGCCGGGCCCAAGCGTGTATGGAATCAAGTTCATCTCCCTTGATACCTTCGCACTGGTTATGCTGCCCCATCACCAGTCTACTAAAATTGCGCTCTGCATTTGTATTCGGAAAGTTTAAATGGATTTCTAGTCATCAATTCCCAGTCATCAGTCGGTCGCTAAAACCAATCGGCACCGTTGGAAGGTGGGTATAATATTTAGAGAAAATGTTTGAAAGGCAACAAGTATAATAAGTAGGATGAATTTAGAGGGAAGATAACATAGCAAATTTTTTTTAAGAAAATAATAACGGAATTTAACGAACTAAAATGAATAAAATAATTTCCTCATAGTAGCTTGTACATTAAGTGCTAAGACAGTGTACAAAAAAATTAAAGCCCTGACTTCAGAAGCCATTATTTGCAAATTATATTATTCTTTAAAAGTTTAAGTTAAAGTTACAACCTATATACGTCCCACTGCTGGGCACATGCCTCCTCTCATTTCTGAGATGGTTTTAGGACAAGGAAATATCCGCCGCGCTGCCATAATGCGTGTTGGCGAACTTCACATGTCTTCCAAATATTTTTTCTTATTTCTCAGATATGCACGATGTTTTCCTTCACCGCCGAGCACGTGTTATATCAGCACTTAAAATTGCAATTAACAATTTCATTAATGCAGGCGGGGATCGAACCCAGGTTGCTCCCGTACTGTGAAATTTACAGTATGAGCTTAGCCCCTGAGCTACCACGGCTTATATTATTCTTTATAGTTCTTTAAAGTTAACTTTTAATTTTGATTAAACAAAAACAAAAAAAGTTTAATTATGTGACCCTTTTGAATGTACAAACGATTTCATAAACTCAACATAACAACTAGAATGTCGTCTAAATAGTATGTTTAAAAATTTCATCCCCTATTAATAAAGAATAATCATTAAAATTGGATCACACTTGACGAAGATATCGCTTAACTTACATACAAAAAAACACACAGTCGAATTGAATTTTTAGAAGTCTGCTAAAAGAGTAGGTGAAAGAGGTTGTAAGACGAGGTTAAGCTCTGTTAAAAATAATGAAAAAATCGGTGTAAAAGTGCATTAAAAAATTAAATGAATATTCTATTTGTTTTTTTGTATTGAGACTTATCAGTTGCTCAATAGTTACATTGCAACGTAACACACTCTTTTTGATTCAAGTTACATGTAATCACGGTATATAACATCTCTTAAATACGATTTTATTGCCTACGTTTTTTGTAAAGAACTTTAACCGAACGATGGCAGACGATCTATTACGCGTTATAAATGAAGCAAGCATTTTCCAGCCTTTATCGAGGTCTTGGCATGCGCACTTAATGTGCAGCTAGTGAAGATTAATTGATACCTCTTAATGTCGTAGTTTTTCCCAAGACTTCCATTAATTTTATAGCCGTTGGAAAACTTAAGCACATCTTAGATGGCTTCATCGTTTTATGTAATGAATGAAGAGGCAGCGTCTCAGCGCATATCATAAAAATTACAAAAAGAGACTTAGACGTTAATTTCTGTTACTTTATTATTTGTGGAAGGAATACTTTAACGGTTATTAAAATATAACAATCACTTTACAATTTTAGTTCTAGATGAATCAAAATGCAATCGGAAAATAAAAGCCACGGTAGATCGAGGATAGGACACAAGTGCGTACTATTAGCACATGAGTAAAGAAACCGTACAGTACAGAGGCAAAGCTTCTAATGAGCTGTCAAAATTTTTAACTATTTTGGTAGGGTCGGCACAAGAGGATAAAATTAAATAAACAAAACATTTATAAGATTTTATTATATATTTAAGATAGAATATTTTCCGCACATTATATTGGCCGCACATCGTCGGGCGTCTTTCTCGACATAGAGAAGGCGTTCGACATTTTGAATAGTAATCGATGAGAGATGTACATGTCTATGGACCACAGCAACCACTTACCATCAGGTGGACCGTGTGCTCGTTTGTAACCCTTATTCTATAAAAAAGCAACGCTAAGTATGTGTTTAAATTTTTCGTATTATTTTCTCGTGCAGAAAAGGCAAAAAAAAGAATGTTCACTTTATTTCACCTGCCTGTTAACATGTTAAAACCTTTCTATTTTATGCACATCTATGGCACAGTACCTTTCTAATGATATCCATTATAAAGTTTAATTCCTCTTTTATTTAATTAGTACAAAAATATAAAATATATAACAATTAATGTCACTTTTAGGCACTGTGTAGGACATAGTTCAACTACTACATACCACTATTACATAACAACAGCCTATTAACACTCCTCTGCTGAACATAGGCCTTTACATAGATTGTGTCATAGGGTGGATTTGCTATAGTTGCCACGCGGGTCGACAGCTGCAGTTTTTTGAGTTGATAGATGCTGCTGTCCACCACCTGGGGTCGTAAGAACGACCATGACGATTCCCACGGGATGACATGGGGTAGTGGACTCTCATACATTCGCATTGGAAAAATTAAATGAATTATTTAAAACATTACACATTATTCTTTGCAGTCGATAAATAAAACCACGATAAGAAATCAGAAATTCTGATTGATTTAAATATTCATTAAGATGTAAAAGTGTCTTTTGTTCGCCTGCAGGCATCTCTGGATATCACGCTACATATAAAAATTTATATTTCAAGAGAAATTGGAATTTTCAAGAGCCTCGGATTGCGGAAATAACGTTCTCGAAATTTTGAATTTACTCTCTATTTCATTTTCATGTTTCATGTCACATTTAATGTTGCTTGGAACTAAAGAAATACTGATATATATATAATTATATATAATTAATTATAAATATATTATTAAAATTTAGCCTAGATCAATCCTTTTATTGCTGGATTAATCTATTTATGTATCTATTTTTGGTTAGATGTTTCATTACAATCATTTCAGCCATTTCGAAGATTAGCTCGGACAAACAGATAGACAAAAATTTTAAAGAGCTAAATAGAAGCCAATTATTTCTAAATTGCAGACAGACTTCAATTTTATTTATATGTGTGTATGTATAGATTGACACACTCATATGCAAAATTACAACATGTCTTACAATGCTGTTTTATTTTTAAATGATATTCAAAACACAATAATTAAATTCTGAAGGACATTATTTTGTCCGTCAATTGTGTAATTGACAGACAAAGTGCAATTTGAAACGTATCGTAACTTATTTTAAAACCTGGAGATATATTAAAAAGTTAGATAAATTTAGAAGAAATTAAAAGTAAAAAAATAAATAAATTGGCAATTTAAAGCAGTGGGAACGGTAATTCGCTTTATTATTTTTTGGAAAACAGAAATTTGTTTAAATAAAAAAGTTAAAAAAGGGATAGAGAAACTTAAATATTCATGATGTTTTTGGTTGCAATCGTACTGGAGAGTACCTGACAGTTTTTGTTTCAATAAAACAATTCCACACTTCACAAGTCCATTGCTGATGGGCCTCCGCAAGGATTGCCACAAAGCACAGACTTCTTGCATGTCTTACCAGGTCGTACTCCATCTAGTGGGGGAGCGCCCTACACTTCACTTATCGGTACAAAGCTGACACTCAATAACCTTACATTCATGTATTCTTTTTTATTAATTATCTATCAATTAGCATATTAAATAATCGTTGGAAATAGGCCATATTAGGCGGTTCTATTGAAGTCACAAGTTGCAAGCTGTGGTCCATGTTAATTGATTTTAACAGCAATCTAACTATTCTAATAAACAGGAAGTGTCGTTGTAAAAATTCCTCAAGAAATTCCGTTGATATCATTGATAAATAGAGCAGCTATTTGAATGAGCAAAGTCGAGAGCCAGATACCAAATAACTGTAAAATAAGATAAATATGAGAAGTCCATAAATTTAAAAGTAGATTTAATAACTTCTTTAAGTGTCTCTTTAGCACTTTATGTATCCTGCTTTATTCTTCCACCCGTAATGCCAAGAAGCACAGTTCTGAGCTACCTTTGAGCATCCATTGACTTCCTGAATTTTCTTACCGGGTCGTCACTCTATCTAATGGGGGCGCCTGTACTTTGCTTAACGGCACGAGGTTACCACTAAAATCATAACTAGCTTAAATTAAATCCGTAAACGCTTTAAGTTACGTCGCAGCAATTATAGCTGCAGGAATAATGGTTTGACTAGACCGAAGAACAACCACGCTCTGACAGAACAGTAGTCCATAAAATTACTGCTCTATGTTTCCTATAGTAAGTGATGACAACCAGAGACAGGGCATTCTTTCATAGTATAACAAAGAGTTATGGTGATACAATAGAACCCATTAAAGAATAGTATGAGTAAAGTAAGAGGAGACGGGCGGCAGCATATATAAACCTAAGGTTGCTAACCCGCCAGCCAAGTGTGGCAACTATGGCAAAAATGTTCAACTATAGACTATTTATGAACAGTAATTAATTAATAAATGAAAAAAAAATAGATTTAGATGTCTATGGGCCATAGCATCCACTTCCTATAAGGTCAACTACTTGTTCGTTTGTCACTCTTACTTAAAAAAATAAAGCAAAAACTTCAATACATAATTTACATTAAAGTACATTTCTTTAGTGAAAATATTATATTATTTATATAAGAAAAAACAAGGGCATAAAATAATACATTTTCGGTATATTTATCTTGCCGCAAGCCATCTTTGGATATCACGATGCGTATTAAAATTTATAATTCACGAGAAGTAAGAATTTTCTAGAGCTTCGGATTGCGGAGAGTAACGTCCTGGGGGATTGGGATTTAGTTCCAGTTGCTCATTTCTTATCCGGCTTTACTATTTTTATATACCTGAAATTACATAAATTTTTACTTATTAAATTAGAACGTTAAAAGAAATTAGAAATAATGTAAAATCGCTTTTTGCATGACCAATGCAGTATATTAAATCCCTTTTTTTATCGTGGGGAAATCCTTATGTATACTTTCCACTGCGGGGGCAACGAAGAGTATATGCCGGAGTCCTACCGGCTAAAACCCTACGGTGGTCACCACCAGCGTATATGAGGATCCGGGATATCCGTTCGGAACGCAACCCCTCTCTCGCTTTGCTTTATTAAGGCACGTCCCGGCAGTCCTTACCGCCCCAGCACCCTTGCAATGCTATCACGATGTCTCGGAACCACTTTCGAGTCATCGTCCTTCTCGGGGGTTAAGGTCCTTTTTTGAGTGCATCATAGAACATGTTTTCGTTACTGAATGGTCTGTTATTGCTTTCAATTCTCAATATAGGTAATATAATATTGTGATATTTACTTAAAAACCACAAGAAATAGAATACCTGTGGAGTTTCTTTCGCATTTTTTCTACGGTTAGAACAACCTGATTTTTAGGGTTCCGTACCCAAAGGGTTCCGTAACCCTATTACTAAGCCTCCGCTATCCGTCCGTCCGTCCGTACGTCCGTCCGTCCGTCCGTCCGTCCGTCCGTCCATCCGTTTGTCAGTCTGTCTGTAAGCGAGCTGTATCTCATGATCCGTAATAGGTAGATAGTTGAAATTTTCACAAAATGTGTATTTTTATTGCCGCTATAACAACAAATAATAAAAATTGAAATAAATTAAAATTTTAAAGGGGCTCCCCTAGTAAAAACGTGTATTACGATGGTACGGAACCCTTCATGCGCGAGTGCGACTCACACTTGGCCGGTTATTAAATGGTTGATTTGAAAAAAATGACATTAGACAAACGAAATTTTATTTTATTTGTACATTAAAAATATATTTCATTTCACATGAACTAAGTCAAGTCTATGTATTCAGTTCATTGTGTATTCAGTACAGGAGTCGGTGGGTTCTGATAATAAAGGCTTACTACGGAACCAAGTTTGCTAAACTGGCTATATCATAGCATCAAAGTGATCAAGACATAAAATCCTCTTGCTCGTGCTCTAATTCTAATGATTTTATCTAACTAATATCGACTGCCGTTCATGAACAACTGCCACACCAGAGGAATTGCAGGAGCGTTGCTGGCCTTTTAAAAAGAAGTAAACTCGTTTCTTAAAGGTCCCTAAGTCGTATCGGTACGGAAAAATTGCCAAAAAAATCGCGTAAACAATTCCACAAATAAATCGTAGTAATACAACGAAAGTTTTGTTCTTCGGAAGCAAGCGCCTAAGGCTAAACAATATTGTTTGTAAATTGAATTAATGTATTCACCCTTAAGCACCTTACATCAGATTGAAACTTATATCAGAAATCATAACAATTTATACTAGCGATCTACCCTGGATTAACCTGGGTAGTTTTATGTATTTAATTAAAGATATAAGATAATCAAAGACCATTTATTTTATCAATTTTTCGTTTTTACAAAAAGTTGTTTTGAAGTGAAACATCTATAGCGGCGGGTCAGACTGATTATTGGCGTGGCGACGCGTCGCTTGATCACCTTGATAATGTTATATCCAACACTTTTGTAACATACTTCAGTTATCATCGACCACTTGTCGCAATAATACCGTCGGAGGCAACATCGAATACAACTATTACAGAAGTCACAAATTAAAAGAAATGAGTTGTCTCAATTTAAAAAAAACTGTTGCAGTTTTTAATTTTTGCATTTAACGAACATAAATGTTTATTGAATAAACAGTCATATTATTCTTGAAAAAATTCTTAATATTTAATTTTTCATAATTCCATATTTATTTCCCGTCGTAAACTATCCTTTTATGCATATTACCTGTACAAAATAATTTCGACGTTTCACATCTAACGAATCCGAGTTTTTCTTTTATTAGAAGTATGTTTGACAAACTAGCATACAGTCCACTTGATGGTAAGTGGATACTGTGGCCCATAGATCTATATCTATTAAGAATCTAAAGACTCTTTTCAGATTTAACGTTGCTGCGCGTCGCCTGTCTGGTTAGTTTACTGTAATGTTGTGAATTAAGAGGGTATTTGGTAATTGTCAAGGAGTGAACGATTCGATGTGAGACTGGAACATTAATATACGGAATAATAAATGAACGACTTTCATTTCTCATTTACTTCTAGCGTAAATGAGATGGTTATGCCACTTTTATACTTGGTAGAGTCATGCTAGAGCTATATCATGGCTGCAGCGCTAATGGGCCCGCTCATCTAGGGAAGGACCACGCTCTCAGATTAGTGCTGCTGCGTTTCGTATCATCATCTTAGTCCTCAGGGTGACAACACATGTGCATTTTGATTCTTAATCGAGGTCGATATAGATGTCTATGGGCTACAGCATCCACTTACCCTCAAATGGACCGTGTACTCATTTTCTATAAAAGAAACTATCTATTGGGACTATTCTGGCATTGCCAATAGTCGCCTCCAATGACACCACAAAACGGGGTATTCATCACCACTTACCACCAGGTGGGATTGTGGTCAAGCACTGGCTTGTAATAAGTAAAAAGAAAAGCTAATTGTCAATTGTAAATATAATTTTATACCGTGTGGTGGCGGTGCGGTGTTAGAATATCTACTACCCCATATCATCCCGTGGGTGTCGTGAGAAGCGACAGAGGGAAATAAATCAGGAGATAGGCAGCAGCGTCTTCCTAATAACGACTAGAAAAAAAAATTCAGTTGCCAACCCAAATACTATACAACCCAACTAAAATAGGGCTAATATGTATTATATATAATTTTTTCCTTTAACTGAAATACTATTGCGTACGTCAAAACAGGACCCATGTCAACATCCAAAATTAAAAGGAGTTTTTGATCTTTCGGCAAACCTTACAGGTTTAGAGTGTCCTCAGCAGGGACGTTTCAAGTACCTACGGGACGTTCCGATAAATGTTTCCAAACAAAATTTTTCGTTCATTATTTTACACAAACATTTTTGTATGTTTCAATGTCGGTATTTTTTTAATGTCGGTAGCGCAGTGAATAGGTATTAGGCAGCGATGCTACTGATCGTGAGTTTGAATCCCGTTAGGATCAACAAATTTGTGACGTACAAATAATAATACCAGATTCAAATATTTTTCAGTGCGCAATTTATGTATGGAAAGTGCCTAGATGATACAGTAGAAATTCGAAATACAGAGCCTGTGTAAAGAAGAATATGCTATAATACACTGCTGATTGATGGGCGATACTTTGAAGGCGAAGTTATGGCAAAAAATCCATCCAGAAAAGCTGAATCTAGATTTCAATGACGGAGATAAATTATAGTTAGCAAGAAATTACAATTTTGAAAAGGCATATAATCAGCTTATACATAAGTCTACTCGCTTGAACAGACAAAAGGCATTTTTTCGGATTCAAGATTAGAGCAATCCGATCGGATTCAAGCGGGTCGCGAACACAGTCAAAACGTCACCCTTACGGTTGCAGCCTATCAAAGTCTACTGCTGAACCCTACGTCTACTTTTCCCATTTTTTGCCTCTCCCCTCGCTAATATACCAAAACTATATTATAACTATAAACATGACACTGGCACTTCAAACTTGGGGCTAATTAAATAAGTGATTAAACAGCAAGGCTCTTTAATAGGCTAATAATATAATTCCTTTTGCTGACTTATGTTTGTCTCTTAATTAATGTTCTGTGCTCGTAAGCACTTTCTGTCTTAATTTCCAAGATTGACTAATTCTTGATAAAAAATTCAACTGGAAAGCTGACAAGGGATTTCATTTTAAATCTACCGTTGGTGGTGATTGAAATTCGAAAATATAAAAAGTACCCTTCGAATTTTAATAACTGAACACAAAGAAAGTAGATTAATGAAATATATTGGGTTGTTGCATTACTTTTATTTTAAAAACAAAAATAAATTGTATTTTTAGTGGTGTCATTGCCTTCAAAATTCAAGCAGTGCATGAATTTCTTAACGAATAATCTTTACTTTTTGATTGAAAGTTTAGTTTTTCTCAATATCGTTTAGAATTTGAAATGGTTTGTCCTTCAAATAATTCTGTAGACAACGGAAAATGTCTAGTGCTTAAAGGAATGTGGAAATATTTCCCAGTTCAATTCTAATAACATATTATTTTGATCGTGAAGCGGAGGTCTAACAATATTCACTACTCCATATCGTCCGAAGTCATAAGAGGAGACAGAGGTTACAAAGCAGGAGGTGGGCAGCAGCGTCTTCCCGATAGCATCGAGAAAAAACTGTGATTGCCAATCTATCACTAGCGTGGTAACTACGGCAAATACTCCTTATCTAATATATGAAAATTAATGTTTGTTTGTTCGTATTTTATGCGCTGCCATACCGTTTATCAGGTTGTGGTAAAACTTTGTCAAATTATTGCTTGGACTTGTGAAGGGGTGTAATGATGGTCATGATGATGATGATATCATTCAATTTTAATGAATGTATTATCATTCCTAATTAAACAATATAAGTCTTCCAAATTTAAAACAGTATTTCCACAATTATTTCTTCTGCGGCAGCACCGCGCCGGGTACCAGCTACTATATCAGCTAAGTTATAACTTTATTGTAATATAACATTGCAATTTAATTTAATTTTATACGTGGTAGATGCTGCAGCTATATTAGTAGTATAGTTGTAGCACGAATAGGTCGGCTCGACCGGGGAAGGACCACGCTCTCACAGAATACCAGCGTAAAATAGCAGCTTAACACTGCTGTGTTTCGTATGGCCGGAGACCCTTTTTACTGGAAAAGAGGCATTCCATCTTAGTTCTCACGGGTGACAACGCATCTACATTTTGATTCTTTATTGAGGATAGATGTAGATGTCTATGGGTCACGGCAACCACTTACCATCAGGTGGACTATGGGTGGACCCTATCCTATAAAAAAAAATTCTACAGCAACAGTAAGAGGTACATAGCATATGTAACAGGGACTGGCAAAGTTTAAAGACAGTTCCCAACGAAATTTGTTGCGAGATATCAGCTTATTTTGGAACAGGCTACTGGAACTGTTATTGCAAAAGAACAGAAACAGATGGAACAGGTTTCTTACTTTACCCAGTACAGCCCAGTCTTAGTCTGAAAGTGGACTTTTATTTATTTATTTAGACTTTTTAGCCGAATTCAAAAAAGGAGGATTTAACAATTTAACTGTATGTGTTTTTTTTGTAATTGTCCCCTAAGGGTGGCAAAATAGGGGTTGAAGTTATTGATGGAACTATTAGGACGGCATTGAGATTGTGATATTCTTTAGTCTAATAAAAGTGCGGTCCTTTTTGTAAGCTCTTTATTAAAAGTTAGTGTTTTTGCACAAATGGTACAAAAGTGGACTCAACGCTTTAAGATGTTCCCTACCAATCAACCTATATAAGTTAGCAAAGGACCCTAATAAGAAGGTGAGATAAAATTTGAATAGAAGATAGTAACAAGCTGTGATGTGCAGCTTTTTTTTATTTATTTGCTTCCAGTTCTAAGTACATAATACATACAATCACAATCTGCCAAACTATGAAGACAGTTTGTCGGCAGCAGCTCTCGTGGATACACATATTTATGTACTACTTTTATACAGAACACAAAAAAGGAAAAATAAAAATAAAATACAATAAACAAAACTTATTAACTACCAAAAAGTAAAAAACTAAATAAATAATGTAACAAGAAATTAAACAAAGGATATTGAAGTTCTTAACCGGCATACGACTATGGACATAGAGAAAAGTAATGCTTTCTCAGAGTATTTATTAAATTATTTTTACTTTTTATATTCCTTATTAAAATATGAGGTAGCTGATTAATAATTACGGGCGTTATCCATCGTCTTTCACGTTTTCCATAATAATTTTTGACATTTGGGACATACAGCTTAGGTGTTCTAGCTAGTCGTGTTGGGTACGCATACTCTCTTTCCTGTTTATATTCAATATTGTTATATTGTTCAATTAAGATAGACATTTTGACTTTTAATTCTATAGGCAGTATACCACATATTTTAAAGAGTTTATTATAATCTTTATTAATTGAGTTCATGGTTTTTTATCTACTAACATTTTTAGAATTCTCATTTGCAAGTATTTAATTTTATTTAGGTGAACAGGAAAAGTGAGACCATACGCGCTCAACCCGTAAGAAATTATTGCATCAACTAATGCGTACTAAAGTACGTACATAATACTTCTGGGTATTTTAAACGTTACATTTTTAATTTACAGTAAATTGATCTTAATTTATTACATACTGAATCTACATGAATGTTCCATCCAAAATGACTATCTACATTTACTCCTAAGTATTTATAGGAAGACACAGTTTGGAGGTTAGGACATTTACAATTAATTTTATTTTGATGCAGGCATTCGTATGTGTGTCCTATTATTTTTATGGATATAACTTTATTTTTAATGTAGGGAGATAGAATAGACTTAATTTTTAATTATTTACATCAGATAACGTGATAAAATATGAAGTTGGTAAATTGAAACCTATGCCGACAGACACCCAATATATTCAACCAAAGAGCTTCTTTCTTAATCTCAGTTTTGTGTACACAGTACTAGATACTGTGCACACAAAATACACGTGTTGTGTATAACAGTGTTGTTAGCCATTTTACCAAACGTGATAATTGTGGTAAATCATCCCTATAATGGCCACCGGTCTAGATATTAGGTCCTTATATATGAAATTGCCTTTTTGTACGGGAGCAATATAAAGTCAATTTTTTTTGTAAAATATATTTAATTAATCAAAGTATGCACCGTTGTTATTTATGCACTTTTGCCATCTCATAGATAGTTCATTGATCCCTTTACTAAAAAAAACCATGGGGGCGAGAATCAATAAACTCTTTGAAGGCGGTTTGGACTGCCGCATCGGAGTTGAATTTTTTTCCTTGTAAGAAGTTGTCCAAATTCCGGAAAAAATGGTAATCTGTTGGAGCAAGGTCCGGGAAGTACGGTGGATGTCGCAAACATTCCAATTGTAGCTCATCTAACTTAGTGGTTGTTTGTTGTGCAGTGTGTGGTCTTGCGTTGTCGTGAAGCAGCAGTGGCCTAAAGCGATTGACCAATCTCGGTTGTTTAACAGTTAGTTCTTCCTTCGTGGTTTGCAGTTGCTGACAAAAGATATCTCCCGTAATCGATTGGCCAGATTTTAGAAAGCTGTAGTGAACGACACCGGCGCTACTCCACCAAACACTCACAAATAACTTTTTCTGAGTCAATTTTCGTTTAGGGCAGGATTTAGCTGTCTCTCCAGGGTTCAGTCATTGCGACGAGCGCTTCCGATTATCGTACAGTATCCACTTTTCATCACAAGTAATGATTCGATTTAAAATCCCTTCATTATTGTGTCGGTTGAGTAACACAGCAGTCGACGCGTGTTTGCAAGTTCGATTCACTCAATTCATGAGGTACCCATCGTTCAAGTTTTTTTACTTTCTCGATTTGCTTCAAGTGGATTAATACAGTTTTATCACTTACCCCGAAGCCTGCAGCTATCTCTGAAGTGCTTTGTGATGGATCCGCTTCCACAATAGCCTTTAATTCTTCATTTTCCACTTTGGTCTCCGGCCGTCCACGGGTTGGTTCTGAAGGTCGAAATTTCCAGAACGAAAACGTTGAAACCAAAAACGTACTGTGCTTTCTTTTGCGACACCAGCGCAGTACACATCATTAATCCTTCGAGCTGTTCCTGCAGCACTGGTGCCACGGTAGAACTCGTACTCGTAAATATACCGATATTTCATGTTTTCCATTCTGCGGTAATAAGCGACGCCAAAGAACAAAATAATGAGCAAAAAACAAATGAATGACTGTTTTCAAAACTCAAATGTACCAGCTAAATTAATTTATAAATTTGAATTTGGAATTCTTAACCAAAGAGGAGATATTTCAGATCAAAATGGTCAGTACGACAAAACGCTAATTTTTGATGCCTTTCGAATAAGTATTCAGTAGCATTCTAAAATTAAATTTTATCAGTTACTTATAATTCGTTTATTTAGCAGAAAGTAGATGGCGCTATGTTGCACTAATTCTAGGAAAGTCAAAACTATACTATATTGTAATATCAGCTATAGAAGGGTGAAGTGCGACTGGCTCAAGAGCCACCCCAAAGCCGCGAACATTTATTTATTATATAAAAAAGGCATAAAGATGTTGATTCTGTAAGAAATCTGTTTCTGTTAAAAAACATATCGTCAAATAGTTTTTCATCACATATTATCATGAAATAGCAATGTTGTGTTTAGTTATTAATATCGTTAAACGATCTCTATTCATTGATTTGGCTAAGCTATATGACATGGTCAACAAACATTGATAAATATCTTGAAATGACACCATTTCACGAAGTGATTTAATAAGAGTTTTACAATAATTGCAGGCAGACCAGTTTTAATTAGTTTACAAACAGATAATACAGTATGAAACGTATGAAATTTGAAATGTTTTTTAATTCATAAAAATATCAATTTTTATACGTTTGATAGATGTCACCATTATCTATTATTTTTAAATTTTAATTATTACACTTTTAAAATAAAATATCGATTAAATTAAACGTTAGGATTTTTTAAATCATTTTATAAATCTTATTATTTAAACATATAAATGTAAGTTATTTATATTATTTAATTTATTAGTTACTAAAGGCAATATATAGGATTTTTCATTTGATGATAGATGGCGCTGTTTTGATAATTAAAACGTTTATCGTCGGCGGAGCTTCAAATTGTTATGCAAGCTTAAAACTAATTTTAAAGTTTATTTACAAATATGATATTTATTTGAAAAAATCACCCGCTATCCCGCCTATAAACTAACGTAATCATATATAATAGAAAATTAACATCTAAAGGAAGAAAAGTACTTAACCTTCTTTTTTAAGCTCCGTAATCGGATAAAAAGTAGCGTGTATGTTGCCCAGAGTTACTATCTACCTACAAATAAAATTTAATGAAAATCGGTTCAGTAGTTTTTGCGTGAATCGGTGATACACAGACAGACAGACAGACAAAAATTCTAAAAACCACTAATTTGGCTTCAGTACCCTTTATTTCGTCCCCTGGACTTGTTTTTTCAAGAGTATATTAGAATTATTTATTATATGTATAGATACTGGCTGTTATTACCTATAAAACGACACAACAGTGAGTGCACTAATAAGAAAAAACCTGTAAAATTATGATGTTCTGCAGCCCCTGAGCTATCACAATTCTAAAAAAATAATACGCATATAAATATCCACAACATCATATTTTCTTTGTCATTTCTTTACTTATTTATTAAATAAAGTACGTCTATACTTGACTAGAATAAAGTACGTCTAGTATCTTGACAACCCTAGTAGCATGTAATTTATGTAAATAAAGGGCCTCAAAATCAAAAGTAAGTCGTAACTAAAGTCGAGTCTAAGAGATGGCAACAAGCGGACCAGTAGATCATCCTTCCTGCAGAATGAAACAAAAGTCTATTTCAGCATCGACAAATCGCTTCTGCCGGTTCACCGTAGCATCAATCATTCATCGTGCCCGCTTTTCGGCGGCCGGCCCATTGTCGGCTCTCAAAGAGCGCACGAACGTTCAATCATCGATTTAATTAAAAAGCCGAGCAGTCAAGCCATTGTTCCTACCGATAAATTGTAGGAAAAACCCTCCTATTCCAGCTAGAAATCGTAACGAATCTAACACTCGAAAATATACTACAATTTTTAGTTGAAATGTTTCAGAATTTCTAAATTAAATAACTTAAGAAATTCTCACCGTATCGTGTAGGCATAAGAGAGCTTACATACTTAGTCTGCAGCAGCATCTTCTTAGTAACAGTTCAAAATAGTACTAATATAGTACTAAATAGTACATTACTGCAGTTGAAAGTCGCGTACCAAGTGTGGCAACTATGGACAATGGAGAAACCCGTATAAGCCAATCTATGGACAATACGTAACACAGCAGCATTGAGCTGCTTCTTCACGCTGATATTCTGTGAGAGCCAGGTCTTTCCCGGTAGAGCCGACCCATTCGTGCTGCAACCTTAATGTAGCCGTAACCTGGCTTTACCACGAATGAAAAATCTCACATAATATTAATCATGTTACAACATAATAATCTTCGTGTGTACATACATAGTTGGTTATTACGCCTCCCAATAGGAATTTTGAGAAATTTAAATCTATTTATGAAATATTTAAATCAATGCTCGACCACTATCCCACCTGATAGTAAGTGATGATGTAACCGAAAATAATAAAACGCACTGTCTTCGCTTTATAAAAACATATTTAATCTTGCCTTGAAGACATCATTCACATTTATCACATTTTCTACAAAATACAATTATCTTGTTATTTATCCGACTTTAGTATATTCAATTATATTTTATGTTTATAGCGCTATCATTATGTCGTATAGTTGCGGCATAGGAGCCTATATCATGCAATTTCGTCCCTAAGATTAAATGCCTCGTCTTTAGTAAAAAGGGTTTCCAGTTCTCTACACTCACCATTCTGTTCCCTTCGGCTGCATAACCACTTACCATTAGATGGGATAGTAGTCAAGTGCTGGCTTAGAATAGAAAAAAATCGTATTTTTTTAAATAAATATCATTGTAAAGGTAAAATATCCTTGCTAACATTTCCTATTATATTAAATCGCTAAACGTTTCTATAGAAAACCACAACAAAACGACCGTGCCGCGTTACACAGCTAGAAGCCATCCATCATATTTGTAACTGAAATTCACGTATGTTCTAAACAGTAATTAATTATATAATGATTTCTTATATTTACGCGAACACTACATTCAATTTAATAACTTATTTTTATTAATTCCCGACGTTTCGGGTGCTTTACAGTACCCATGGTCACGGGTGACTGAGGTGATTGACGTCCCGATGTCAGAGTTACCCGTAGTACCTTCAGCTTTTTTAGTTATTAATTTTGGTCCGATCTACGCAGAATGAACTTACTGTGTCTTGAAGTCTTGCAGTGGTATGCTTGGGTTTAGTTTTAATTTTATTAATTACAGGATCCCAAGCAGGTGGTAGTACCCAGCCTCCCTCTCTATTGAAATTAGGATGTTTTTTTAATTTCAATAGCCTCACGTATCATCCTTGGCAGGAATCGATGTTCCTATCAAATCTAATGTAATGGCGGGGGCCGTCTAGGATATGATCACAAACTGCAGACTTCCCGGAACGTTGGTGCTTCACGTCAGCTATGTGTTCTTTTACGCGGGTTTTTATTGATCGTTTTGTTTGCCCTATATATGAGAGACCACATTCACAATTAAGCTTGTACACTCCTGCATCTTGTAGCGGAATATTGCACTTGACGGATGGTAAGAACTGACTAATCTTCTTCGGCAGCTTGTAGAATGTTCTAATAGAAGCTCGCTTCAAGATGTAGCCAATATTGTCTGTGATACCTCTGACATATGGTAGTACAGCAGGCAGACGCTCGACTGTGGCCGGCTTGTTGTAGTGCAGAACCTGCTTGACGTGCTGAAGCTCGGCGGCCAGGTGTTTGCTGTCACAGATCCCTCGTGCTCTCTGTAACAAAGATTTGCCCACGGTAGCTAACTGTAAAGGATGACCTTAGTCCCCCGTGACCATGGGTGCTGTAAAGCACCCGAAACGTCGGGAATTAATAAAAATAAGTTATTACACGGGATATAATCCGTAAAAGTAGTTTTATTCAATGAGTACTTAATTATATCTAAAAAAAAAATATTATGCAAGTATTTCACTTCTGAAACAATATATGAGTATGTTTTTGAAGTAAAACTTCTTTATCGACGAAGTGGCGAAATTTAGTAACGTTTTCACTTGTAACGTTTCACCGCCGGGGCTGCATGAGTAATAAAATTAAAAAAGAATGATATGTTGTAAAGAAGTTTCACTTCGTACGTGTGAACACAATTACATGCACAATTTTTTATAAATAGAATAATAGTGACAAACGAGCACACAGTCCACCTGTTGGTAAGTGGATGCTGTGGCTCATAGACTACATCCATCCTCGATTATGATTATGAATCAATACAAATGCGTGTGGATCGTCCCTGAGGCTTAAGATAGAATTGCCCGTTTCCAATTACAGAAAAATCATCTCCAGTTCTCTACACTTATCATATGAAACACGGCAGCATTAAGCTGCTATTTCACACTGGTATTCCGGGATAGCGTGGTTCTTCCGGTCGAGCTGACCATTCGTGCTACAACTTTAATATAGCTGCAGCACGACTTGTATAATAATTAACTTTATTAACTAACCTTTTTAACTATAATTAATACACAGTTCTTGATTTGTTGCATTTATGAGCTCGTTAGTTTAAGCAATTTTATTTAAAATGTTTGTTTCTCATTCTTGGCATGCCGTGATAACACGTATAAGGATTATGTCTTGTATCACACCATTATTATTGTAAGTTGTAGCTTTAAGTCATGATGTAATCTGTTGTGTTCTCCAATAATTAAATAATAATAATAATAAAGACATTTTTTTTATAGAAGAGGGGGCAAACGAGCATGTGGCTCACCTGATTGTAAGTGTCGAACGCCACCCACTAACAACTGCAACACCAGGGAAATCGCAGGTGCGTTGCCGGCCTTTTAAAAAAGAGTAGGCTCTGGTGGTGAACCGCCAATCATCCAGATGGTATGGATGGTATCGCGAGTTTTGTCGCGATGTGTGATATTGAAATTGAGTGGCTGGAATTAGTCCGAACAATTTCTCAGAGCATGTTAGATGCGATAAAATACGAAAAGAGGTGCAACATATCTCGCAGTGCCAGTGAGTCAAACCGATCAGAAAGAGATCGGTCGCCGACGATTCGAACCGCACTGCATTGGATGTGATCAAATGGAAGGAGCTGGCACTGGGGAGCCCCAACCCAGAGATGGGAACAATATTCCATGTGAGGCCGAACCTGCGCCTTGTAAAGTAATCAGGCGTTATGTTTGTGTGTGTGTCGTTTTATACCTTGTTGAAGTGACAGGTGGTTTTCTTTAAACTAAAATACGCACCATTACATTTGTCACATGGACTTAGCCAATTCATTTTCACGTCTTTAATGAGATTTTTACTAGGTGGTATACCACTTTTCTGCCTATGGGGTCTACGTTCCGCCCTCTTTACCATTTTTGCCGCAAGCAGTAGAGCATGCACTGGTTTGAAGGGTATAGAGAGCCAGTATAATTACAGACTGCGAACATTCCATCATAGTCCCGGCACAGAGGTGACAACAAATCTATAGCCTTCTTTGTTTAAAGTTGGTTACATGTGTCTATAGGCTGCAGTTACCATCAGATTGTGAGTTCGTTTAGCACTTAAATTTTCTCTAAAAGACTGCAATTATATTATCATTCATCATCATTACATCCCATCAAAAGTCCACTGCTGAACATAGGCCTACCCCAAAGGAACGCCACAAAGCTCGGTTCGGAACCACCTGCATCTTAGTGCTCCCAAGATTTACGTTGTGACATGGACGTTACATATGACTTTTGTTTTGTCCATGTTCATCTAAAGACCTATCCGTTGGGAGGCACTATTGAGGTCAATGAGCATAGTGCTTAGGTCCTCCAGCGATTCTGCCATAAGGACTATATAGTCGGCAAATCGAAAGTGAGTGATGTAATCGCCATTGACGTTAATACCGCATCCTTTCCAGTCCAGTAGCTTGAAAATTCCAATGCAGCGGTGAAGAGTTTCGGGGATATTACGTCACCATGTCTTACACCTCTCTGCAGTTGGATATGTTTCGTACTCTGGTTCTGTACTCTGATAGCCATCGTAGCTCTACTGTACAAACATTCAGCACTTCGATATACCGACAGTCAACTTGGCACCGCTGAAGGGACCGCCGCACCGCCCAAATTTCGACGAGTCAAAGGCTTTCTCATAGTCCACATACGGAAAACAAAGTGGCAGATTGTACTCTTCGGTCTTCTGTACAATTTGCTGAAGGGTATGTATGTGGTCTATGGTGCTAAAGCCTTTTCGGAAACCGGCTTGTTCCGGAGGCTGGAAGTCGTAGAGTCTGCGTGCAGAAAGGAAATCGGTCTGTAGTTCTTCAAGAGAGCGTTATCGCCTTTCTTGAAGAACAAGACCACCGCATTTCTGCTCTACGCCTCCGGAGTAGTGCCACCATGGAGTACGGAATTAAAAAGCTTCTGAAGGACTTCAAGTAATAGCTTTCCACCCGCTATCAGAAGCTCTGCTGTATTTCCATCCTCGCCCGGGGACTTGCTGATTCAAATGTGCTGGAGAGTCATTCTAATCTCGCTCAGACTGATGTCCGGGATATCATCGGAACAGTGTCGGATAAGACTTGCTCTTGGATCGTTACTCACACTTGCGTGTGGCTCCAACGATGATGTGTACAGCTGCCCATAGAACCTCTCAATCTCACTCAAAATCTCAGGTGTCCCGGAAACGACACTGCCACACTTGGTCTTCAGCTTCGACAGTTGGCTCTTTCTGGCAGACAGATCTTTAGCAAAGACTTTGGAGCCCTGGCTCCGCTCGATCGCTTCTTCAATACGAGCAGTATTAAAGTTGCGTAAGTCTCGCCGCATGCATTTGGAGATCTGTCTGTTCAGTTGCCTGTATGCTATCAAATCTACTGAAGATTGCAGCTTCATTTCTCGTCTAACAGCCATGAGATTAAGAGTGTGATCGGAGAGTTTTGCGTTCTTCTGCAGCGGGCCTTGCAGAACTTAGCCCCGACCGCGTTAAACAGTTGAATACAGGCCTATTTAAGAATACATTTAAAAAAATATTGACTGCCAAAAGCTATTATAATGTTAATGACTTCCATCTTTATGAATGTAATAACTAAAAAACCTATTTAATTACGCTGCATATACACACTGTTAATATCATTGTATTGTTTATGCCATTGTATAATAGTTTTTGATAGGAAATATAATGGACATTTATTACATTAAATTATACATGTTGTGATTCATTAATTAGTAGATTAGATATCTTTTGAAATAACTTATTAATTATCTGTTATAGATATTCTTCTTTTTATTTTTTCATATTTTTACACCAACTATGGTCAAACATGTTGATCCAAAATTGCAATTTTCAGACCAATAATAAACATCAAATGTATTAATTATCTACACATAATTTTGCAAATAAATATATTTTTATCTTTATTTTTACCGCATGGACAGTTTCCACTTCTTCTTAGTTGCATTTCAATCTTCTAGGCACTGAAAACGATTTTGTAACTCGAGCTGAAAGTTTTCGGGACTTTGGATTAGAGCACGAGGGGGACGGAGCGTTGAAATCATTAGACGTGACCTCTCCAAACTAACGTTTAGGTTCAGTGTGCCTCTCACTATTTGGTGATTGCTGCCAGTTTTCACCCTCGCGATGAAGTCACCTCATTTTTTTGTCGAACCATCGGGGCTGGACCAGGTCCATTTTCTGTGGGGCCGCTATTGGAAAAAAGAGTTCATCATAAAGAGTCCCTCTTTATCCATAAAGTCGGCCAGCTGCTGGCCCCTTGGGTTCCGTTGCCCTATTCCGAATTTCCCTACTTTCAGCTTACCGTTCTCTCCTGCGTCTAGTTTTGCATTGAAGTCTCCCAACGGTCTAACATTCCCGGTCTAACATTCCCGGTCTAACATTCCCGGTCTAATTTTCCCGGTCTAACATTCCCGGTCTAACACCGTATATTGGATTTTGGAGGAATGCATGGCTCTAAATATATCCTCATACATTTCCTCTACCTCCTCATCGGGATGTGCCGAAGTTGGTGCGTAAACCTGTATGACCTTCAGTGAATACCGTTTGGTCTACACACTCCCAATCTTTACAACGTTGTTAACGAGAGACTTGTGGACGATAAATCCGACACCTCCTTGGGACAGATGGTCGCCCTCCCGGTGATAGAACAAGTTGCCGGATTCGAGGATTACCATGTCCTCCCCCTCCCTTCGGACCTCAGATAATCCTATAATATCCCAGCGCAACTTGTCTATCTCTTCTTCCAGCTCCAGGATCTTCTCATCAGTCCTCAGGGTGCGTATATTAAATGTTGCCAGGTCGAGTCGTCTTAGGTGGCAACCGAGCCTCCACCGGAGATTCTTAACACATTCCGTTATGATAGTCGAAACCGTAGCCAGCAATAACGGGGCCGCTGGGGACTGGGGGCCATTTATTTGTGTCGATGCTCATGGGACTATATTGCCATAGTTGCTACGCTTGGCGAGCGGGTTGGCAACCGCAGTTTTTATTGCTTTTTGCTGTTATCAGAAAGATGCTGCTGCCCAACTTCTGCCTCAGTTTCCCTCTGTCGCCTCTTACGACACCCACGGGAAGATATGTAGTGGGTATACTTACACGCCACTTCACGCTATTACATTAACAGTTTAATGAACAAAGGAGGTAACTATATAAACCATTTTTATTAAACATAATTTTCATCAAGATGCACACAGAACACGTAACAAAACATAACCATAATGAAAACTACACATTTAAATGAAACTAGTTTATGCGAATTTTATCGCTTTTCTTTTTTTTCAATAAACGCAATAAAATTAGTATGAACTACTTTCATCTAAAACATAAACATCTAATTCTATTGAACTTTGACATCTTAACTTCACATAATTCACCGTATTAATAAATTTTCAACGTTTGTAACTTTTCAGAAAACACTCATTCATTGCACTGTGTGAGGTGCATTGACATGACAAATGTTGCCATAAATCTAAACAAAGTGTTGCCGGAGCAGGTAAATTGTACATGTTTAATTTATTGTTGTGCCACTCCACGCCTCTACGTGTATTACATAAATAAATTTAACAATATTCTCGCTTTTTCAGTAGGTGGTGCGGATCCTTTTGACTTCTATGAAGCTTGTCTGGGTAGCTAGCAATTTCTTAAATTTAAAAAGAAAACTGTACCCAGACCTGACTCAAACCAGGATTTTTTTATAAGCCGTACAAACACTTGTTCCGTGTGGGATTCGAACCCTCGTTCGAACAACTCATTGCCGAACCACCGCTCTACGGAGCCGTCGAAACTTTTTTTATTATTGAATAAGGGTGACGAACGAGTACAGAGTCCACCTGATGGTAAGTGGATACTGTGGCCCATAGACATGTACATTTATCCTCTACCACTAAGCCTTACTACAGACCAAATTTTTGTCATGGCGGCCAGTCTCGACGGAGACTAGCCATATGCACAGGACTCCTGTCCCCATGTCCTGTCCTTATAATACCCGAGTATATACGAAGGACAGGTGTACTCTCTATTCCTTATCTCTCCTTTTCTGACGGGACGATAATCTGATGAGATCAGGCGCAGGACCAACGTCTTTACGTGCTTTCCGAGGCACTTGGATGTAACACCGCCATACACTTGACTGCTACTGAGAATATCTTGTCAGAAAAATCCAATAACTGATTTTCACCCGACCCAGGATTTGAAGCCGCGACCTCAAGATCATCAGTCGTATTTACGACCACTAGACCAAAGAGGCAGTCTGTCTGTGCTTATAAATGTGTTCGTATGTGAATGCATATTAAGTTATTATTATGATGAATATAAAAAATACTAGGGGTAGCGTGCGTGCGTTCGTCTGCGAGATAGATGTACTTTTAGGCTTCATTGATGGGAAAAATACCCGTGTATTTAACATTGTATTCTTGCCGACATTTAATCATAGCCTCTGTGTTTTTGTAATATTTGAGTTATATTTATAACAATGTAGTTAACACACATGCCAAAAATAATTTTAAATAGTTTTTGTCTAAAATAAATTAATTTTAATTGTATAACAGCTAATTCATTCACTATGATTGTGCCAAAATAAAACTACCAAAATAAATAACAAGGAAAACTTTTTCATTCAAATTTTTGTCTAAGCTGAGAACCTAAAATATACTGGACTAGACATTAGATTTTTGTAATATACTAAATAGTTAAAGTTTTAAAAAAGGAAAAACAGATTTCAAACAACTAAAAAGAATATTTTAATAATTAATAAGTATCATCTGTAGTCTGGGTTTTAATTGTTTGATAGGTAGGTACTTCGATTTAATTATATAATATCTTAGCACCGACTTAAAAGCTATTAAATTTTATAGAAATTATTTTATTATTTTAGTTTTTTGAAGATGGTTTTTAATTTTTATTAAGTTTAAATATTTAACACTTTTGAGTCGACTATATTACAACAGATTCGTAAGGTGAATTGAAAATGGGCCGGTCAAATAGCTAGAAGAACCGACAACCGATGGGGAAGAAAGGTTATCCAGAGCAACGTCGTACCGTTAAGCGAAGTGTGGGGCTGCTCACTAGACGGAGTGACAATCCGCCGGACCGTGCTTTGCGGCATACATTGGGGCTGTAACGATGTAACGATGACGATGATATCACAACTACTACGCGATCAATTACGCATCTAGAACGTGGTCTAAAATGTTCATATACTGTTCAAATTTTACCCTTAGGAGTGGAATTGTTTTCTTTAAATTTATATGGGACTATCCTTCAGGTAAGGCCTATTTATTAAAGAAGAATCATTATAAAATGTTCACAATTGGTGAAAATATCGCGTAACATACATACAAAAATAATGATTTACGCGAACAATACACAATAAATAATACTATTGTTACGGATTTTATCGCGTTTATTTTTAATTACCGATTATTTTCCTTACTTTTTATTCCCGGCATTTATATTTTATTATAATAATTAAAATGCTAAAAGTACTCCGGGCTAACGTCAAACACCTCAGTCCTTGGTGACCATGGGTGTTGAAAAGCACCCGCAACTACGTAGTACTATTATTTATTCTGTGCTGAAACGTCGGCAATTAAAAATAAGTAAAATTAAATGCGATAAAATCCTTAAAAAAAGTTTTTAAAAAAAGTCAAATTGAGAGCCTTTGTCTTTTTTTGAAATCGGCAAATAATTTAAAGGTTTGAATTTTGAGTCTTGTTATTGAACTTCAAATCTGTAAGAGAACTCGTTAACCTAGAAAATTAATAAACCGTTTGCTTTTCACTGCCATTAATTTGAGAAAGCTAACATCACAAGAGGATAAATATTAGGGGTGCTAATGAAATGGCACCTACAATTTTATCAGATTCGCTGCCCACAATCTTAATCACGTCTTTCATTTAATTTTCTGCAAAAACGAGCAAAAGGTGTTAGGGATGAGCACATCTCTTCTGATTAAATTCTGTTATGTCACATTGATTGATTATTAAGGCAAAATACTTTAGCGACTAATTCAGATGTTTTTAACACGCTTTTATTAGCTTTGCGTGTATCTACCTATCTATCTATCTATGTAACGGAAACTTTTAATGTAATTTTCACCAATTTGCAGGACCTGTGACAATACAATAATTTAATAACTTTACCCTAGTATCCTAATCAGGATCACCAAGATAAAATTAAATAGTTACCAGGATCACCACAGCTCAATGATCAACGCGTGTTGTTTAAGTTTTTTTAAACTCTATTATTTTTCAATCAATTTTAATTCAGAGACTTTGCTTCTATAATTATGGCAATCCCTTCGTACCTAACGTTAGTAACTAGCGACTTGTCCCGGCTTAGCCTGGATAGGATCTTACAATGTGGTTTAATTTAAACTTCAGATAATCAGAGGCCATTTATTTTATCAAATTTTCGTTTTTTCCAAAAAAAAAAAGATCTTTAAGATTATCGAATAGACTATATAGCCTAGATCCTTATATAGCCTAGATTGCTCTGTTCGTTAAGTTTCATCACAATCAATACAACCATTCAGAGGATTAGCCCGGACGGACAGAGAGATATTTTTAAGTGGTTACTTATGTCTTAATGTTATGCAAATAACTCCCTAAGCATAATAAAAGACAGTTATTTCAATATTACATATAGACACATCAATTTTATTTGTATGTATAGATGTATAGATTATACAGCTTAATTACTTTATCTACTTAATAAAACCTAGCACAAAAGGCGTGTAAAATTTTCGGACGATAGTTGAAACTAATTCTAACCCTTTTTATTCAAACTTCATTTTATAAAGTTTGAGGAATTTTGTATATTTTTTGAGATTTTGTTATACAAATCCCTTTTCCTTCCTCTTCAAAATTGTGTGAAGTATAGTATATTATAATCTTTAGATAATATTCTCCAAGTGGCGCATTCTCAAAAAGGCCTATGTCAAACATTGGACCACTGTTAACATAATATTTTATTCCAATAAAGATTGTTTAAAGCTCTTATTGACATGAAAAAGAGCGGCACAAAAAAACTCAAGGGTCTTTTTAACACCATGTCATAATGTTATTTAAAACTTTAAAAGCTTTGAACCATTGGTATAATATGAAGACGTGAATATTTTGCAAATTAGTTTTTTTTTTTACTTTAATAAATAAGCATGTCATTATTATTTTTTAATATAAAACTACGTAAATTCCAGAAAGTATGTAAATAAATTAAATGACGTTAAAACAAAATTTCGTCCAGAAAAAAGTAGTTTTCAGAACCGAGTGGATAAAATAATTTCCTTCAGCAATATTTGATAACATAATTTAACTTAATGTACGTACACTTAACTTTTATGCGTACTTCCACACGTAAAGAGGGAACCAACTATAAATTTTAGCAGCCAAAGAGATCCGTCAGCACTAATAACGTTAACGTGACGTTAATTTTGTCTCAAGCGCCGTCATATTTTGTGCCTCTGATATAGAATTATAAAGTGAAATCAATTATATTATTATTATTATTACATCTAAAATTAAATTGACTTTTAGAAGTAATAATAATAGCGTTTATTTTCTCGCCCCAAACAAAATTACATTTAAATTTGTAAATGAGTAACAGTTAAAATAAAAACTTTGGCTATGCATTACAGATTAGCCAGGTCTCCGCCTCATGTTTGTTTTATTTAGTGTCTACACAATAACAAATTAAGGCTAACTCTGCAAGTTATTTCTTGACTATTACAAAGGTTTGCGTGGCCGTGCGAGGTTGTGTGTGGGCGCATGGTTTCGTGCGTGTGTTTGTGTATGTTATACTGAATATAAAGTGTAGTAAGCTGTTTTATTGGTAATAATGATTAATTGCGTAAACAAGAGAGCAAGTTGAACATCCGCTCTCACACTTTTACTATTTTCAACAATTATAGTTTCCCGGTGTATTTCCGAGATCAGAAGTGGGATCTCCTGTCGTATTTCTGACATGAGAAGTGGGATCTTGTGATGAAGTTCTGACACATTCATATTGATTTTGTGAAAGGAGGTATAATGTAGGTCATACTAACACATGTTCTGTGTGAACGCACGGTTTTGCATTTCGCAGTCGAAGTCTTAGCCACTGGGCTAAAGAGCCGACGATTGATTATTTATTGGGGCTAATTACTCCATTTTGTCTCATGAGTGTCGACAGAGTTGACTATAGAAATGCCAGATAGATCATAATATGTCCTCTAAGAGATGATTGTATAACCGGATTAATGGATACTGTAAAATAAATAGTAAATAGTAATAATAAATAGCGAAACGGGCAAGGTCAAACCGCGCAACTCAGATTTTCAATTGAATATGAACAATAATTTAACTCGATCTGATGAAAAAGTTGCTATAGTTTTTGAGAAAGATTTTCCTCATTTTCCTTTTTTGACAACAAAATCATTAAATTCTTCTCCTACTGTCGCCGCATCATTGCTTAAACAAAATGTAAAGGCTTGTTCAAATACTTTTAAATTCCATAGAGTATTGCCAAAAGATATCGTTAAATATTTTAAAACTATTGATGTTAAGAAAACGGCAGACTTATGGGAGATTTCCGTTAAAGTTATTTTATAATAGATAATAGATATAATAGCACCTTATCTAGCCACTATATTTAATACAAGCGTCGAATCTGGTGTGTTTCCTGATTTAATGAAACATAATAAAGTCATACCTTTATTTAAATCTGGTAGTACATTAGACCCCGCTAATTTTAGAACCATTTCTGTACTACCAACATTTAGTAAAATTTTTGAAAAAATTATTTTAGATCAGATCTTAGGTTTTTTAATATTAATAAATTGATACATAAAAATCAATTCGGTTTTACAAGGGGTCGCTCGACGACTGCCGCTGGAGTTGAGCTTATTAAACATATTTTTTGTTCATGGAGAATTCGGAGGATGCTTTGGGTATAATTTGTGACCTTTCCAAGGCCTTCGACTGTGTTCACCATGAGACATTAATCAGGAAGCTACAGTACTATGGTGTCAAGAACACAGCGCTTAAACTTATTATTTCATATTTAAGTAATAGAATGCAGAAAGTTATTATCAATAGTAAAAGTTCTACCGGGTCACCTGTACTAATGGGTGTCCCTCAGGGCTCGATTCTCGGCCCATTCCTCTTTCTAGTATATATTAATGACTTGCCTTCCCTTGTAGGGGATAATCATGATATAGTATTATTTGCTGATGATACTTCCTTGATTTTTAAACTTAAACGTCAATCATTTAAATGTGACGAAGTGAATAATGCTATATCAAAATTAGTGCATTGGATTAACGTTAATAATCTAAATTTAAACGGAAATAAAACTAAATGTATTAAATTTACAACAACGAATGTTAAAAATCTGGGTACTAATGTGTTTTTAATTGGGAAGAACTGAGCCCTGTTGAATCCATCATTCTTGGCATTACTCTCGACGCAAAGCTTCAGTTGGGCCCCCATATATCCAAACTAGCAAGCAGACTAAGTTCTGCAGCCTATGCTGTAAAAAAGATTAGAGGTCTCACTAGTGTCGAGACAGCTAGATTAGCTTAGATTAGATTTCAGTTATTTCCATAGCATAATGTCTTATGGAATTTTGCTATGGGGAAATGCGGCTGATTCAGAAACTATTTTTGTTTTACAGAAGAGGGCCATTAGAGCTATTTACAACCTAAAACCAAGAGAGTCTCTTAGAGATAAATTTAAAGAAATAAATATTATATTAACTTTGGCCTCTCAGTATATTTACGAAAATTTAATGTATGTTCACAAAAACAAAGGTAGTTTTAGTAAAAAAAGTGATATACATTCTGTAAACACTAGGAACAAACACAAGCTAGTGATACCAGTTTTTGGACTCCACAGAGTCAGTAATTCATTCTTGGGGCAATGTATACGCTATTACAACAAGGTGTCGGAAAGTGTACAGGATCTCTCTATTACCAAGTTTAAATTTTTTGTTAAGCTGAAACTGTATAAAAAGGGTTATTATAGTATAAATGAATACATGGTTGATGATCACCCCTGGGAATGAGGTGGTCGCTTCCAAGTAGTTTCTACAATAAATTTTGTACTTAAATAGTTTGTACAACCATTAATGTAAAAATTACTTTAAAAAAAAGTCCCACTGGGTTTCTTGCTGGTTCTTCCCAGGACAGAGGTTTTTTTTTTCGAACCAGTGGTAAAGTAAATAATGACTTTTAATAAGAATTACACATATAATCTATATTGAATAAAAAAAAATGTTCTATTTTTATTGTGCTCCAAGAATTTACATCCATTCACTATTAGGAATCAAAATGATAATTCGTTTTCACCCCTGAGAAGTAAGGTTGGAATGCTTCGTTACCAGTAAAGGGTCTCCATTTCTCTTCCAAAAGTAAATGTAAACGTAGTCCTCTCCAGGTCAAGCCAACCCATTCGTTCTGCGTCATAATACAGCTACATCTTGACTCTATTTCTGTAAAATGTTTGTTAATATTACTAAGATAACCTCTAGTCAAGTTAACGGGAGCCGTCGAAACTTTTTATTATTGAATAAAGGTGATGAACAGTACAGAGTCAAAGTGGATACTGTGGCCCATAGACATGTACATTTATCCTCTACCACTAAGCCTTACTTTATTCTTCTTACCTTACTTTTTAAGTGCAACGCGCAGAAAATAACTTGACACCCGTGTAGAATACGCTTCCGCTTAGTTTTTTCACGCCGCCAACTCTCAATACGCTCTGAAGTCATTCGAGCGAGAGTATTAATTCTTATAAGCAATAATCTATTAAGAATAATACAAAATTCAAAGAAGAAATACAAGAACACAAAATATTTTTTTATGAGGTATGTGTTTAAATATCCTACAGACCAAATTTTTGTCACGGCGGCCAGACCCGATGGAGACTGGCCATCTGCACAGGACTCCTGTCCCCATGTCCTGTCCTTATAATACCCAAGTATATACGCAAGCACAGGTGTACTCTCTATTCCCTATCTCTCATATTCTGACGAGACGATAAACTGATGAGATCAGGCGCAGGACCAACGTCTTTACGTGCTTTCCGAGGCACGTGGATGTAACACCGCCAATTACTTGACTGTTACTGAGAACATCTTGTCAGAAAAACCCAATAACTGATTTTCACCCGACCCCAGGATTTGAAGCCGCGACCTCAAGATCATCAGTCGTATTTACGACCACTAGACCATAGAGGCAGTCTGTCTGTGCTCATAAATGTGTTCGTATGTTAATGCATATTAAGTTATTATTATGATGAATGCTCGAATGCCCCCTCTTCTATAAAAAGAACATACTAGGGGTAGCGTGAGTGCGTTCGTCTGCGAGATAGATGTACTTTAAGGCTTCATTGATGGGAAAAATACCCGTGTATTTAAAATTGTATTCTTGTCGACCTTTAATCATAGCCTCTGTGTTTTTGTAATATTTGAGTTATATTTATAACAATGTAGTGAACACACATGCCAAAATTAATTTTAATAAAGAAATTTAAAAAAATACCAGCAAATGACATCATAGTTTCTGTTTAGAATAAACTAATTTTAATTGTTTAACAGCTAATTCATTTCACTATGATTGTGCCAAAATAAAACTACCAAAATAAATAACAAGGAAAACTTTTTCATTCAAATTTTTGTCTAAGCTGAGAACCTAAAATATACTGGACTAGACATTAGATTTTTGTAATATACTAAATAGTTAAAGTTTTAAAAAAGGAAAAACAGATTTCAAACAACTAAAAAGAATAAAATATTTTAATAATTAATAAGTATCATCTGTAGTCTGGGCTTTAATTGTTTGATAGGTAGGTAATTCGATTTAATTATATAATATCTTAGCACCAACTTAAAAGCTATTAAATTTTATGGAAATTATTTTATTATTTTAGTTTATTGAAGATGATTTTTAATTTTTATTAAGTTTAAATATTTAACCCTTTTGAGTCGACTATATTACAACACATTAGTAAGCTGAATTGAAAATGGGCCGGTCAAATAGCTAGAAGAAGCGACAACCGATGGGGAAGAAAGGTTATCCAGAGCAACGTCGTACCGTTAAGCGAAGTGTGGGGCTGCTCTCCAGACGGAGTGACGATCTGGTGAGATATGTGGGAAGTCGATGGATGTGGGTGGCTCAGGGCCGTGCTTTGCGGCATACCTTGGTGCTGTAACGATGATGATGATGATATCAAAACTACTACGCAATCAACTACGCATCTAGAACGTGGTCTAAAACTTGAATTATTTTCTTTAAATTTATATGGGACTATCCTTCAGATAAGGCCTATTTATTAAAAGAGAATCATTATAAAATGTTCACAATTAGTGAAGATATCGCGTAACATACATACAAAAAAATAATGATTTACGCGAACAATACACAATAAATAATACTATTGTTACGGATTTTATCGCGTTTATTTTTAATTACCGATTATTTTCCTTACTTTTTATTCCCGGCATTTTAAATTTTATTATAATAATTAAAATGCTGAAGGTACTCCGGGCTAACGTCAAACACCTCAGTCCTTCGTGACCATAGGTGTTGAAAAGCACCCGCAACTACGTAGTACCTTTATCTATTCTGTGCTGAAACGTCGGCAATTAAAAATAAGTAAAATTAAATGCGATAAAATCCTTAAAAAAAGTTTTAAAAAAAAGAGTCAAATTGAGAGACTTTCTGTTTTTTTGAAATCGGCAAATAATTTAAAGGTTCGAATTTTGAGTCTTGTTATTGAACTTCAAATCTGTAGGAGAACTCATAAACCTAGAAAATTAATAAACCGTTTGCTTTTCACTGCCATTAATTTGAGAAAGCTAACATCACAAGAGGATAAATATTGGGGGGTGCTAATGAAATGGCACCTACAATTTTATCAGATTCGCCGCCCACAATCTTAATCACGTCTTTCATTTAATTTTCCGCAAAAACGAGCAAAAGGTGTTAGGGATGAGCACATCTCTTCTGATTAAATTCTGTTATGTCAAATTGATTGATTATTAAGGCAAAATACTTTAGCGACTAATTCAGATGTTTTTAACACGCTTTTATTAGCTTCGCGTGTATCTACCTATCTATCTATCTATGTAACGGAAACTTTTAATGTAATTTTCACCAATTTGCAGGACCTGTGACAATACAATAATTTAATAACTTTATCCTAGTATCCTGATCAGGATCACCAAGATAAAATTAAATAGTCATCAGGATCATCACAGCTCAATGATCAAAGCGTGTTGTTTAAGTTTTTTTTAAACTCTATTATTTTTTAATCAATTTTAATTCAGATACTTTGGTTCTATAACATATGGCAATCCCATCATACCTAACGTTAGTAACTAGCGACTTGTCCCGGCTTAGCCTGGATAGGATATAACAATGTGGTTTCATTTAAATTTCAGATAATCAGAGGCCATTTATTTTATCAAATTTTCGTTTTTTCCAAAAAAAGATTTTTAAGATTTTCGAATAGACTATATAGCTTAGATCCTTATATAGCCTAGATTGCTCTGTTCGTTAAGTTTCATCACAATCAATACAACCATTCAGAGGATTACGGACAGACAGACAGATATTTTTAAATGTGATTACTTATGTCTTAATATTATGTAAATAACTCCTAAGCATAATAAAAGACAGTTATTTCAATATTACATATAGACACATCATAATAAAACCTCGTACAAAAGGCGTGTAAAATTTTCTGACGATAGTTGAAACTAATTTTAACCCTTTTTATTCAAACTTCATTTTATAAAGTTTTCAGGAATTTTGTATATTTTTTGACATTTTGTTATACAAATCCCTTTTCCTTCCTCTTCAAAATTGTGGTAAGTATAGTATATTATAATCTTTAGATAATATTCTCCAAGTGGCGCATTTTCAAAAAGGCTTATGTCCAACATTGGACCTCGGTTAACATAATATTTTATTCCAATAAAGATTGTTCAAAGCTCTTATTGACCTGAAAAAGAGCGGCACAAAAAAGCTCAAGGGTCTTTTTAACACCATGTCATAATGTCATTTAAAACTTTAAAAGCTTTGAACCATTGATATAATATGAAGACGTGATGCTTTTGCAAATGTGTTTTTTTTACCTTTAATAAGTAAGCATGTCATTATTATTATTTAATATAAAAGTAGGTAAATTCCAGAAAGTAAGTACATAAGTTAAATGGCGTTAAAACAAAATTCCGTCCAGAAAAAAGTTTTCAGAACCAAGTGGATAAAATAATTTCTCTCAGCAATATTTGATAACATAATTTAACTTAATGTACGTACACTTAACTTTTATGCGTAATTCCATACGCAAAGAAGGAACCAACTATAAATTTTAGCAGCCAAAGAGATCCGTCAGCACTAATAACGTTAACGTGACGTTAATTTTGTCTCAAGCGCCGTCATATTTTGTGCCTCTGGTATAGAATTATAAAGTGAAACCAATTATATTATTATTATTACATCTAAAATTAAATTGACTTTTAGAAGTAATAATAATAGCGTTTATTTTCTCGCCCCAAACAAAATTACATTTAAAGTTGTAAATGAGTAACAGTTAAAATAAAAACTTTGGCTATGCATTACAGATTAGCCAGGTCTCCGCCTCATGTTTGTTTTATTTAGTGTCTACACAATAACAAATTAAGGCTAACTCTACAAGTTATTTCTTGACTATTACAAAGGTTTGCGTGGGCGTGCGAGGTTGTGTGTGGGAGCATGGTTTCGTGCGTGTGTTTGTGTGTGTGTTTGTGTTTCTTGGGGAACCAGTTTAGAAGGATAATTTTGCATTTGTCGGCGCATCTAGATAGGATATATAAATATGTATATATATGTATATATATATATATATATATATATATATGTATGTATAGTATATACATATATATATATATATATATATATATATATATATATATATATATATATATGCATGCATATATATATATATATATCGGTGTAGGTGCCGATGGCGAGAGATCCCGTCGAAGTCATTCTACGTCCGTGGTGGTTCTCCTGGTGCAGGCAAAAAAGGTTTTTATATGTAGTAGAGCCATGCCGCAGCTATATTACTGGTATAGTTGTAGCACGAATGAGTCGGCGCTACCGGAGAAGGATCACGCTCTCACAGAATACCAGCGTAAAATAGCAGCTTAACGCTGTTGTGTTTCGTATGGTGAGTGTAGAGAACCGGAGACCCTTTTTAGTGGAAACGAGGCATTCCGTCTTAGTCCTCACGGGTGTAATCATGATGTCTATGGGTCACAGCAACCACTTACAAGGCATGGAAAATCGTGTTTGCGAGAGGCTGCCCTGTGTTACATTGAGATGAGTAGTGTTGCTGTTGGTTTGCATACTTTGGTGTTATCATGTAATTATGTCCTTCACGTTACACCAGTGTGTAATTGTGACGGGGACATAATACGGTATGGTCGAACTGTATTTGCCTATACTGAATATAAAGTGTAGTACGCTGTTTTATTGGTGATAATGATTAGTTGCGTAAGCAAGAGAGCAAGTTGAACATCCGCTCTCACACTTTTACTATTTTCAACAATTGTCGTTTCCCGGTGTATTTCCGAGATCAGAAGTGGGATCTCCTGTCGTATTTCTGTGTGGGATCTTGTGATGAAGTTCTGACACATTCATATTGATTTTGTGAAAGGAGTTATAATGTAGGTCATACTAACACATGTTTTTGCGAACCCACGGTTTTGCATTTCGCAGTCAAAGTCTTAGCCACTGGACTAAAGAGCCGACGATTGAGTATTTATTGGGGCTAATTACTCCATTTTGTCTCATGAGTGTCGACAGAGTTGACTATAGGAATGCCAGATAGATCATAATATAGCCTCTAAGAGATGGTTGTATAACCGGATGGATGGATGCTGTGCTCCAAGAATTTACATCTATTCAAAATTAGGAATCAAAATCCTAATTCGTTTTCACCCCTGAGAAGTAAGGTTGGAATGCTTCGTTACCAGTAAAAAGGGTCTCCATTTCTCTTCCAAAGTAAATGTAAGCGTAATCCTCTCCAGATCAAGCCAACCCATTCGTTCTGCGTCATAATACAGCTGCAACTTGACTCTATTTCTGTAAAATGTTTTTGTTAATATTACTAAGATAACCTCTTTCTTTCATAAAAGTTTATCGCCTTGTTTATTTAATTATTAATTTATTTGCTTTTTAGTGTGTTACATAAGAAGTTATTGAATACTATGTATTACACGTCTACTATTTGCAAGTCTTTAGTAAAGACTTGCAAATTTGTTTTATTTTTAACTTGCTTCAAATTTCTTTGTGTAAAACTAGCCTTTTCCCGCGACTTCGTCCGCGTAGAAGAAAATGGTTCTAATAGGATTTTAATTGGTTTTATACGTTATTAATTTTGTTATAATATATAAAATATTATGTTAAAAATTATGAATATTTATAAAATATAACAATCTTTATTATAGGGTAGGGATTTTTATGAGAAGGTTAAATAAACATGAAAATAAAATAAAATTTCGTTATATTTTATGAACACGAAGCTCGGCCTTTGATCTGGTGAAAGTGACACGGGGGTATTATCTTTTTACAAAGAAATCGAAATACTACACCTACCGCAGTATTTCTTAGTAAATAATATTTTTTGTTTTTCCTTCGGGTGCTAGAATCACCAGACTACTCTGTGGGCTTACCCTGGAACATTCCACATACAACTGACCGTGGGTGAAGCAGCTTTCTCTCAAGTCTACTCCCGCTACATTAAGAGTTTGAGCTTTGTTTATGGTTATGGCGAAGCAGACTTTGATAGGAAACTGCACTCTCTTGAATTCAAATGGGCAATTTGATGGTATTAGGGAATCCTTGGAATAAATACAGATTCTTCTCGAGAACAACCTGTCAGTATATTTGCCTAGATTACATTGCGATGCAATGTTTTCACTTGCAATCTGGTGCCATTGCATAATTTTGGTGGATTTATATTGCGCAGCAACATTATTGGCGCGCCAACTCTCAATTTTAATATGTGAGTTGGAAGACAGGGAGGCTTCAGTGTATACAAAAACTCGACCGGATAATAAATGGCATCATCAACATGCGACCCTTAGAATTATGTCAAAAGTATTTCATTTATGAATAAGGCTTGTTCGTTCTTTGGTGTTAGGATGGCACGCTCGCATAACCATTCTGCGGGTTTATCGTGAATATTATGAATAATTGGGTAAATTTTATCAATAAGCTCTTCTACAGTGGAAACAATTGTACCTAACTCTGTAGGGAGAATTATATTACTATCCAGTTCCGGGAAATCAGCATTTCCTATTTTAAGCAACAGGTCTGAGAACTGAGAACTGTGGCAGTAACATCTCCCCTAAGATGTACTCTCATATTTTTGGTAAGGCTCAGTTTTGTCACTGAAGGCCACAAATGAGATCGCTTCCGCACGCTTTATCTTCGTCCGCTCGAGTTCCTCTGGGCACTACTGGTAAAGTCTGCCGGAAATCGCCTGCTAACAATGCAGTAACTCCTCCCATTTGACAATTATTATTCCTAATGTGCCGGACGGGCGAAACTCGGGTATAAATGTTGTGGAAGATACTACGAGTCGCTCACCTCCTACACTTATAGGTTCCGGTGGATAGTTCTACTGCCGTCTTTGTGGGTGCGGATGGGGTACTGTGGACTGATGTCCAATCATAATGCACGAACTGTAGAATACAAATGGCAAAGCAGTGGCCAGCGGTTCGACTGCTCAACTGTTCGGCGGAAATCCTCTGACTATTGGTTATTGACCACGGTTGTTGAATACGATTGTTCAACTACGGTTGTTCTATATCGGTTGTTCACTATCGGTTGGTCACTATATTCTTCAGATGATTTCTTCAGTTGACTATTTCTTCAATTTTTCGGAAGTAGCTTACTACTACTAGTACTATCTGCTTCTATTATCACTGTTTACTAGCTGCTATTATCAGCTACTATGTTGTACTACTAGCTACTACTATCACTAGTTACTAGCTGCTATTATCAGCTACTATTTTGCACTACTAGCTATTACTATCACTGGTTACTAGCTGCTATTATCAGCGACTATATTGCTAGCTACTACCCAAGCAGCACACAAGCGTTATGAACGTCAATACACCAGCCCACATAGAACTTAGAGTTCTTTTAAAAGCGTATAAGAGTGTTGAAAAGGGGCTATATCCTTATAAGAGTGGTTTATGAGTTATTATACCGCTCAAGCTGTATAAACTCTGTATTATGGGATCTATGTAAGCTTAGGGTTTTTAATCAGAATATGAAATCTCTAGTGTACAACTTTAAGTATTTTGTAACACTTAAATCTGATTTTATCATTAAAGTTGTATAGAAACTGCTTTTTGCATGCTGTCCCTTGCTTATACAATTCTAAGTGTTATTATAGTATCACTGAAATCTTATTTCTGGACAATGGTGTATGCAAACTCTCTTCTAAAACTTATTCTTATGGTGTCATTGTACACTTTTGTAAATACAGTAGTTTTATGAATTCTGTCTATGAGAGTGATATAAAACTAAAAAAATAAATAACAGCCATAGTACAACTTAAATCTGTATAAGTGACAGAATATCGCCATTTTGCATGCGCTGCGTGCTTATATTGTGCTAGTGAACAAAATTAATTTGTTATCAATATGTGGGAAAAAAAGAAAAAGATTTGGTGCAGTAAAAAGACCATGTTAAATCGAAATTAAATTTATCCAACACAGTTCCTAACACAAGATTTTTCATCTTTTATACGTATATCTAAAGAGAGTTAAATGTTATGTTGAAAAAACTGCTATACAGCGTAAATAATAAAAATATCCTATTATAGAACTGATTAAAAACAAATTAGCAAATTGTCGCCATTTTAAGACCCATAAAAACAACATAACATAAACACACACGCCTGTCACCCAGAGGGGTAGGCAGAGACTATGGACTTCCATTTGGCACGATCCTGACACACCTCTCTCGCCTCCTCCACACCCATATACCTACGCATACACGCTCGTCGGTTAAGGGTACTCTTAATTTGGCCCATTTTCAATATATCGCCAATTTGGTCGATAAATTTTCGCCTAGGGCGTCCCTTCCCGACTCTGCCGTTCACCTCTGCCACATAAATTTTGCTTTGTCACTCTTTCCTCATTCATTCTTTCTACATGACCAAACCACCGAAGCATTCCTTTCTTAATCCTGGTCACAACATCATCTTGCAAACCACACTCTTCTCTTATCACACAATTTCTCACTGTGTCATTCAGATTCAGCCCTTACATACTCCTTAATGACCTCATTTCTACAGCATTTTATTCTACTCTCGTGCTTCTTCTGTCACACCCAACTTTCACTACCATACATTAAAGTGGGGATTAACACAGCATTGTGAATTGCCATACGTGCTTTTTTGGATACATTCTAACTTTTCACAACAGAGTGTAGAGACCCATTTACTTTATTTCCTGCATTGACTCGTCGTTCTATATTCTTATCATATCTACCATCCCTGCTAAATACACATTCCAAATACACAAACTCATCTACTTGCTCGACCAATTCCCCTTCTTTTCTTATTTCACATATCGTTTTACATTCTTCTCTTTCAAAAACCATAACTTTCGTCTTACTTGCGTTCACTTTCATTCCCATAAAAACAAAATTAAAAATATAAATTTGGGAATATTAGACATAAGTCTATGCCATTACTTACATAGACTTAGCCTTTACCATTATTTCAGTTTGACTAATGATCACTGTGCCCCAATGTGCCATTTTATCCATTAATTTAATATATATTTTTTATTTTAACCTATACAACCGATATTTATTTACCGTGTTTAGTATTTTGTCCTTGTATTATTTTGTTATTTTGCTGGCGCGGCAATTTTTCGTTAGAAAACATATACAAGTTTACCGTAAATCTAATTTTGCACGTCCAATTCGCCAATTATCATCGTCAAAACTCAACTCGAATCCGTATATAATATTATTATTATGTTAAATATATGTCCATTAAATGTCGCCATCATTCAATTTCTTTTTGTTTTATATTCATTTGTAATCCCATTCAAAACCAATTTGGAACGTTTGTCTTTATAAGTAACTTATAAGACAATATGTGTAGTGTAATAGTTTCCTTTCACACTAAATAACAGCTGTAATACAGCAGTTATACAGCCTCTTTTATGCTTGTGCAGCTACTGTACAGCGCTACTAACGCATAAAGCTGCATAATTTGTGCCAATTTTTTACTTATAAGATCTGTATAAGCGCTTATACAGCTTTTATACAGCCAGAAAATACAGCCTCTAGTATAAAAACGAACTTCAATACAGCTCGTATACAGCTTGCATGCTACTTGGGTAGTCACTATGTTCTATGTTCAGCTATTACTTGGTTCTGCTACTAGTCACTTCACCTACTATATTGTACAACTAGCTACTACTATCACTGGTTACTAGCTGCTATTATCGGCTACTATGCTACTAGCTACTAGTCACTATGTTCTATGTTCAGCTACTACTTGGTTCTGCTACTAGTCACTTCAGCTACTACAATGTTACTGGGCCCCGAGGCGTTAAGATAGACTAGAGCTTTATTTTAAAGTGAGCCGCTTGCCATTGTCTGTTTTGCCTCTTTATTGTTTAACATTTTCACTATACAATTGTCTTAAATTACAATTTTTTTTATACACGATTAATTCTTACGCTAATGTACTATACATTGGTAATTCGGTAATTCAGTTGTCTATTAGCAGACCGTAAAGGTTTCTTAATATATTAACAATGTAAAAAGTTATTAACAAAAATATCCCAAATTTTCACAATATTTGGGTACACTAATTCTTTAATTTTACTATAAGTAGGAAATAAGTTTCACCACGCTAAATATTCTTTTATTTCCTTAATCTATAAACCTAAATCTAATTAAATACTATGTTTACAATTCTTCTAGAGCACAAAAATTATTTCCATCATTTTTGGGTCTAAATATTACGGAATGGCTAGAATGTACTATAACGTGTCGCGCTCCGATTGATCGACTTTTTTTTTGTACAAATAAGAGTTATTTTCTTAATTATTACAAAACGATGCTCTAAACTATAATTCTAAGGGTTGTAAACATGTTGTAAAATTACAATATTGCACCTTTCACTTAGTTTTGTCACTAATATTTGCTAATTACATTAATATTGTTTTTTAATTACTATATTTTTAAACACTTTTTGTCGTCGCGAACACTTAATATCTTGTAAAGATCCCCCCTTCGAAACCCCCTTTATTAGCCATAGTACTCTCATTCCAAACAATTAATTTCGTTTTGCGGAGTCATATTACTTCTACCATATTACTTTGTTTGGGTATATTGCATTTTTTATTCATTTTTTATCAAATCGTGAGGAAGTTTAAAAGCGGAGTGTGCAGTTTTACCTTCTTCCAGCAGAGTGGCAGCAATTCCGGCCGATGTGACCGCTGAGGCAATATCACGATTGCTTCTCACTTGTCCAACAGTAAATTTAATAGAAAAGTCTTGCCTCTTCCACCAGGAGCATCCAAATAAAGATATCACCTACACCTGTGTCGATACTGGAAAGTATTTTATAGTAGATATGTCTTTGTTCATTGGTTAGAGAAGCCTTCACTACTTGACACCATTTCTGCTAAGAAATTGACATCGTAACTTGTTTCCTTCAGGTAGTCCCGATTATTGTGTAAGCCTTCAGACTTTTGACGCTGAGGCGACCCGTACTGTGTTCTCATAAACAGTTTTATTTTGTTGCCTAGGGCACCAAAATCAGTTTTATTGTTTTTACGAAGTTATGCCCCTAAATGAAAAAAAAATCCCCACTCACATGTTCGCGCTAGCTTAGATGAATGTTTGTTTTTAATTATTTTATGCTTATTGATTGTAATTAAGTGTAGCTTTAGATGTTTGAGGGCACAGCACTCATTTTTAAATAGATAATTTATTTATCAAGTAAAAGCCAACAATGTGTTTCGCGAATGAGAGTTTCTTCTAGATTAGAACTTTGGCTGCGTTAAGTTTTTTCTGGAGTGCAAGATAGGTCTGTTTAATTTACGCAATTGATATTAAAAAACCGGCCAAGTGTGAGTCGGACCCGAGCATGAAGGGTTCTGTACTTCTAGTAGCCCCCTTCAATTTTTAATTAATTCTTATTTTATTATTTGCTGTTATAGCGGCAACAGAAATACACATTCTGTGAAAATTTCAACTATCTACCTATTACGGATCGTAAAATACAGCCCGCCAGAGACAGACAGACGGACGGACGGACGGACGGACGGACGGACGGACGGATGGACGGACGGATGGACGGACGGACAGCGGAGGCTTAGTAATAAGGTCCTGTTGTGGGTACGGAACCCTAAGAAGGGTGACTTTAAGATAAACTAGCACCAGCTATGATAACGTTGCAAACTTACATATAACATAATATTTTATTGAAGTATTCGACCAGCACTTTTATTAATCATCAATTTTCAAAAGGCGGCTAATAGTATAAATAATAATAGAATTTTGCTTTATCCCTTTGCTACACCCCAGTAGAGATAAAACAAAATTCTATTTCTGCTCCAACAAATCACATTTAGTAGCATCCAACATTCATCACGGCCACCGGTTTACCGCTTGCCTATTGTTGCCTCTCAAAGAGCGTACGTAACATCCAATCATCGATTTAATTAAAAAGCTGAAGAGTCAAACCATCGTTTCTGTACGCTAAATACGGGGGAAAGTTCACCTAACAGATCCGATTAAATGGGCATTGAATGTAAAAAAGTTAATATGCAGTCTATATACACAGTGGTGAAGTAAAAATTGACTTTCAATAAGAATTACACATGTGATCTATATTGCATAAAATATTATTCTTTTCTATACTCAGAGAATACCAGCGTAAAATGGCAGCTTAATACTGCAGTGTTTCATATGGTGATTATAGAGAACCGTAGATCCTTTTTACTGGATACGAAGCGTTCCATCCTAGTCCTTAGGGGTGACAACGCATCTGCATATTGATTCTTACTCAAGGATACACTTAGATGTCTATGGCCACCGGTACAGCCCCTTAAAGTTCACTGCTGAACATAGTCTTCTACCATAGATTGCCTCATAGGAGGTATATTTGCCATAGTTGCCACGCTTAGCCAGCGGGTTGGCACCCGAATTTTTTTATTTTTAGTCGTTATTAGGTAGACGCTGCTGCCCATCTCCTGATTTGTTTCCCTCTGTCGCCTTTTACGATACCCACGGATGATATGGGGTAGTGGATATTCTTACACCGCCGCTACACGGACCATCCACCTACCATCAGTTAGACTGTGTGCTCGTTTGTCACCCTTATTGTATAAAAAACGTCCCACTGCTGGGCCCAGGCTCTTTTCATTTCTGAGAGAGTTATGGAGCCATTAGTACCTAGGTGCAAATAGATGGACTTCACATGCTCTCGAAATAAGTCATTTTTCAGACATGCAGGTTTTCTCACTATGTTTTCCTTCACCGATGAGCACGTGGTAAATCAGCGTTTAATATTGCAATTAATAATTTTATTGGTGCCGGAGGTGATCGGACCATGATTTTACACGTACTTTAAAAAATGTTTGTAATTGTAAATATTTTAAAATTACAAACATCCAGAGCCGGAACAATTATTTGTAGGCCATACAAATACTTTTTCCGTGCTGGATTCGAACCCGCAGCTTTTAACGCTGCAACTTATTGTTATGCAATTATTACGGAGCCGACGGAGGATTAAAGAAAGTATGATAAATAATGTCTGAAATTTTCTATAATTTAATATATATGATTTCTGAATTAATGATTCTTTTTTATTTATTAAATATGTTGTACTTCAGGAGTGACCATATAAGGGGTGGCGATAAAGTTATCACATTAAATGAAAAGACTTATCCTACATAACGTTCTTTGAACATACACAACTAAAAAAATATATAACAATTAGCCTTCAAGTCGCGGTAGCCCTTTTTTCGATTTTTGTCTAATTACCTATTAATGGGAAAGTGTAGGTTCATAATTACCTACGTCGATGCCGCGTGAGCACTGCGCACCTGTCGCACCATTGCCGCTGTTACAGGTCACTTCAGGTCAGTAAACTAATATTATAAAAGTGATTAATTTTGTGTCAAAGTTTACGCTATTTATTTTGTATGAAAGATGAATTTTTTTTTGGTAGGATTGTTTATTTTATTATTTTAACAGACATATATGAACTTGCATTTACCGCTGTGTTATTTAATGTGATAACCTAATCGCCACCCAGTATAAATTTGGAGAAAATTTACGTTTCTAAGTAATACTGGGGTAGTATAGTAAAAATGTAGTTATTTATATGTATTATGTATTATGTATATTTAGCGAACATACCAGTTGTTACCTTAAACTTGTGATATTCCTTAGTCCACTATAAAGGGTCAAAGGGTCAAAATTAAACATTAAAATAAAAGCAAAAGCCGACTTTAAAGAACTAAAATTTATAAAATAGTCAATAATTTAAATATATAATTTCCACATAAAACCTTCTGGAGTCGGGGCTTTAATTACTGTACACACTATATCTTGACACCTTCTTGATTATTTTTAGTTCTTTGAAGTTGGCTTTTACTTCTTGCTTAAAAGTTTAATTTGTTGATGTCAGTGTCAGGATATGCTTTATCTTGACTGCCTTGTTGGTCTAGTGGTCGTAAGCGCGATTGCTGATCTTGAGGTCCTGGGTTCGAATTCCGGATCGGGTCAAAAATGAGTGATTGGGTTTTTCTGTCAAGAGATTCTCAATAGCAGCCCCGAGTCAGGAAGTTGGTGGTGTTTCACCCCCGTGCCTCGGAAAGCACGTAAAGCCAAAGCCGTTGGTCCTGCGCCTTATCTCTCTCTCCGGTTGTGTGGGATTACCGTCCCATCGGACTATGAGAGTGAGAGAATAGAGAGTGCACCTGAAGCTTGAAAAAGCAAATAGATGTATGTGAGAAAATAGAAAATGCTTGGATTGGATTTTAACATCTATTTTTCATTTCTTTAGAATTTTTTAAAGATATTAAAAGTTAGTGAGGTAAGATCCGTGTAATAAAATAAAATGATGTGTCTTACCTAGATTGAAGAGCATCTCCCACCCACCCTCAATTGCGTGCACTATCCCCGTCACCACCAAGACACCTCATTTTATTTTATTACGCGGATCTTAGCTAATTCATTTTTAAAATCTTTAATATAATGAATTTCCACAAAGTAACGCCCGATTCAATTAATGTTTTTTTTTGGAAAAATTGATAATATAGTTACATCATATATAATGCCACATTTCTGGGCACAGGCCTCTTCTCATTTCTCAGGAGTTTAGTCATTAGCATACAAGTTTCCTCACGATGGTTTCCATCATCGCTGAACATGTGGTAAATGAGCACTTAAAATTGCAATTTACAATTTAATTGGTGCCGGCGAGAAACGAACTGTGATATTTAAAAGTATATAAAAAGTGTCAGTAAGTATGTAAGTCGATGGACGTAGGTGATTTAGGACGGTGATTTGTGACATTCTTAGGGGGAGGCCTATGTGCAGTAGTGGGACTTGTGAAGGGCTGTAATGATGATGATGATGATAAAAAGTATGTTTATATGTCTAATGATTTTCTTAAAAAAGGGTTATTGTAAAAACATGAACATGGAATATTCTGACATTATTTTTATCTAAAAGGAGACAATGGTTTTTTTTCCCACTAGAAATTTTAACGGCCCTTAAGGTATTACATAAAAAATATGCCAATTTATTATAGTAAATGGCCTAAAAAATTTTATGAAATTCTAACTGGAATCAAGAATTTGTAAATATATAAATGAGCAATGGTATGAGTAACAAATTAAATTTCTTTTTATTACTTTATTTCTGTCATAAAAAGTGTAAAATTAAGCCTTACAGTGTGTTTGGTAGCATTTCTTGTATTCAATTATCTTAAAACATATAAGAAAGTTAGTTGTAGAATTCAAGTAATAATGGCATTGATTGTACAATAATTTTGTGTGATCACAAGACGTACGGATCTTACCACATGATATCTAACCCCACGCTTAATATAATCTACACCTTCTTCTTCATCAGCTCGTTAAAGTCCACTACTGAACGTGTGTCTCTCCCGTTTTAGGGAGGTTTTGACTGAGTCACATCATTGATTATTAAATGACAATACAATTTATGTGAAGTATTCTAACGTAATTTTAATATAAATAATAACCGTTACCGTTACCGTTCCAGCCTATTAAAGTCCACTGCTGAACATAGCTCTCGCCCATAGATTGCCTCACAGGGAGGATATTAGCGGTGATGAAATAAAAGACTATTAAGGTTAATAAAAAATTGGTTTCATTTTAATAAAACTAAAAACTATTTCAGTGATAAAATACCTTTATAATAAAATGTAAGTTAATTATAAAGGTATTTTATCAATAAAATGTAGGTACATAGTTAAAGTTATAGTTAAGCTTATATTCGCCTCAGGTCTCCTTTTCTTTCCATAAGGGTTATGGAGCAGTTGTTCGCTGCGCTATGCTAATGATAGCGAAATTCACAATCTTCCTCGTCTTCTGGATATTAATTTATTTATCAGACATACGGACTTGAATAGACCTGCCAGAAAAGTTGAACTCGGGACTACATTTCTTCATAGAATAAGGATGTCATACAACACACATTTCACTTGAAGAGAATAGAAAGTGGGTACTGTGGCCCATAGACACCAACAACTGTCCTAGATTAAGAATCAAAATGTGAGTGCATTGACCACACCCGCGGACCGATACAGAATGCCTCGCTAACAGTATAGGGTCCCCGGTTCTCTGCACTTACCATACGAAATTCAGTTATATTTAGGTGCTATTTTACGTTGGTATTCTATGAGAGCGAGGTCCTACTATGGACGAGCCGACCCACTCGTGCTGCAAACATAATATAGCTGCAGCGTAGCTCTACTACGGTAACATGAACGCACCTACGACCACTAAATCAAATAGGTGTTCAAAAGTAGCATCAATAAAGTTTCTTGTGGTTGAAATTTATAAAAATTTAATTGGAGAAATCTTATTATCTACGAGGTTGATAAAATTAATTAATTTTTTAAGTTTCTGAGAACAGTTGCTAAAAAAGTTAGTATTTCAAACTTATCAAGCCAATGGTGAAAGTATGAATAATTATTTTAATATAACAACAGTAATATAAAAATACAAAAATGAATCGGACGAATATTTTTTATACTTGTCCGGCTATTAGGGGCTTAGACGTTTGCAACTGGGTGCAGTCTCTTGCGGATGTTTAAAATTAGGTGTATTTTATTTATTCATGGCATAAGGTAAGTGTAGACGATTGCTCTCTGTTGAAATTAGGTCTAGTAAAAATCAATATTAGTCACTAAGCTGTTAAACGTGTAGTGGCTGTGTAAGAATATCCACTACCCCATATCGTCCCGTGGGTGTAGTAAGAGGCAACAAAGGGAAACTGAAACAGGAGATAGGCAGTAGCATCTTCTTGATAAGAACTCAATATAATAATAACTTAAATAGAAAAAAAAATACCCGAAACAAAAAGAGCTGATGATCTTCAAGCGGCTGAACCGATTTTGATAAAACATGTCTAAGAACTACCGCTGAAAAACCTACTTTTTAATAAAAAAAACCCACTTTCAAATCGGTTCACCCGTTTAAGAGCTACGGTGCCACAGACAGACATACACACATAGCGGTCAAACTTATAACACCCCTCTTTTTACTTCGGGTTAAAAAAGCTGCAGCTGCCCACCCGCTTGCCAATGGCAAAATGGCAAAGGCGGGAGGTGATTTTTAACCTAGGTAATATAAGTGTAATGTGTTGCTTGATTGCGTTACACTGCAGGGAAAGACTCGGTTATTTATCTCTACAAATATTGCATCAGCATACAGACAAACTATGATTGGTTTTCTTTACAAGTTCCTTAATGGTGCCATTGACTGAATTACTTTTCCTAGTTGGAATAAGAACCCAAGATCATCGGCACGTCTGCACACGTAATCTCCAATACTTGTGCCAAAAAAAGGAATAATCAAGGAAAAAATAGATAGATAGAAAATTTATTTGTATAAAAACATGGTCCATAAGATGTTCGATAATGTGAAATTAACACGTTTTGTCGTCATTGGCATTCAATTCAATTTTACTTGCTCAAGCTACACTTCAAAATTATTTTGCCAGTTGTTTGAATTCGACGGCTCGTAGCACAAGGGCTACGCAATAACTGCAGCGATAAGGGCCGCGAGTTCGAATACCGCACGCAACGAGTATTTGTATGGTCTACAAATAATTTTTCCAGGTCTGGATGTTTGTTTTTGTGAAATTTTTGTATGGAAACTGCCCCCAAGATAGAGGAGAAAATCTTTGAGTGGAGGTAACGTTTTTTTTTTAAATAAAAAATAGTGTACAGTTATCTACTTATAGAAATACAAAAAAAAACCACTTAAATTCTTAAACAATAAATTTTTAATAAATTATTAATTAAATGATAACATTATTATTTTAAATTATTATTTTAGTAATTATATGACAGACTATTTAATTGATTTTGTTTATTGAAATTTAATATTTTTAATGACAATAACATCCCAAGATAATGTGCAAGATAGTCAAGTTAACGGGAGCGGTGGAGGCGTTTTTAAAAACTAAAATAAAACTAAGAGATGTTCGTACAGAACCTCATGTACTCACATAATGGCAAACTTATTCTAATACATCTTTCATGCAGACCTTATTACAATTGCTTATTCTAGTGTCGCGATATAGGCCACACACAGGGTGCAAATTCAGCAATAACAGCAGGTTGAATCCATGACTCTTCCCTCCTCAAGAGCGAAATTATCGGCATTTTCAGGTATCCGATGATTTCGCTTAATTACACACAGTTTATATCTAATTATAATTACAATACAGAAAATAATTGGTAGAATTACATACAAAATTATCGCTCCTAAACTAACACTTTTAATGTTAATAGCACTTGCATTTTCACTGAGATTTATTTTGTTAAATTTTACTAGTTCGACCAATTGTTTAGTTTCGTCTAGATATATACCTTTTAACCTCACTTCACTGACACTGGGAGGTTTCGAAATCTTCAGTTCTGGTAAGTTTGTCATTGGGTAAATTTGGTAATTTAAGTCATCTGAGGAAGATTGGTGGTATTTAAAATGAATATTTCCAATTTCGCCTTCACATAAATCGTTTACGGTTATTATGTAAGTACCACATAACAGTTCGTGAGTGACGTCATTGTCGCACTTTCTGGTAAGTAGCCTATGGTTTCTCAGGTATAGTATCCAGCTTTCGTGGCTTATTCGTTGGATTTTGGGATCTTCAATGTCAACAGTATGCTGTTCACAGGCATCGAGGTTTAATTGAAACTCCATGAGCTGTTCCAGGAATTGATTATCCAAAGCAATCTGTTTACAGGCTCTCGGGACTGGCAAGTATTATTTTTCTTTCACCAATAGGTATGGGTATTTGGGAGTAACTATAATAGTTTTGTTTGCAATAGTAATTGGCAATGAATAAATATTTAAAATAACTATATGTTTTATTCCCTACTAAAGGAACCTCTAAGATAAACGTGATCTGATTTCCTTTTATAAAAGCCTTAACCTTAATACTATTTTCTAATTTAACTAAGTTATTTTCATTTACAGGATATAACAAACTTTCAGTTGTCGCGATTGATTGTAATAAATCTAACAATTCCGTAGAGTTAAAAATTGATTGATGCAGAACAGATACCTTACTGAACGCTAGTGCAGTTTCGATTTCTCCTAGTATTACGTTAATAGTTCTAAAATAACTCAAAAAAATGTCAAGCATACCTAAGACATAAATAGAATAAATGGAGTTTTCTTCTTTTGTAATTAGGAATTTAACAATTCTTTCAATTCTCTTTAAGCGTTAATCTAAAATTAAAGTATTGTTATGTAAGGTCTCTGTACTGTTGATGAAACTATCCAAAATTTTGGAGACCAATGTAATTCTCCGACACTATCTGATTATCGTTTAGTTTAGAAATCAATGAGTCATATCGGATGGCATCATCATGATCCAAATTTCCAGATACTATTTTTATCATAGACCCAAGCGGGTCAATAATGCCTCTTTTAAATCTTTTCGATGGCACAAGTTGCCGAAATTTTTCTATAGTTGCATCTCTTAAATACCCTATATGTGTTCGAATAGCTAAAAATTCATGAATATATGGTTTATTAACATCTATCAACGCAACGAATTCGTCATACTTTAATATACTAAAATCTAAATCACTACCTATACCTTCTATGTTTAAAGTTTTAATAATAAGCCAGTTCTCTATTTGCAAGGAGGCACGACCCAGTTTGACAGGCAGGATTCCTGGGTTTTTTCAAGTTTTTGAAATTGAAGGGCCCATCCTTTCTGAACCATTGTCAGAATTATTATACACCACCTGTGGAGGACGTTTAATGTTTTTAATTGGCACTGAAGTATTTCTATTACACATTCTAACAAGAACTACATTTCTTTCTATATTGCCACTAACGACAGCTTTCCTATATCGCGGTTTATCTTTACTTCTTCTCGTGTTAGATTCCTTGGCGTATATAACATCTCCTATTCTAAAATTTCGATCTGTTTCACCGCCCTTTTGTTCCCTTACCTTTTCCTTTTTTTCTAACATTTTATCTGATATGTAATTATATAAATGTCTAATACGTTTAGCATGATCTTTTAATAGTTGTTGAGTGTAACATTTCTCGAAATTCGCGGCGAACGTTGAATTAGAATCGGTATGACCGAAAACGATTTCGAAAGGAGTAAGGCCGGTTGTACTATGTATGGTGTGGTTATAAGCCATAATTGAGTAACTCATTACAGCAGCTGCGTCTTTACACTTTCGTTCGTATTTCGCCAATCTGTATATCTCTATAATTGTGGATTGGAATCTCTATTATGCCTGTTGAATTCAGGTTATTCGGAGTAAATGTAGCAGTATGTTATACATAGTCATAAGTTCCTAATGAGGTCATTATTAAATTCACTACCGATGAAGTTATTTTTTAGGTGTTCCATATATTAAATATTTAATAAGCGCTCTTACGATTTCCGGTGCGGATCTATTTGGGATTTCGATAGCTTGTCCTAACTTACTAAATCAACCAAAGTTAGGTAATAAACGGATTCAATTGAAAAAGGTCCATGAAAACTTCTTGAAAGGGACGTTTTGGGTTTGAGTTAATTGAAGTAATGGTTTAATGGGTTTTCTTTCATACTTCATTTTCTGCAGGCATCACAAACATTAAGTACTGCAGCAATCGTCTCTTGCATGTTCTGCCAATAATAATTTTTTAATTGTACTCATTGTTTTTTATTCCTCTGTGACACGTCTTTCCCTCATGATGTTGCAGTATGATTTTTTGTTCTCTCTCGTTTTCTACATATAAAACACGCTCTGTACATTCAATAAATTCTACCATTCCTTTTTAAATAGCTGTATAATGATTTTAGAGAATTTTTTCTATGCTGAATTCGAAATAAATAAAATATTTAATATTTGGCTTAATGTACTCTTTAAGAAATTTTAATAAGATCTTCATTCTTAAGTGGGGCAAAACTTGAGAACCTTTTGTTTATCCCTGGATAAATTTCACTTGTACCTCTTTTTATGCCAGTATAAACTAAAATTTGGTTTGGTTTTGAATCAATGGCCTCCTTTAATATCGGAATACCATTAGATTCCAGATCTTGTCCAGAATGCACCGTTACTGTACTACTATCAGTAGATATAGGTACTATCAGTAGATAACGGTGTAGTTCGTGTTAGTTCCTAACCGGTCGAGTCAAGTCCATAATTTGGTCAGTTAATTCAGTCAGATATTTTTGTAGTTTTTGTTCTTTAGGGTCCAGGTTTACTTGCAATGATTGTGAGTCATCAGAGTCTATGGCATTTACTTTTATCCGAGAGAGGGCATCAGCATTACTATTTTGTTTTCGAAATAACGTGCGTAACGTTCGTCTTTAGTAATAACGTGCCCTAGGTATGGCACTTCTTTTCTCAAGAATTCTGATTTGTCAAGTTGTATTTTTAAATTAGTCGATCTCAATCTGTCAAAAACTGTCCTTAATTTTTGTAAATGTTCTTGGAGGCTACTCGAGAAAATAATTATGTCATCAAGATAGACAAGGCAATGAATTCCTTGTAAGCCTCTTAGGATGTTATCCATGGCTCTTTGGAATGTGGCTGGAGCTGTCTTCAGGCCAAAAGGCATTCTAAGGAATTCATAGTGTCCGTTTTCTGTACTGAATGCCGTTTTTTGTCTATCTGACTCGTTGATCTCAATTTGGTGGTATCCACTAGCTAAGTCCAAGGTTGAAAAGTAAGTACTCTCACGCAGTTTATCAAAAATGTCAGTGATATTGGGTAAAGGGTACTTATCGTCCACAGTTATGTCGTTTAAACGTCTGTAATCGATAAACATCCTATACTTCATTTCACCAGATGCGTCTCTCTTTTTAAGAACTAAATGGACTGGGGCTGACCAAGGGGAAAAGGATTCCTGAATCACATTATCATTTAGAAGTTTCTGTACTTGGTTTTTAATTTCATGTGTTTGAGCGGCAGGTTGTCTATAGGGTTTGATATAGATAGGGTCTTCGTTTTTTGTTCTAATATAGTGTTTGACTTCATTAGCAAGAGATAAGGGTATTTGATCGCTATTAAAAATATCTTTATATTCTCTACATAAGTGGTATATCGATTTTTGTTCTTCTTCCGACATGTGGTCTAAGCGTAGTTTCTCTAAATTTTGCTCTAATATTTTATCTATTTCAATATTTGATATATCTGTAATATGATTAACTACACACCTAGTCGTTTTACTCTCTTCATATACTTCTACATTCAATGGTCTTTTAATAGTTAATTTTATCGGTATATCTAAAGTATTCTGGATTACTGTAGTCGTATCCATCCTCAACCTTAACCATCCTTACATCTCACTAACACCAGGCATTCGCACACCCTTACAAAATTCTTTATAATCGATTACAGCATTACCCGAATATAAATTTGTTGAGAGTTTGACTCTGCTCGGAACGGGAGATAACTCCAAAACGTAAGAAGATTTACTATGTATTATAGGTATTAGGGTTGTTTTAGTTTTAAGAATCTCGTTTTTAAATCTATTACTGCTTCTAGGTTGCAAAGTATATCATTCCAATTAAGCCATCGTATCTAGAGTCGACATTGTAAATGTATAGTCTATGAATATCGTTACAGTTGAAAATTGGTAAAGACGATTTGAATAACTTGATTATGTCTGCTCGATGCATGTGCTAATGACTTGAATGGTTCATGACTTATGTACTCTGGAAAGTATTTATGGCTTTTGATGGACTAATGAATGATCGCGTACTACCTGTATCAATCATAAATTTAGAGTCGATTTCCGGTATATAAATAAACGGCAATAACCTTTCCGAGGCTTCGACCTGAAAATCCTCGTCGTCCATATTGGTTGGGACTCCATGTGGTACTTCAGGAATTATTGTCGAATTTTCATTTTCATAATTGAGCTCGGGAATATTAAGGCCACTGCTTGGGTACTCCTCATAGCAGCAGTTATCATAAGAAATTGGGTACACATCGCCGCACGCATTATCGTAATAAGTATTATCTAAGTCGAGTTCATTTAATTGAAAGCCTTGTTGATTTGTTTAAAGTGGTGGTGCCGTTCGCATTGTGACGTCACTGGGCCCAGTGTATTGATTTTTATTTAACTGAGGCTTGTAACCAAATTGTTGGGGCTTATAAAAGTTTTGTTGTTGGTTTCCAAATTGTTGTGGGCGCATACCGAATTGCTGAGGTTTATTAAATGTTTGTGGTTGCATTCCAAACTGTTGGGGACGCATATTAAATTGTTGTGGACGCATGTTAAACTGTTGCGGGCTTATACCAAATTGCCGCTGGCGGAAGCTAAATTGTTGTGGGCGGTATCCAAAATTTTGTTGATTATTATTAAATTGAGGTAGTTTCGATTGTGGCCCCTGCGAAAGTCCAAAGTTAAATTTGTTAGGGTTAATTCGGTTTATATCCCATCGGTACCATTGAATTAAAATTATTTGTACCGAATTTAAACGTGGTTATTATTTGTAAACTGGGTGGCGTTGGTTTATTACTAGGATTACTATGCATTTTATTACGCAGGTATACTGCTCATGAAGTTGACTTCTTCCATGACCACACTAAAGCCTCTTCTAGTGTACTGGGCGCTTTTAAGCGAACAATGCGCACCATATTTTCTGGCTAATTATACAAAAAGACATTTAGAGATGTTATTATATATAATAATTTTGCTACTTACATTCTGATCGGTTAATCTATTTATTTCGATATTAAAACACTACGAACGGATTGGATCCTATTACAGAAATCTAAAATGACTCGTTGTTTCGGATACGCAAACCTTCAAGTTCTATAGCAATGCATTCTTCACTCCTAGGGTCTCCAAAATGTTGAATTAGTAGTTCTTTAAAATCTTCCCACGAATTAATGTCCTCACGCTCGCTAAAGAGCGCTGCAGCGTCGCCTACGAGTCTACTTGTTATCGCGTACATTACGTATAAATTTTGTTCATCGGATCCCCTATATTTATTTAGTATATACTCACATTTGCGAATAAAGAGATTTAATTGGTGCTTTTCACCGTTAAATATCGGTATAATTTTGACCATTTCATTAGGAATCATCTTAATTTGCACTTGATCTTCCATTTTGTACAACTTTATTTTATAAAATACGACGATAAAATAATATAATTAACACAAGAATTCAAACTCACAATCAAAACACAGTCAATATAAAAGTAAAACAATAAATAAGTAAAATACACAATATCAAATAAATGAGTCCTCAATAAAAATTTAATAAACATACATACACTACAACTATAATTTGTAATAGTTATAATCGCTTTGTTCCCACAGTGCAAGCTCTTATCGCGTCGTTATTGCATGGACGCGCTTACTTATCAAGTTATTCCTAGTATTTCTTTATGCAGCTAGTTATTAAGTTTAAGTATTCTTAAATATAAGTTTCACAGATTTTCATGTAAAACCAGATAACGTTATATCGCAAGAGAAACTATATAATATGGCAAGGAAAGGATGGTGAAAATTTGGACTCACCAGTCGGCCTTCGTCATCTTCAGCTGCTCTCCAATTGACAAATTTATATTGGTTCGCAGGATCGCCTCGCAGCACGAACGCGGAAAACTATATTAAACGTATTTATTCGCGGACGGCGCAAGCAAATGGCGATCCTACCGGCTGCGCCGACCTTATTACAATTGCTTACTCTAGTGCCGCGATATAGGCCACACACAGGGTGCAAAGTTAGCAATAGCATTTATGCACGTACTTGTATCACTCTGTGTGGGGTTGAATCCATGACTAGACAATTTTTACTATTCGATACAAATTCAATTAAATACATTAATTTATGTTTAGTAAATTACGAGTACTATATTATGTTCTAAATCGATTGTCGTGCTGAAACTCGAAAATTGCTCGACCGATTTTGATCAAATATTTTGTGTGTGTTTGATTTGGATGGTTTAGATTCACTATTGGACCTAGTAGGTGGTGATGTTGTCGAGATCCAGAAATCACTCGTGCGAAATCGGGTCGGATCGCTAGTAATCATCAATTCCATTAGATTTGTAATAGCTTAATAATAATCGCATATCACTTGCTGCATCCAAACATAATGTACTTTTAGAGAGGCCAATATAGTTAAAAATAGATTTTTATTCGGATATTATAAAAGGGCTACACTCAAAAGATACAAACATATACATCTTTAGGATTTAGCCTGCGAGAGAATGAGAGAGAATACAGTGTAGTGAGCGTCAGTAGACCAGATCCCGATCCCGACGTAAACAAAAGGTTGTGGGTTCGAATCCGGCATTCGACTACTGTTGTGAACCATTCCTAACACAATAATTTTCAGCTTACCAGTGGTGTAGTGTAGTGGTTAAAGGGAATATTAGTAATGTTAGTAGCATTGCTAGTATTTTTTAATCAGTGTTTTCTGTTAATTCGGTCTCCTCTTTGTGCGGTGCTTTAAAGATCGTTATTATAAATTTTAAGTGTTAAAATAAACAATATAAAAAATTTACAAATCCATTCATAACAATCCACGATTTCATAACTTCAGGCCGTCTAGCGATAATTTTACGTACCTTAAAGTCATTGTAGAAGCGTGCACGTCGCGACCCTGCCAGCCTTTTCAGGGCTGCAATTCTACACAGCTGCGCACCCATGCTAACGAGGGTGGGGCGTCCCAAGGCGACGCACACCAGCTAGTCCCCGTTGGTGTGGAATGCAGCGTGCAAAGCGGCGATGGGGACCGCCACCCGTCACGCACAGCCAGACACGGCGGAAGGTGGAGGACAGAGTGCAGAGTTGGCACGTGGAATGTTAGAGGAAGCATGAAAGATAAGACGAATGAGTTGATTGAATAATGAAAGAAAGAATTAGATGTCGTGTGTATGTCAGAGACCAAACGGAAGGGCAGTGGTACTGAAGAGCTCCCTGGCGGGAGTTAGCTCTATGGTGGTGAGCGAGAGCGCCCGCCAGGGAGTGGGGAGTCTGCTGTCGTCTCGGTTGGTCGACGTTATGACTGAATATAAGATTGTGAACTCAAGACCTCTGGGTTCGCTTTAAATTGGGACTGACGAAGTTATTCCTTTTAGCTGTTTATGCGCCGGTAGCTTCGTCGTCAGGGCTGAGCTGGAGGTTTTGGGAGAATGTAAAGAAGTTCTAGATTTGGCTAAGGGAAACGAAAATTGTTGTATGTGGTGATTTGAATGGATGGTTGGTACCGCTCGACCAGGGTACGAGTCGGTGCTTGGAAAGTTGGCGATAAAAGGTTAATGATGCTGGCAAGCTTATACTGGCGGTATGCAGGAAAGGGTCTTCTTGTGACAAACACTATGTTTAATCACAAGAAAATCCATATATATACTAGAAAGTAAGAATGAAAGTATGATCGATTTGTTCCTGGTGGATGACCGACTGCGAAAACAGGTGATGGATACGCGAGTGTTCAGGGTGCTGACCTAGGAACGGATCACTATCTAGTGATTACTAGATTTGAGGTCTGTTCGCGGGTTGGCGCTACACCGGACGGCGGTAACAGAACCACAGTCGGTCTGTCGCATCCAAGTTGGAAGCTTCAGGAAGCAGATACTGGGACAAATATCATGCGGTAGCCGAAAGCTTGACACCATCGATGGCAGAAGTGAATGTGGAGAACATGGCAGAACCTTAGGGATGGAATGGTAAGTGCAGCGGAAGAAGTGTGTGGAACAATAAAAAGAGGCAGTAGTAAAAGAAGAGATGCATGGTGGAATGACGAAGTGAAAAAGCTGTGAAGAAGAAAGCATGGTTAGACTACTTGGCCTCTAGTAATGATAAGGATATGAGAGAGAGATGAAAGATATAAGCTGCAGAAAGTTCACACGAAAGCATTGATTGAGGAAATGCGTGAAAGGTGTAGAATGGAAGCGGACAAAGGTTGTCGCACAACTTTAAGGAGAACTCCAAACTCTTCTGGAAAGAGGTTGGAAGGACGAAAGTGGTGCGACGGCCTTAAATGAACAAAGTGCTTTCGAGAATGACGTCCTCACAGAAAATCGGACGTCATGCAGCGATGGAGCAATTTTATAGAAATGTCGTGTGATGATCTTAGTGAGGGATCCGGGGATGACTCCGTGACTGGTACGCCAGACCTGGACCTCGATGACACTGAGGTCATCAGTATGAAAGAATTGAACGTGCGATTCGAAGTTTGAAATGTGGTAAGGCTGCGGGACTAGACAGAGTTACTGCTGAAATGGTCCAAGTATGGTGGGCCTCGTCTGGACAGCTTTCATCTGCTGTGCAATTTGTGCTGGCGGACGGGGATGTCCCGGATGATTGCGATCACAGTCATTGTGCCTTTATATAAAGGTAAAGGTTCACATTTTGACTGCGGGTGCTATCGGGCGATCAACTTGACCAGTTTAACCGTAAAATATACTCGAAGGTTTTGACACGTAGGATGCAAGAAAATCGGAAGATTTCTATGGGAGGCTCAATGCGGATTTAGACCTGGAAGAGGATGCACGGATCAAGTGTTTTCTCCGCATGATCACGGAGACTTCTGGCTGCTAACCAGAGGATTTTCTGTGCTTTTGTGGATCTTGAGAAAGCATTTGATAAGGTTGTAAGGAAGAAAATGTGGGAATTGTTGCCGGGTACGGTGTGGATGGTCGTGCTAAAGGGACACAACACTTTACTGTGACTGTAAAGCCTGTGTGCCGGTAGGGCATGACCTGTCACCCATGTTTAGCGTCAAACGGGCGTAAAACAGGGTTGTGTCATGTCTTCCTGGCTGTTCATACTATATCTCGACAACTGTTTACAGAAGCTAAAAGATAGCTGTCTGGGTGTGAAATTGGGTGACATAAAGTAAATTGTCTGCTGTATGCTGATGCAGTGCTATGCACCATCAGAGGCAGAACTGCAGGCATTAGTCACGTGTATGAAGAGATGTGAAATTAAAGGTCTCCGTTTGAATGCCAATAAAACTAAGGTTCTGGTATTTGAAAGGACGAAGAGAGAACGAAATGTGAAATATGGGTAAATCAGGAATGTCTAGAACAGGTAAATGAAATTGTATACTTGGGGTGCTTTTAGCCGGGATGGAAGATGTGATTTAGATGTGGACAGGCGTGTCGCTGCCGGGAACAAAGTCAATGGTGCCTTGACTGCGTTAGTCAAAAGGCAAGGCGTAGTGAAGAGTGCACGCCTTGCAATACATAACGCAGTGTTGGTACCGACTTTGTTATATGGCAGAAACCTGGGTATGCCAGAAGAAACTGTAAAGCAAGTTGAATGCAGTGGAGATGCGATCTCTTCGTAAAATGTGCGGCGTTACCATGGCCGACCGAAAGCGAAACGAAGAGATTCGCAATATGGCAGGTTGAAAGATGACCTTATCACAAAAATTAATAAGGGCGTGCTTCGATGGTTTGGGCACGTTGAGCGAATGAGTGAAGACCGAATGGTGAAGAAAATATATAGCGCGAGTTAATATTAAAGGTGTCGAGGTAGACCGAGACTAACTTTCGAACCATGTGAGCAAACTGCTCGAAGAGGAGGGTCAAGAGTACTCGGATACCTAGACGTGCATGTATGAAGAAGATTATGAATCTGAAAGAAGCGAAAATATGTAAGGATCGTGACTGGCGATCTGTTCTCTCTGGCTACCCCGTCAGGGACTGCGTGAATAAAGTAAATAAGTAAACCTTTAAAGTCAATCAATTTTGTTCGGTAAAATGACTTTACCTATAGAATGGAGTAGATGGCGCTATTACAAAGCAATTTCACTCGTAAGAAAATATTGTTTTTATTTATTACACTGAAATTTAGTTTAAAATAAGGATTTTAACGTTTATTTGCTATAAAATTAAACTTTTGTCTTTTATCTTATGCCACACTTATGGTTGAAAATTATTATATTAAATAAAACATTCGCCGTGAAATCTTTTAAAGTATTATTTTTATTTAACCGTATGAAATGATATTTTAACTCATAAGCGTAACGCTATTGGCTGAATTTAAAATATAGGTACTTGGGTAGTAATTTTTAGGTGCTTAAGAAGGCATCTTTTGACACAGCGTTTTTAGTAACACTTAGACAAAATTGGATTAACTAAAACGACTCTAATAAATCACTTACATAAACTAAATAATTTACTGTCTAGTAACACCACACTTAAGTAATTATTCTGCGAAATAAACTAAATCTGAAACAAACTCAAAGCTTAAACAAAACGAATTCCAGTTAATTTGAGAATGATTTGTAACATTCCCGTTTACAATAATATCTCTTCGTTGAAAAATTGAACTTTAAAACTTTTCTTTTTCGCAACACCTACAGATACATTTTATTTATTTTTTTGCTACAGATTAATTTAAATCGAACATAAATATAATCGGAACGTGTAATTTACAGTTTAAAAATCATGGGTTCAAGTTAAACAAATTATGACCGGTAACATACACTTGTTGGCGTTACTTTCTATGGCCAAATGTCTCTGTACTTAGTTGTTACGCTATTGACTGAAATAGGAGTAGGATACTCCTGATACCCTGCATTCGTCTCATTCTTTTGAAGCTTACTTTTCTGAAGGTTTCAATTCTACCGCGTGTGAAATGCACACAATTTTTTTTAAAATATTATTATACAAATGGTGACTCGTCTTAGATACTCCTTTTAATGTTTAATATCATGGGCACAGTATTTGGAAGCTCACTGTATTTATTTTCTCCCATAGAGCTATCTATCATGAGCACAATCTTCGATCTGTGACCGATTTTTCTCGATTTTTCAAATGCGACTGGACTCGACGTACCTCCATTTGATGGGTTTTCCCAATGGCCTTGCCTGCCAAGTTGCCTGCCAAGCATGACGATTTAGGCAAATCCTTTCGACAATGAAAGAGTGACGTAAATGTACAGCTGATGACTTTTGACAGCTGTCCTAGTTTTTTATTTATTAATATTTATTTCTAACAATCGTTATCAAATAAAAAATATTAAAAAAAACTAAAAAACGCGGTTGAAACTTCTCCTCTTAATTTGCAAATAACTTTTTACTTCAAAATTAAAGTTAAAACTCAAAGAACTTGTGAAAATTAAAAAACAATGCAAAACAAATTATATATATATATAATGACAATAATTACTTCATTGCATACATATCATTATACTGATATAAATTTAGTTTTTATAAATATATATTATAAACTGAATCTTGGAATAAATATATGTTTATGTAAAGGAGACCACTCTAACATCTAATAGAATAAATGTTAAGTGGAATTTTATTTACCATAACGTTTGTCCCAACTTTAAGACAGGACCCGCTTTCCAATTCACTTTTCTCCACTTTGCCCGATCTTGAGCATCCTCTTTAGATAATCTATTGCCCTCTATATCAAATATCAAATTGAAATTCAAAAGAAAATATTAAACACTGCTCTTGAACTCTCAAAGTAGCAGATGTCTTTGATTCTTTATACAGTATAATCTTTACCTTTGTTATTTTCTTATTTATTTTAATGTATTTGATTCATGCTATGTTTACCTGTTATTAAAGTTGCAATTATCTAATTTCTCTAGAGCTTTCGGTGGAAACTGGCACCAAACTACCTTAGTGAGTCTAGGTGTCCCCTTTCTGCCTAGGAGTCCGTCTGGATATGTCCCACCGTCTTACCAATTTGTGACGCCAAGCAGCAGTACCTGCACTGCTGTGTCCGATTTAATGTGTAGTAATATCACAGCCTGCAAGGCATTCAATCTTAGTCCTCAGAGGTAATTACGCATCTGTAGACTTCTTTCTATTTGAAGTTGCATGTATCCGTGAGTTACAATAGCATCTTACTTCAGGTGGCCTGTAAGCTCTTTATTTTCAGTCTGCAGTACTTCATAAAACATGACTATACCATCATCAGCGACTCTTCTGTAACTTTCAGACTGTCGCACGGCACGCTAGGAAACCGTGGGCGTGCTCGTTGCTCATACGATACAAAATTTTAGACTTTTAATCATTAGAAAAATTAAAATTACAGACAATTTACAGATCTTTTTGACTTTTTATCAGAACATATAATATCTATATGTATATATATATGTATGTACGCATGCATCAAAGTAATGGAGTATTAACCTTTTCCCTGTCCCATCAATCATAAATGAAAATTTCAATTGCTTAACTATTGTGTCTGTTTTGCGGACAGAGAAACTGTTAAAATTCAGTTTTCACCCACTTCCGCGCTTGAATAATTTTAAATTTTGCAAACGTATTAAGAACCAAAAATAATACAATAACTTCATAAATATGATCCAAAATTTCCATTAGAATTATCATATCTCGTAATCAATGCGTATTGTTTAAGTTTTTTCAAATTCTAATGTTATCTAGTGTAAATATAACAGAAATATGAAAAATGTTGGCAACAACTGACTAAGAATACCCAAAATAAATGGATGTCCTCCAAAATACGATCAGCCCCATTGTTTGCTATTAAGATAAAGGAGTTTATTTTTCTCGTATAGGACTCTCATTCCTCGTAAGAAAATGAATCGTTTGATCTTTAGCTGATAAAAAGTTCTTTGGTTAAATGTTCGACCCTTTACAAGTACGGCTCTTAGTAAATAATTGAGTGAGAGTAAAATAAAATTTTTGTATAATATATAAAGACTTTGATGAATCTATTTTAAGAATTACTGTGAAATTCGGTACTTTTATTTTAATACTGATTTTTTATTATTATTATTATAAGTATTTGTGATTGTGCAAAATTAGCAAAACTCGTCTATCGATTGAAATGAAACAATTACAAGTAAATACACCATTGAAAACTACATCTAAATTAATTTAGCCATTCTGGAAAAAAGCGTGTGACAAGTATGTTTTGCTGCGACATATAGTCCGACTAGGTAAGTCCAACCTAGCCAGACTATATATATGACCGAGAGGTCAATAGAAGGATTCAACTCGGCTGGGCAGTGTTCGGGATTTTATGACACATCTTCTCGTCTGGTATACCCCAAAACTTCAAAACAAGATTGTACCACTAGTGATTGTTGCTATTGATGACTTATGGATCTAAGACGTGGTCTTTCACTGATGGCCATATGAGAAAGCTCAAGGTCGCTCAGCGAGCTATAGAGAGGGTTATGCTCGGGGTTTCTCTTCGTGATAGACTTAAAAATGAGAATATCCGCAGTAGAACCAGAGTAACCGACATAGCCCAAATGATTGGTAAGCTAAAGTGGCAATGGGCTGACCATATGGCTGGAAGAACCGACAACCGACGGGTAAGAAAGTTTCGGAAGGAAATGGCAGCCTCGTACCGGTAGATAAATTGTAGAGCATCACCCCACTAGATAGAGTGACGACCTAGTAAGACATGTAGGAAGTCGATGGGTGCGGGTGGCTCAGGACTGTGCTTTGTGGCATTCCTTGGGGGAGGCCTATGTACAGCAGTTGACTTTTGAAGGGCTCAAATAATGATGATAATTTGATTGGACTAAGCAATATCACAGGTTTAAGTAATCAACAAGTAGTATGTCATCTATATAGTTACATTAAAAACTTCTTCCCCTAAATTGCCGGCATTAAGCGTGTAATATTTTTTATAGATTTCTATTAGCGTTTACAATATTGTAGTCAGGTCATCTTGGCAAACCCCGCAGTACAGCTCGCCTCGATGAATGCCTGACTTCATGGCGCTATCAATATACGTGGTAGAGCCACGCTGCAGCTATATTATGGTTGTAGCACGACATCTTAGTCCTCAGGGGTGACAACGCATCTCTGCATTTTGTTTCTAATCGAGGATAAATGTAGATGTCTATGGGCAATAGCATCCTCTTACCATTAGGTGGACTGTGTGCTCGTTTGTTACCGTATTTCTATAAAAAAAACCTTTTGCGCGCGGATAAGTAATAATATACTTATATACTACCAGCTATAATTTGATCACCAGTGAAACTATTTACCTCATACCTAACGGTAAATAATAATATTTTCTTTATTTATTTTACTATTTAATATGTATGGTTTTATATTCAACATATATTTTATTTTATGTGTCTAAAAAGTGTGTTTGTGTGCTTGAATATTATTATATGCAAGTTCATTCAATTAACGTACGTTGTTAAACCTCGAAGTTTCGGCGGGCACTGGACGAGGCAGGCCTAAGTGCTTGGACTGTTCGATTTTGTTTTTTATAAGATTAATATAGAAAAGAATTTATAAAATATTATGTTCTCTACATGACCTAGAAAATAATAAGCCTTTTCATTTTATGTAAGTTTTACACGTTTAATTACGGACTCTCTGTTCGGTACACGTTAAAATAGTGATTAAGAGTAGAAACCGACTGATCCCATGTACGCAACGTATGCGATGCAACGCTCCCACGTTGGTGTGCACACTTGACCTACGTATGCAACGTACCTTTGGCGTCAGACACTCTTGTCACTTCTTAGCAGACGCACGAGAACAAACTTATAGCAGGTTTTCTGATTCTGGGAGTGAGTTTGAAAATGATTTACTTAGTCTGATGTTCATAAACGAATATATCCACGCCTCTTCCCCCCGGACCGCCTACTGGTGTAAACGTGTGCACAATTCATATTTTTTCTTTTAATATTAAATTAATCAAAATTGAAGTCCTTTAATTCAAACGTAAAATAGGGCACATAGACTGAAGGACGTTCGCTAGCAAGTAGCGCAATCAAACAGCGCAACATAATTGACCTCTTTGGTGCTCCTGGTATCCTGGTACGTGCAAGCAATTCGGCCACTGACAAGGTACGACTATTTACCTGCTCACGCGCAACGACACGCCCTCGAAGAGTGCGAAACCCCGCCTACTCACATGTCACTGGGTCGTGCAAGGACAGACGCTGTGTGCATAATAAACAACTTCCACTCCACTACCACAATATCACTGCGCGCCTCTTCCGTACAATACCTGTTTGCGCTTATACTCTCTGGTCCTCGAATTGATTTAACTTTGCAGAAGAAAGCTTAATTCCGACGTTGTCGTGCAAAATAAGCCCTTTGCCGATCAATATACCCCAACATACAACTATGAACCAGACTGTAATTACTTACACACTTTTTATTATCTCCTGGTACTTACAATGGAAGACATGAGCGGCAAATCCTTTCTGAGTCGAATATTTCCGGGCAAACAGAACAAAACACCCTCCTAATTTCATTTTCCAACGCAGTAAAGACTAAGAGAATGCTACTGCGACTCTGATTTCCTTGTTTTCAAACAAGAAGTCAAATCACTGATATCATCTCTAATGTCACCACAGAAAGAGGCTAAAGAAAATCTACCCGACACTTATGGAAATTAAATCTACAAATAATAACATAGAAACCGCCATGGCTTCACTGTCGGCACAAAATGAAGAGCTTAAAAATAAAATAGAACTACTCGAAGTACAAACAACGAAGGATACAAATTATATCACTATTCTAGAGGACAAGTTAGAGGATCTGCAAAGGAGCAGCCGAAAGGATAACTTTGAGTTCAAAAATGTACCAAAGACGACTAAAGAATCCAAAGAAGAATTAATGAAAATAGCCATTTCATTATCTAATGTAATTGGATGTAATATCGCAAAAACGGAGATTATTGACATATACCGAGTTCAATTATAGTTGAGATGACATCAACTATTCTGAAGACCGATTTCTTGAAGAAGTCTAAAGACTACAATCGAACACATAACGAAAAATTATGCACCAAGCATCTCGGATTTAAGACGGAAGAGTACACTCCAATTTATGTCTCGGAACAGATAACTGCAAAAGGAGCTCGACTTCACTTTCTCGCGCGTGATCTGGCAAAATCCATACCATAACAAGTGAGTCACAAGTCCATAATCTTTTACAACTTAAATGACTAGGTGTTATATTATTGTTGATCATTTGTCATACTTACCATATTTTGCTCTGTTGTTACCCCTATTTATCTTGGGCCCATATGGACTTTAGATAATTAAAATTAATTAGCCCTAGAATAAATATTAAGCTTAATATCAGGTTAAACATTAACGAATACTATGTCATTCTACTAATGATTACTTGTTGTACTCTCCATATTTTACGCTGTTGTTACGCCTATTTTTCTGGCTTTTATAGGGACTTTAGATATTTAAAATTAAATAATATTAGTATTCATAAGAAGCTTATTATCAGGTTAAATATTAACTTATACTATCTTAACATTATGCGCACTCACACACACCTTCCACTCAATTTCACACTCATTCAAGCTATCACTTCCACAACAAACACACATACACTCACACATACACTAAATGTCTGTATAGCTACGTTCTTCTGCACCTATAAAACATTTTATAATGAATAGCACCTTACAGACTTTGAATGACATAGACAATCATGAAATAGCCCAAGTGTTCGACTGTGAACTCAACGACTTCACTAACCATATTAAGTCTAACTCCCCTGGCTTTACTATTGTTTCACAAAATATCAGATCTATTTATTCTAACTTTGACGACCTTCAACTAAATATAATATATCTTAAAATAGATATCGACCTGATAATTTTAACTGAATGCAGATTAAATCCAAATAAACAAATACCCCAAAATAGCCAACTATAATTCACACCAATCTACTAATCATCTTAATAAAGCTGATGGAGTGGTCGTATATATTAAAAACACATGTCAATATAAAATAAGTGAAATAAAGCTTACTCATGCATCTTGTTTAGAGGTCCATATCTCACCTGACCTTATAGTCATAGCAATTTATCGGTCCCCCTCAACCACAAACGCTGAAGAATTTATCCATTCCTTAAATCATCACCTTACTACTATTAAATCAACTAAAAATGTAATTGTCACAGGTGACATTAATATAAATCTGATACTAAATCAAGGCGATCAATCACATGAACGCACACATAGGCTTAACTATCTTAATATGCTGGCAATGCATGGGCTCCTTCCTGGTCATTTGCTACCCACGAGAGGCAAAAATTATCTAGACCATATAAATATAAAATTCGAACCTGCCAATAAAACTGCGGTCATTGCAATTATTCACACAACTATCACAGATCACTTCATGACTTTCCTAAAAATTACAAACCATACAAACGTAATAAAACCTACTAAAATAAAATCAGTTTTTCACTTTGAGAAAGGACTCGACCACTTAAAAGATAGCAACCTGACCAACCTACTCCAACTAACAAACCCTAACACACTAACTCAACACGAAAATAAATAAATTCTTCAAAACTGTATCGCTCTTAGTACTATTACTATTGTGATCCCGTCAAAAAATAGAACCCTGAAACCGTGGATGACTATTGGTTTATTGCGCTGTATTCATAACCGAAACAACATGCAACAGAGATTGAGACTTGACCCTCTCAATGAGGCACTAAAAGTTACTTACAAAAGGTACCGCAATTACTGCAACTGCATCATCAAAAAACAAAAAAACAAAATATGACAGAGACGAACCTACAAAGCACATAGAAACCCTAAAAACGTGAGAGATCATTAACAACATTACACAGCGAAAACCTAAAAACAAATAACTTGGAACTCTTAGAACTATCCAATACCCCAGAACTCTACTAACAAAGTGAATAGCTTTTTTCTAACATAGGAATGATTCTTGTGACAATATCTCACCACCTCCGTTTCTCTACAGTAACTAATAACGGTCCTAGCTCATCCTTATCTGCCTACATCGGCCTCATCTTTTGCTCTACTGACACAGACCTTGTGAAGTTCATGCTACACTAATGGGCTTAAAACCAGACAGTGCCCTGGTTGGGACCACATTCCAGTTAAATTTGGACTTTTCCCGATGCTTTGAAAGTAGCCCTAATAACGCCTGTGTACAAGTGTGGGGACAGGTCAGACCCGTCAAACTATAGGCCAATTTCAGTTCTGCCATCTATCAAAAATCCTAGAAAGACTCTAAACTCACGCCTAATTAAATACCTTTCTAAGTATAACATTCTGTCACCTTCTCAGTTTGGGTTTAGACAGGGAAGGTCTACTGAGGATGCGGTCATGTCTCTAACATCTACTATAGTTGACAAAGTGGATAAGGGTAGCAAATGTCTGGTTTTTCTCGACCAAAAAAGGCCTTTGACACAGTATCTGTCCCCATAATTCTAGACAGACTCGAAAACATAGGCATAAGGGAACCCTCTCGATCTGTTCAAATACTACCTAAGCAATCGCAAACAAACAGTCAAAATAGGGAGTTTACTAGTTCACAAGAAACAATTTCATACGGTGTGGCAGGGAAGTGTCCCTGGTCCGACATTGTTCCTTATATAATAACCTATGCAATATGACTATTGACAGCGCTCGCATATTCTCATACACGGATGATACTGCCATAGTCTTTGCTGATAAGACTTGAGCTAAATTTAAAGGTCAGCTGAAATCGGCCTGTCTAAGATTGCAGTTTTCTCAAATGTAACCTCCTCACCAATGCCTCCAAGTCCAATTATATGCTTCACCAAGTATAGACACACAACCACCACTGAATTCCAAATAAAGATCCACTCCTGTGCTAATCCCCAATTCCTGACTGCTCTTGTACAAAAATTGATAGGTTACAGTATACTAAATATCTGGGTATCATGATTGACCAACGCCTGTCCTGGCATATGCATACTGAACTGATCATGAAAAGGGTTAGGAAATTAATATGGACTTTTAAAACATTGCGACACGTTGCCTCAAAGAACCTTTTGCAGAAAGTCTACGTATCATTAGCCCAATCTATCCTTACCTACTGTCTGCCATGCTGGGGTGGAACAACAAAAAACTAATTTTTTAGAACTTGAGAGGGCGCAGCGATCTCTGCTTAAGGTTATGCTCTTTAAACCCTATAGGTTTTCAACCCAAAGCCTTTACCTAACCTCTAACCTACTGTCTGTAAGAAAACTTTACCTACTCCACCTTATTCTGTGTAAACATAAATCCCTCCCGTATGACCCCAAAAAAACCGATTATGAGTAGCAGAAGAAGCTACTTGGTCGCTCCTACTGTCCCAGTTAGATCTGTTTTTGCCAAGAGGCAGTATGCAAGGAAATCTTCCCACTTATACAAACTATTGAATAAAGAGCTAAACATCTATCCTCTAAAACTCCGTGACTGTAAACTAGCTGTGACTAATTGGCTTAAGACTAAAAGCTACGATGACATTGAGACTATGGTATCATCGTTACCATAGTCTGTCTAGTAACCAATAGGACCGCAGTAACGAAATCGTTAGTGGAGGAAGCTTTGTCTGACTTCTTCCGATCCCAAGACATTGTCAGGGCCAATCTAAACCTAAACTGAAACCTAAAACATATATCTACATGCAGGTCAACAATATTAACCTATAAACATAATGTATACACACAAACATACACACACACACACACACACACATGAGCACACACACACACACACACACACACACAAATAAATGCACACACACATACACACACACACACACACACACACACACACACACACACACACACACACACACACACACACACACACACACACGAGCACGCGCATACCTCAAACCATCCATCACACAAGTGCGCTCCTTATCCTTTTGTATTTTGTACTTTCTTTTCTTTTATTTTGTTGCCAATTGTATACACTGTATAATGTTAAGTAGAAGAGCGGAGTCACCTAACACAAGCATCTCTTTGCTTAAAAGGTGATCTCCAAACCCTGTATCTTAAAGCTTTCTGTATTGAAATAAACATAAACAAAAATAACTACTACTCACTAGGTACTCACTAGGTTTAGCATGTAATTTTGCTATCTCTTCCCATGCTGTATTACGTAATATAGCATCGCGATATTCAATACTTTTAATGTTATATATACATTCGTATCGCCTCACTAAATCTATGAGCTGTTCATCTCCCATTTTTAGATTGCGTACAGAGATCTATTTGAATTGGTTAATTAAGAAAGCAAACAAGTCAGTTTTTTTTTCAAATATGGCAATTATGACATAAATTTCAATTCTTTAGGACAAGGTCAATGAAATAGTTAAGAAAAGGAATATGTCAGTACATTCGTTTGTACAATATAGGGCACCAAGTTTTCATATCTACGTAAGAAAGGAGACAAATCACGGACTTTAATCTATTATTAAAAAATTACTCACTGTTAAAATTTCGACAAAAAAAACGTTAATAATATATTTTATTTTAACTTGGATACTTAAAATTAAAAACTTTTTCCAATAAAATTCAAAAATGTTCAATTTTTTGTGTTTTCTGAAAAATTACGACGCAATGAATTCCCCTTCTTCACTTCACACACATTAGTTCAAGAATGTGTGCGCAAGCACATGTGCAAAATAAAAAACACATCGTACCTGGAGAAGAACAAAAGCATAAGTGGTCTTATGTCGATTTGTTTGTTTTTACGCCATCAAAAAGAGCAACGCAAATTACAAAAGCTCAATTTTTTTCAGATTTTTCTTATAAGTATTAAGAAAGTAGTGTTAAAATTTGTTATGTGTGCATTTTGCCTTTGAAAAATATATCGACTAAAAAAGTAGTTATATGGATTACGCAGAAAATAAATAAATAACCTACACCTACAAAACCTAACAACTTTTTAAACCTTAATTAACTAATAAATTTCAGTAAACGTTTGGAAGTCTTTTTTGTCGTAAAATTTTAAATGTAATTCATATAAACATTATAACATAAATTTTCCTTGTTCAAAATTATTTTCCCCACAAATTATCGCAATTACCACTAACTATGTTATAAACTTATTTACAAATAAAAGCTCTTGATTGATTAAGCAATGTGATTGTTTTAACTTAAGCATAATATCGATTACGGCTTTGTTAAAATAAAACTGTCCTATTCACGTAAGATCGCATACTTAAGAATTGTTTGAAAAGATTCCGAGCTAAGCGCGAATATGTGGGGAGTGCGGGAGGATGTCGATTTCTGCATGTCTTACCAGGTCGTCACTCCATATAGTGGGGTCGCCCATACTTCGCCCCTGTACGAGGCTGCCACTAGAAAACCTTATTCCCCATCGGTTATCGGTTCTTCGAGCTATATGGCCGCCCCATTGCCGCCGAGTTGAATCCGTCGATTGACCTCTCGGTCGAAGTTTGACTTACCTAGTCGAACTATTTGTCCCAGGTAAACATACTCGTCAACAACTTCGAGCTTAGTGCTCCCAACATCTACCGGCATAGGTGTGGCATGGACATGGCCATTAAACATGATCTTTGTTTTATCCATTTTCATTTAAGACCATCCGTTCTGAGACACTATTCAGGCCATTGAACATAGTGCTTAGGTCCTCCAGCGATTCTGCCATAAGGACTATATCATCGGCAAATCGGTGAGTGATGTACTCGCCATTGATGTTAATATGTATCCTTTCCAGTTCAGTAGCTTGAAAACGTCTTCCAATACTGCGATGAAGAGTTTCAGATATAACATCACCCGGTCCCTGTCTTACACCTCTGCAGTTGGATAGGTTTAGAACTCTGGTTGTGTACTCGGATAGCCATCGCAGCCCTACCTAGTTTTGTAACTCGAGCTGAAAGGTTTCAGGACTTCGGATTAGATATGAGGGACGGAGCATTGACTTCACCAGAAGAGACCCTCCAACTTAACGTTTAGGTTTATTGTGCTCACCATTCGGTGATCGCTGCCAGTTTTCACTCGCGATCACTGAGACATCACTGAACAGTTGTCGTCTGGTCGTCATAATGAAGTCAATCTCATTTTTGTCGAACCGTCGGGGCTCGACCAGGTCCATTTTTCTGGGGGCTTTTGGTAGAAAGAGTTCATCATAAAGAGTCCCTCTTTCTCCATAAAGTCGGCCAGCTGCTGCCCCTTGGGTCCGCTGCCCTATTCCGAATTTCCCTACTTTCAGCTCACCGCTCTCTCTTGTGCCTAGTTTTGCGTTGAAGTTCCCATTAACACCGTATAGTGAGTTTTGGAGGAATGCATGGCTCTAGACATATCCTCATATATTTTCTCCACCTCCTGTAGCGCGCGTAAACCTGTATGAATTTAAGCGTATACCGTTTGGTAATTCTGAGTATAAGGTACAAAACCCTCATCGACACACTCATAATTTTTACAACGTTGTTAACGAGAGACTTGTGTACGACAAATCCGACACCTACTTGGGACAGATGGTCGCCATTTCGGTGATTAAACAAGTTGCTGGATTCGAGGATTACTGTGTCCCTCTCTCTTCGGACCTCGGATAATCCTATAATATGCTAGCGTAACTTGTCTATTTATTCTTCCAGCTCCAGGATCATCTCGTCTGTCCTCATGGTGCGTGCGTTGTATGTTGGCAGGTCAAGTCGTCTTAGGTGGCAACCGAATCTCCACCGAGATTTATAGCACCCCTGTCACGCCGTTACCATGGTCGCCACCGTAGCCAGTAATATAAGCGCCCGGACTGGGGGTCTCTCTGTAACTTCATCAGGGATATTTGCCATAGTTGCCACGCTTGGCGAGGTTGGCAACCGCAGGTTTTTTATTGTAATATTGCTGTTATCAGGAAAATCTCCTGGCTGTTTCCCACTGTCGCCTCTCACGACACCCACGGAAGATATGGGGCAGTTGATGTTCTTAACCGTGAACATCCTAGTCCATGTCAGATGTTGTTTTTAATTTTTATGAGTGTAAGTGGTTTTCATGTTAGCAGTTTCCAAATACTAAATTGTAATTTAATTATTAAACTTCATAGGTTTTAATTTTGTTATGTATGTCAGATGCTGGTTTTATTTTATATAAGAATGAGTTGTTTCCACATGGAAAGTTCCTAAATAATAATGTAGCACAATTATTAAATAATTTTGAATCCTATGATCTCATTTCATACGTATGATAAAGTTAATGTTTTAATTTTATTTTAGGTGAGAGATTTTTTTTTATTACTGTTTTTAATAAAAGTTAAGTTTATATTGCCAATTAAAAATTGCGGCATGGTCTGGTTTTTATTTTAATAAAAATAATTTGATTTTAAAATAATGTGCTTTTTATTATTTCATTAAATAATTAACTAATTTTCCCATAACAAAGTATACTTCCGTCATAAGAATATATTATCTAGAGAGAAAAGATGTTAATATTTTAACCACTTGTACTTCTCATATTTTTCAAATAGAAAAAAGGCATAAAGAGTACTTATTTTAATGATTCAACAAATTTAATTTTGTTTAATTTAGTTCAGTGCAAAAAAGCATAATATTACTTCCTTTTCAGACTGATTCCATTCCATGGTAAGGTATTCACGAATATTTTTTCTAAAATTATTAATATTGTAAGGAACATTGGTGTATCTCTTCATACATTTATCTTAAAAAAAAAGAGGCTAATGAAGATTAGCGTAATTTAAATAAAAGTTAATAACTAATTAAATATTAACTTAGCTTGTTTAATTAATGAAAAGAGTATTTTTTAACGCAATTTTCATTAAAAAGGAAATCGCCAGATTATTCAATAAAAGATATTAAGAAATAACTAGTTTTTTCGCTCTCCTGGAAAATATACTTTTTAGACTTATGCTTTTGTTCTTCTCAAGGTACGACATAATATAAATACTTACGTAATTTTCTTCATTTAGTTGCAGTTAAGTACCTACTTTTTGGTAGGCATTGGATTATAGTTTAAATTTAAAATATTTTTTTAATATTAAAGGCAATAAGGTGCCTCATTGTAGAACGAATAATTGGTGATTGAGCTTGCTTATTTAGGACAATCTCTTATCTTCTGTATGGAAATCAATGTTGACTTGATAAATTCGGAAGCAAATGCGTTGTTCCGGCCATTTTGTTGTTTTTTACAATATAAACACAAGCGCATAGTTTAGTTTACCCAATATTTATAAGTACATTCGTATCGCCTTACTAAACGATGAGCTGTTCATTTTCCATTTTAGCAACGAAATGCGTGCACGGTGCAAGGGTCTATTTGTTTATGACGTGCAACGCGTAAGTTCTAGCAACACACTGGTCGTACGCGTGTGATTGCGTACGAACATCCGCTCCACCTTCCCACGCCGATCTAGACATGCAGAACGACGTTGCGTCGGACGCGTGTGATTGCGTTGCATACGACAACTGTGTTTCTAAGGCATAGTTTTTCATACAAAATCAAGAGTCCAGACGTCATAATGCGTTGCATACGTTGCGTAAGTAGGACCAGTCTGTCTCTACCTTAAGTGCCACCTTAATGATTTTTAGCAAGCCAATATATAAGGTTATTTTTCAAAGAGTAGCCTAATTTTAAACTTAATGTCAAATATATAAATAATGATATACCGTTATTACAGTTTTTGAAAATACATGTAAATAAGGCTTCTACTTTTATTTGAAATTATCCCAAATTTAGTGTGATTTATGGGCAACAACGTTTTTGCCTACCGATCGAAACTTACGAATGTGTGCGTGTGCAGTAATACATTACCACGCATTTTGAATTTAAAAGATAAAAAGGACAGAATATTTGAGATTTTTTAAATTAATTTTTCTTCACCATTTGCCTATTACTTACTCTTAACCTTCTCTGCAAATTTGGCCGTTTATTACAAAATAACCCTATATATTCGCGTTATGAAACAGTCTAAGAAAAAGCCCATGTTCATCAATGGACTTTGATAGGCTGCAATGGATAATGGAATATTAATAATTCTCGTTTCTATCACCACAGAGAAATCGTAAGTATGTTCAATTATTATGAAATGATTTTGTTTTACGCAATAATTATATTTCAGTAGTTTTGCAGAGTTTCAAAAAGTTACAAAGTACTTCAACGTCGCCTTAATTCTAAATAGTATCTTTGAGCAAAGCAAATTGCATATCACGTAAGCAATTAACCGCTGTACATTTGTCTTTTACACGGAGCGAGCTTAAATGTGCTTGATGGTACTAAATTATTATTCCAGCAATGCGTTTCACTTTCGGTTTAAATAAACACCGCTAACACGTTATTTATAGCAATTAACTTGATTAACGTACGCTATACCACAAAATCGATAGCTGTAATGTAAATGTATGTAAATTTGACAAATACTTCCGAGTGCGAAACACTTATTAGCTCGGTATAACACCATCTAAGGATTTACTTGCAGGGCTGTAGGGTCGCTGGTACCAAACCTGCTTGTAACAGGTAAGTCAATAATAATAATATCCTCCAGACCGAATTTCGATCACGACGGCCAGTCTTAATGGAGACTAGCTAAGACTTAATTATAGTGCACGAGTATGTGAACTCAACTCAGCGCACTTTCTATTCCCTCACTCTCATGGTCAGATGGGACTACCGGAAAGAGATCAGGTGCAGGATCAACGGCTATATTTTTTATAGTAACATAAAGCATTACCCTAACTCTAGTATTTTCCTGTACCATGAAGGTCATTTCACATACAATGCGCAAATATTTTGTATGCCATACAAACACCCCGGTTTCAAATCCCACACGGAGGGAGTGTTTGCATGATCTAAAAATTATGATTGTTCTGAGTTTAGATGTTTGCCTGTATGAAATTTATGCACAAATATGAAACGCTTACACGATCTTTCTAATAATGCTCACTTTTATTAAAGGTTGTTGCTTATCTTGTGTGCCTGTTGCCCCATGTTTTTTAATAGAATAATATAACAAACGGTCACAAAATCCACATTATGGTAAGTTAATGCTGTGGCCCATAAACATCTACATCTACCCTCGATTATCAATCAAACTGTAGATGTCTTGTCACCCTTGAGGACTAATATGGAATACCACGTTTCCAGTAAAAAGGGTCTCCGATTCTCTACACTCACTATACGATATAACACAATTTTAAGATGATATGTTACGCTGGTATTCTGTGAGAACGGGGTACTTCCCCGGTCGAGCCAGCACATTCGTGTTACAACCATAATATAGCTGCAGCGTGCCTCTACCAAGTGTGAAAAAAGGTTCGTCTGAGACTTATACCTTGGTTCCGCGTTTTTACTGGACTTATAATAATAAAGATTTTACCATCTGTGTTACTTGCCTCGCTCGTCGTAAAAGGTGACTAATGAGATATTAGATTTGTAATTATGTAGGCGATGGGAGAGCCACCTATTACTTTCACAATTTTACATCATAACCCATATTTTTTGACTTAACGTGGTCCGAGTAGCTCGTTGCTTTTGTACTCTGCCTACGCTCTCGAGAATTACAGGCGTGACGCTACCTTAATATATGTACTTATTTTGTGGCATTAACTCAATTTTGGAGAAGAAATGTAGGACATTGAATTATGTACAAATTTCAATGATAAATTCCACCTCGAAGGTGATTTTTCAATCAGGCCAACGGTGACATTTATTAAAATAAAATAACTAAAAATAAAATTATTAAAACCATTAAGAAAATGTTTTGGCGTCCTAGTCTATTTAAACTTGTTTATATCTGTGTATCATAGAGCAACACGGGCCACCGGCAGACCAGAGGGGAGTAGCCGTTTATATATATAGCGTTTTTCCCCGATACAGAACTGCCTGTAATTTTTTTCCTCTTTTTACAGCAAAAAACTGAACGATTTGAACCCACAACCATTCGAGTTCGCGGTCCGCCCCAGCCATTAGGCTACTGTCGCTTACTACACTGTATTCTATCTCATTCTCTCGCATAGATGTATATGTTTTTCTCTTTATAGTGTCGCTTTTTCGTTTCATCGAGTTTCAAATCATAACGATTTTAAAGCAGTTTTCACTTTTAAAACACATGTCAATCTTGGGACTAAGCAAGACAAGGATGTGGCGATTCTGTTACTTAATGGAAAAAACGCCCCTGCACATCCTAACTGATTATGGACCCTTAATGCGCAAACGTAATATTCATCTGGGACACTTCGTACTTAGCCCAGAAGAAGTGAAATTGCTCACATAAGCTACTGCATTAATTAATTGAAAATATAGAAATTAGCAGTGAACTGTATTGCCATAGCAGCGATCACAATAAAATATTGGTCTTTAGAATAGTTCGCAGTGACATTGGTCTTATTAGAACTGAATAGCTGCTCGCACAATAAAAAAAAATATCCCTTTGTAGCGTTTAACTCCTTCGAGCTTGGAATGGCCCAGTGGTCAGTATCACTGGATCATTACAGTGATTACTTTTGCCAAAGTTCTGCCAGGCGTCCATGAATTCTAAGATTTTTTTTTATAAAAAGAAATGACAAACTTTCAGCCCACCTGATGGTAAGTAGCGACTTTAGTTCATTGACACCTGCAGCCAATCTCAAACAAAGAAGGCTACAAATGCGTTGTCACCACTGAGGGCTTAGATAGATAGATAGATAGATAGATAACACTTGATGGAATGCCTCACAGCCTGTAATTATACTGGTCTCTTTACCCTTCAGATCAGACTACAGCAGGGCAAGCACTGCTCTTTGGATGCAGAAATAGGTAAGAGGTACCTACTCAGTCAGACTCCTAGGCTGAACGAGAGTCCAACTACCTAGTAGTAGATACCAACCACAACTAAATAATAAAATACTATTCATTATAGTTCGTGTTTACGAAAAACAATAACCAGTATCACAAAAACTCCGCGCGCAATCAATAAACAACTTTTGTTCCAAAACGTATAAAATGAGTTTCATTTCACGTATCGCCACAATGATTTATGGAATCAGTTGGCATGAAAAGCGCTCGAGAGAGTTTTGAATTTTTGAAATGTTTGTATTGTGTGAGCAAATTGAGATTTCGTAGAACATTGTCCAATTTCGCCTTGGAATTGCATGTGAATATTATATAAATCTCATGACAAAATGCTTTTTCCTTTTTTCATAGAACGCGAACAATCCGAGTTCCATACCCACCGGTACCATTAAAAATACTAATCACAATTTTCAAGTTTATTTTTATGAAACTGGTGTGACAAACGAACTTACAGTCCATCTGATATGGTAAGTGACTAAGGCTGTCCTTGGACACAAATAGCGGATTTCAAATAAAGAAGGCTACAGACGCGTTGCTGCCCCTTAGGACTAAGGAATCTTGCACAGCCTGTAATTATAATGGCTCTCTATACCCTTCAATAGCAGTACACACTTAGGTATTTGGTGGTAGAAGTGGGTTATTATCTAGGACACCATCATTAACTACTAGTACCAAGTCCTTCTGTTGGGCGGACACGGTACATAATGGGGTGACGGATACTCTTAAACTATGAGTACCACCACACTAAGGATTAATATGGAATGCCTCACCATATAAAACACAACAGTACTAAGCTACTATTTTACGCTATTCTGCGTGAGCTTTGTCCTTTACCACACTTGCCGCTAGACCACAACTTTTTTAACAAAGAATAAATCGATCGCCCAAAATGACTGAGCAAGAAAAATAATTTAAAAATAAGACAATACATGGAAAAATTATTTTCGCAACCGTGGCAAAATCTTTTTAAACTGAAAAAAAATGTGCAGATGCAGGCAACTTTAAGAGCTGGTAAAATGCACGCTTGGCGAAACCATAGCTCAACGGCTCACAGCTGCGTTTTGAACACTACCTCGAATCATCATCATCATCATTACAGTCCTCTGCTGAACACAGGTCTCCGCAAGTGACGTTACAAAGTGCGATCCTCCCATACTTCCTACATGTTACCAACAATGTTTCAAACAGCGCTTGCTAACCCACCTGCTAAGCGTGGCAACTGTGTGTATATCCATGGGAGATTAATAGTACAAAAATAACATGAATCTCTTACTTAACTCTTCACTTTTAGTACCTATGCTCCAGCCATGACAGAAACCTGCGTTTTTCCCTCTCATAAATCTGGCTTTCTGCATTCATCCTTAACTGTACAGTCTGTTCTCCTCTGGATCGCAATCCCTGTTGAAAGTTGAACGGCTAACAGTCGTTATGCATTCCAGAACGAAGTTCGCGAACATTATTTGAATATACTGGCCGAATGATCTCATTAGTAGCTCATTAGTAAATTATTTATTTTAAACGTACATAATTTATATATAATACTATACAAATATTTAATAATTTTTGATATGCAAGTTCATGCATTATTTTATTTTATATTTATTTACTTTTTAAGTTTTTTTTTTGTACGTGGGTACGTGTGCAACTAGTAACAGCTCTCTAATTACCTCTGATATTTTATTTATATTTAAATTATTTTAAACTAGTGTTTGGACTATATTTACATATTAATTACATTTTCTTTGTAAGTCATATTGAAATATATGACCAGATAAAATATTTATGATTTGTCATACCACCCATCAGTGTAATTTTATTTTGGCACTCACTGGCACTTCACTATGTGTTCACTGATATCACTGGAAATATTGCAAGTAATGGCAAAAGTATCTGATGTGAAGGTCACGCAGAGAGAACTTGAAGGAAGCTGGAGTCGCAAGATAGCTGATTTTGAAAACGGATTAAAGGCTGCTCCTACGCCAAATAATACCTTTCTTAATCAACTCCGTGAGGAGTTTTATGAATTTAAAGACCTTGTTAGCTCTGTGTTCAATCTCCTTCGGCAACAGATTCATGCCTGCGCTATGAAAATTGATGTTATTGATATGCAGCATAGGCAAAACATTTTCCTATTTAATGGGATCTCCAACTCTCCTGAAGTTAATGTAGAACAAGAAGTACTGCTGCAGCATCACAAATAAAATGGGTATCCCACATGTAACAAATTTATCCTTATTACGTTGTCATTGAATTGGTGTTCAAAAGGATGGTTAATCACGGCCCATTCTTGTACAATTTGAAGAGCATCGCACAAAGTCGGAGGTGTGGAAAGCTAAAACTAAGTTAAAGGGCTCTCAAATATCAGTGTCTGAGTTTTTAACCAAAATGAGGCAATATGTTCATAAAAAAGCACGCAAACATTTTGGATTGAAGAATGTGACCATAGATGGCACAATTTTTATCAAACTCCCCAATAATGAATAGGCAAAGATCTCCACTGAAGAGGAGATTGATACTCTCATTGAAAAGTTTCCTGTCGATTGTTCACCAGCAAGACATGGCATAGCTTCTAATAGTGGTGTTACTAATGTTGCGAAGAAGCTCATTCAAGCACAGCAAAGTTCTTCAAGCAGGTGGGGCAGAAAGAGGATCCTAAAAGATCCCGCCGTTTAATAGCTAAAAAAATAGCTTACTTAAACTATATTTTTCATGCGGTATCCCTAGGTATCCTATTTTTTCTATTATTTAATATTAAGTACAAGCTTATTTCATGGCTCTGATTACATCTGTAGCATAGAACACTATCATGTCTATAGTTATAAATAGTTCGCTTGTAATAACTGTTTTATTGCATTTTTTCTTGTTTTAAGTTCTTTTCTTTGTATTATAAACTCCTTTGGAATGTTTGTCCTTGTAAATCAAAATAGATTTTAATCATGTATACTACATAACTTGCATAAGCTTAGTTTTCTTTTTAGTTTCTTAGTAGAGGAGTTATACTTAGTAGGTCATGTTAATGGTCATAATCTAATTATAGTCATCTTTATAATTTGTGCTAACAATACTTATTATGTTTTTTTTTACTTTTATAAATGTACCTTAAAAATTACTTAATATTATCCATTTGATTTTTAATTTTGACATTATTTTTTTTAGGCCTTGATAGACAAAGGACAAATGTGACATACATCCAATATCGATTTTGTACTTTGATTTTGTAATCGATTTATTTTGGTAAACATTTTCTTTAATAATTTTGTGTGATACCTATTTAGCAACAATAATATTATTATTAGACAAAACTATTTTGCCTCTTTAGATATTACGGATTTTACTTAAGTTTGCACATAAAATTAATTCATATTAAGTTTATTTTGTAAAGAATTAACTAATAGGATGGTGATGTTTATGTTTACTAAGTTTTAGTTTGGAAATTAATCTTATAGTTTACATAACTTACTTTTATATTTTGTATATATATACAGGGTATTTTGGAAATGCTCCTGAAAACGAAGACAGATGATAGTACTAAGGATAAAAAAAAAATCGTCTTTTCACAACGTTTTATTAACTTTATTCACGCTCCATCATGTTGTTACAGTTAATTGAAACGATATTTCACAAAAAAAATCATGAAAATACTTAAACATAAAACCAGCAGTGAAACTTAAAAAAGAAAGCTGACAATAGGGTCAATATCCTCGTGGGCGCCGAATTCTTATCTAGATCGGTACGAAACAATGCATTAGGTATACTACTCTACCCTTCCCTTTCACACACGCTGCCTCGTGTCGCCTCGCTCTGTAGAATTTACACATGCTTCAAGGAAGTTACAACGTGCGCATTTGTTTTGGCGGGATTGATTAATAATTTTAGTTTTTGAGACAGTTCCGTGTTGATTATCACGAGCGATAATTCAATTGTTATGTTTATAAAATTATTGTCGCTATTACTTGTTATTTATTAATTAATGATATTATTCTTGTTGTTAAGTTTTGTGTTTTTGTTTTGTTTTAATGATGCCTAACGCGTAGGTACGTTTATAGTGCTCGTAAATACGGCAACATGTTAATGTGCCTTGGTAATCTCATAAGGCCACGGAGGATCGGTAAGCTGTTTCATACCTATTTTTTAAATTACTTAGTACTGAACTGATCTGAATAGGTACATAACTGAATACATCAGAATAATAAACATATCTACACAATGAATAAAAAGCATGACTCTAACCTTGTTAACATTTTATTTAAGTATTTTTTCATTAGCGGCGAATCGAACCAGTTATTTGGTTTATTTAACCTGTGAATTCGAATTAGAGTGGCTACGTGGAGACAAGCACAGTGGCAAAATAGTAGGTTAAGTAGATAAGTTAGGTATTTAGACAAGTGTTGTAAATTATTAGGTATTGTGATACCATCGCTAGTTACGGGCCGCGCGAATTCGGCGTTCGCGCGTACATTGACCCCTAGTCAGCTGATTGTAATTCAGTAATTCCACTGCTGGTTTTATGTTTCAGTATTTTCACGATTTTTTTAGTGAAATATCGTTTCAATTAACTGTAGTAACATGATGGAGCGTGAATAAAGTTAATAAAACGTTGTGAAAAGATGATTTTTTTCCTCGCGATCGCATTTTTTTGTGACCCATCATCATAGGTATCCTTAGTACTTTCATTTGTCTTCGTTTTCGGGAGAGTTTCAAAAATACCCTGTATATAAATCATTAATTTTTTATTGATTTTTTTATATTTATTTAATTTATGTATTATCTTAGTATTATATTATATTATCTATGAATTGTGTCTGATGTTGAGTCGTTTAGTTCTGGAAATGATTTTTCTGCCTTGTCATTTTACTCTTGTGATGATTCTTTCAACGACAGCGCGCTTGATTTACACCAACTACTCAAAGGAATGTTTACGTCTTTTAACAACTCTCTGAACATATGTCATATAAACGCTCAAAGTATCCCGAGCCACTATACCGAACATAAAGCTTAATTTTCGTCCGACAATATTCATGCCATATTAGTGTCGGAGAGTTGGCTGAAGCCTTCTTTACCGTAAATTTTATAACCGCTACCCGGCTTTATACTTGTAAGGAAAGATCGGGTTGGAAAAGGTGGAGGTGGTGTAGCCGTTTACCTACACGCATCAATTCCTCATAAAATTGTTTTAGCATCTCTTACCTGCTGTTCTGCCTCTTCTGAGTTTTCATTTGTGGAACTCAATGTCAAGGGTATAAGGATGCTTCTAGGGTTAGTGTAGTAGTGCCCCCCTTCGTCAGACTACTTCGCCACTTTAGATATGCCTCTTTTTGATATTTGTTCTGAGTACGCACACTGTATAATCGTTGGTAACTTCAATACAGATTTGTTGACAAACTATCCTCGTTCCAAACAGCTTCTTTTAATTTTTTAGTCGGTTATTCTTTCTATTCTCCCTTTAACGATTACTCATCACAATATTGGAACCGCTGACTCATTGATTGATCTAATATTTGCTGCTTCTCCTGATCGCGTGATGATACACGGACTGTTACCTGCTTTGGACATCTCACGTCATGACTTGATTTATGCTTCGTATGATCTTAAACCTCCCAAATATTCCCTTCTGTATTGTATCTGCACAGTTTTTCTAAAATAGACTTTGACAAGCTAAGGAATAACGCTCTTAATCTCGATCTAGCTTCATTTATTGCAGCGCCTACTGTTGACCATAAAGTCTCTATTCTTAACCAAAATATTCTGAGCCTTTATGATGCTCATGCTCCAGTTCACAAGGTTAGATTGAAGCGTCAATTCAAGCATAAATTCTATTTAAGCAATTCAGTCCAAGGCGGTGGGTTATAGTGAGATTAGTAGACACATGGTAGTATTCATACTAGAGCACCTTCTTCCAGCAATTTCCCATATTATACATTTTTCCCTTGATTCAGGTCAAAGCCCCTCCCAAAAGTTTCTACTCCCATTCTTCCAAAATTTTAGAATCCTGTGTTTGCAAGCAAATTTCTACTTTTATTTCGAAATATAACCTACTGAGTATATATCAGTCTGGATTGCGGCCGGATCATAGTACCAGTACTGCTTTAATTAACGTCACAGACGCTATTAGACAAAGAATGGAAGAAAAAAAGTAACAGTACTGGTACTAGTTGATTTCTCAAATGCTTTCAACACAGTTGATCATGAAATCTTTCTTTCCATACTATCTCATCTAAATTTTGGCCCTCCAGCATTGGAATGGTTTGCATCTTATCTTCGCGGTCGACAGCAGTCAGTCTATGTGCGGCAAATGACCTCAGCTTGGGCTGACGTGGAAGCTGGTGTGCCGCAAGGCGGTATTCTTTCTCCTATATTTTTTTAATTTTATAAACTTTATTACCTCCATCTTCGATTGCTCGTACCATCTGTATGCCGATAACCTTCAGCTATACGTGCAATCTGAAATTGGGGATATCCATAATGGGATTAAAAAATTAAACGACAACTTATCATCTATCAAAGATTGGTCTACTTGTTATGGAGTGTTGGTCAATCTTTTGAAATGCCAAGCTATACTGGTGGGTAGCTCAAGGATGCTAGCCTAGATTAATCTTGCAGACTTACCTCCTATTTATTACAATGGGATTACAATTCCGTTCCATAAGTCTGTATAAATTCTTGGACTACACATTGACAGCATGCTGAATTAGAGAACTCAGGTTTCAGAAGTGAGTCGTAAAGTTATTGCCACGTTACGTTCTCTGTATCGTTTAAAACATTTTCTTCCCACAAAGTCTAAGATCATGCTTGTCTAATCGCTCATATTACCCATAATTGATAATGCAAATGTGTGTTAGCCGGATTTGTCCAAGGATCTTCTGAACAAGCTGGAACTCCTGCTCAATGACAGTATAATATTTATTTTCGGGCTTCGTAAGTGTATATATATTTCTGTATATATTTAGGTGTATGTATTACGCAATATAGATCTTAGCTTAATTGGCTTACAATGCGGCAGAGGCGTAATTCCAGAATATTACTTGTTCTTTTTCCATATTAAATGACCTATTTTCGCCTTCTTATCTAAAGAGTAAATTTCACTATCTCTCCTCATCTCATGATAGGGTTCTTCTTCTAACAACAAAATATATATTCCTGTTCACTTCACCGAGTTCTATGGTAACTCCTTTACAGTTCAGGCTAAACGCCTTTGGAACTCCTTGCCCGATGACATCAGAAAAGCTTCCAATAAGTTTGCTTTTAAAAAGTTAGTGCCTAACCATATATTTTAGACAACGCTTCTGACATGAATAATCCTTTTCATTTATATTGTTAACAGACGTATATATTCATAGTTATTTAAATGTACTATTTATATTTGTTTTTGATATATAAATAGTACATTTAAATAAATATGAATAAATAAGTGATATTTTTATAGTTTATTTATTTTATATATTAGTAAAATATATTTATTACGTAGTTATTTATCATTTTTATTTAGTTTTTATTCTGTATTGCTACACCTACGTCAAATTCTCATCACTCCATGGGTTGACTGGTAGAGAATGCCTCAAGGTATTAAGTCCGCCCTTTGTATTCTTTGATTTCTTTATTTTATAGGAGAAGGGGCAAACGAGCATACGGCTCACCTGATGGTAAGTGACTACCGCCGCCCATGAACAACTGCAACACCAAGGGAATTGCAGGTGCATTGCCGGCCTCTTAAAAAGGAGTAAGCTCTTTTCTTGAAGGTCCCTAAGTCGTATCGGTCCGGAAAAATTGCCGATGGTAAATTATTTCACAGAGAGGTCGTACGCGGAAGAAAACTCCTAGTGAAACGTACAGTGCTGAACCGCCAAGCAACCAGAAGATTTAGATGGTATCGGGAGTTTTGCCACGATGTGGGTTCATGAAATTTGGCGGCTGGGATTAATCCGAACAATTCCTCAGAGCACTCCCCGTGGTAAATGCGAAAGAAAATGCAAAGGATGCACATCTTCGCAGCGCCAGATAATCGAGCCGATCGGTAAGGACTCGTTCGTCGACGATTCTAGCCGCTTTGCACTGGATGCGGTCAAGGGAAGGAGCTGGCACTGGGGAGCCCCAGCCCAGAGATCGGAACAATATTCCATGTGAGGCCGAACCTGCGCCTTGTAAAGTTGCAGGTGGTGTGTGAAATACTAATACTAATAGTATTTCATGCCGGCATATATAAATACTAATACGGCTCTGCTGAGCACGCCAAGCTTTTTAGAGGCCAATTTGGCCTTCTCTTCCTAGTGACCACGAAACTGCACGTCACTCGATATGACGATGCCGAGCATTCCAATACTGGCTGAGGCAACAAGGGGAGTGCCTTGAAACTTAGGAGATACGACAAAGGGTTCTTTTAGCGGTAAACGCGCAAACTTGTGTATTCTGAGGATTAAACTGACTAGATTTACTCACCCTAATCCGAGACTTTGTTCAGGAAAGACTCGACTCAGACAAGTTTGTTCCGGTACTGGCGACGTTTTCCCGAGAAATATTGGCACGGCCGATGTATAGAGCATCTCCAGTGTTGTCATCCGCATAGCAATGAATGTTACCGCTTCGCAACATATCATTGATATGCAGAAGAAACAGCGTTGGTGATAGCACGGCTTGTGGAACACCAGCATTAATAGGCTTGTAGTCGGAGCATGCACCATCTAAAACGACCTTGATGCTCCGATTTGCAAGAAGGCTGGTGATCCAATTGCACAATTTCTCGGGAAGCTCATATGAAGGGAGCTTCGAAAGAAGCGCTTTGTGCCAAACCCGATCGAAGACCTTCGGAATGTCCAAACTAACGGCCAATGCCTCCCTCCTTGGACTCTACCGCCTCTAGGTAGACCAGAAGATCACCAGCTGATCGACCCTGGCGAAAACCGTATTGGCGGTCACTAATCAGCTGGTGATCCTCAAAATACCGCATGAGCTGGCAGTTTATAACGGATTCCATTATTTTGGAGAACAAGGAGATGATGGCGATAAACCTGTAGTTAGACGGGTTTGAGCGGTTGCCTTTTAGGATCGGTGACAAAAGCCTTCTTCCATGTTTCGGGACTACGCCCAGGAGTAGGAGTACCGGAAAGATGCATTAGAACTGTTACAACCCAGAGCACACTTCCTCAGCACAATTGGGGATTTCATCAGACTTACTCGACTTGTGGATCGTCCAGGAGAGAGTGCTTTGCAAACCGAGCGCTGTGTGAACCGCACATCCAGCATGGAGCACTCACACTGGGATGTTCGGCGGCATGTCCCCGTTATCGAGAGTCGACTGGACGCAAAGAAAGAGCTTAGCAGATCGGCTTTCTCCTCAGCATGGGCCAGTGAGTCATCCTCACTGTGCAGAGATAGAAGAGATGGCTGACAGAAGTTCCCTTGGACAGCCTTGGCGAGAGACCAGAATGCACGGGTTCCCGAAGGAAGGCGAACTAGTTTCTCGCCAATTCCGCCACTTCTTTTTAAGGGCGGTGGTGTTTACATCCCGGGAAGTTGATGCCTTAGCCCAGGCCCGATAGCACTCCTGGTTGTAGAGTGATGCTATTTTACAGGAGCGACTACACCATGGCTGAGATCTGCCTCCGATGGGCACCACAGAGGAACGAATAAAAAGTTCCATACCCTGAAGTATCACATCAGCAACAGAATAAGCAACAACGTTGGGATCGTCTGGTGAGAAGCAAACCCGCCCCCAAGGTAGAATGCAAAGAAAGACCGCATCCTATCCCAATCGGCTTACCTATAGTGCCAAACACGGTGGCAGCCTGCAGAAAGCAACCGCGATTTCAGCGTGAGTGGCACCACACTCCGGACTAGACAATAGTCCGAGGAGACCTGATATCTGTCCGGACGAGAGGTCAGCAAAAGGGCCAACAGGGAAGGTGCATGATCCTCCACATCTGGAACCCGCGTAGGCGTAGTAACCAGTTGTGTCAGACCATATGCAAAGGCAAAATCATGAACAGATCTCCCCGCATGATCGGTTAAACGTGAACCGAGCCGAGCTAAAATCGCCAAGGATCACGATCTCTGCGGATGATACCTGTTGTAGCAAGGAATCTGTAGCCATTTGGACGTGGTCGATGAGTCGGTCTGTTTCGGCATAACGCTATGGGACCTATAGAGGCACCCGTAGACGCGCGGATGGTTGTCGCTGTCTACGCGTAGCGAAAGGATGGATAGGTCCGACCCTTAAAGACTGTCGAGGCGTCGAACAGATTTCCTTCTGACGTATACGTAGTCTCCAGCCCGAGGCACAAAGGAGTTCAATTTGTACCCCGAGCAGTTATTGTTTTATGCGCAATTTTGCCCCCCAGAATACGGAAGCAACCTGAGCACCACGCTCAGAGTGAGTAGTTTGATCATGGATGCTCAGCGAGGATTTCCAACCCGGCTGAGCGGCCCATACGTGCAACAGCAAAAGCTGCCGCGTGGCTCTACCACCGTTAAAAATCATTTTATGATATCAAGGAATGCAATAAAGAATAAATAAATAAATACTTTAATTTACATTTCTATCTTTTAACGTTTTAAGCAACTACTTCATATTTTTATCTCTGCATCACCCAAAGGTTGACTGTTAGAAAATGCTTCAGGCATTAAGTCTGCTTATATATCATGTTTATATATAAATTAATATCTAAAGATTTTCCGACCACTGTAACCTTTTACGAACTGGAAATATTTTCAGCAACACAGAAAATTTACAGATAGTTGAATCATCAATATAAGGACATTAACTTAGCTTAAAATACTTCGTTAGCTTTCGTGGGAGTTAAACTTTGTTTACCACTACGAGGCTACCATTCGAGAACCTTCTCCCCATCGGTTATCAGTTATTCAGTCTATATGGCCAGCCCATTACCACTTCAGCTCACTGACCCGTTGGGCTATGTCAGTTACTCTGATTCTACTGCGGATATCTTCATTAAGGATTTTATCACGCGGGGAAACTCAAAGCTCAGCTCCCTCCATAGGTCGTTAAAATACCTTAAATTTTTACATTTGTCGGTAAGTGTGAAATCATCCCCAACAATGAAAATTCAAAACAAGCTTATCTTGTGCTACTTAGTACCTTTGCAGCGTTTATAATTTTATGATTAATCCTGTTAGTTAATTACATTTACCAGTTGTCGGCAACGTCCACCAGACCAAGTCAGAAGCCCTCCGGTTATACCCCGTTAATTATGACAGAGTTTGCGGAGGGTCCATGTTAAAAGCGAAAAAGTGGTTAAAATAAATGAAATATTTTACGTAATTTTGCATATTTTATAGGATATAATAGCGCCCGCGCTAGTTAAGGGGCTAAGTGAATAGTACATTTCACACTTTTTATAGAATAAGAGTGACAAACGAGCACACGGTCCACCTGGTGGTAAGTGGATACTGTGGCCCATAGACATCTACATTTATCTTAAATTAAGAATCGAAATGCTGAATGCGTTAAAACCCATGGCTTCACCGATTACTAATCATCGAGTAAGCAACGCGGAGTGCTGGTAATTGCATTTCTTGTTACTAACGCAACAAAATGTTGAGTGTATTTATCTATGAACAAAACATCTAAATCATTTGTTTATAAAACAGCAAGTTGAGTGAATATCCCTGTGTTTCCATGGCTCTTATAAAGGAGAAAGAAGGTCGGCAACGCACCTGTAATCCCCCTGGTGTTGCAATTGTACATAGGCGGCAGCCGACGCTTACCATCAGGTGAGCCGCATGCTCGTTTGCCCCTCTTCTATAAAAAAATAACTAATATGAAAATAAATTTTAAAGTCTATGAAATGTCCCATTGCGTAAATCGATTACTGCGAAGAGAAAGCCCAAATCAATTAGGCAAGCGGCGTGTGACCAGATCAACATATTTGTTGAAAAATTCGCATGTCGATTTCATTATCGATGGATATTTATTAGGAGCTGACTTAATTGACTTTTTAAATGTGTTGGACGAAATTTAAGAGTATAAATATTGGAATCGGATTTTGTCAATTGTGAATTTGAATTTGTTCGTAACACGATTGTTCTATGTGATCTGCGACAATAGCTTAATCTTTACAGATGCAGAAAGTCTATGGATGCAGGCTTCTCAAGGCCGTGTTTTGTGGGACTTTATAGAGGAGGTCTATGTTCTATACGTGGTAGAGCAATGCTTAATGTTTGTAGCAAGGATGGGTCGGCTCGACCAGGGAAGGTCTGCGGTCTCACTGAATACCAGCGTAAAATAGAGATGCTACTGAGTTTCATATGCTGAGTATAGAGAACCGGAGATCCTTTTTACTGAAAACGAGGTACTCCTCAAGAGTGACAACGCATCTGGATTTTGATTCTTAATCGAGGATAGATGCAGGTTTCTATGGTTCACAGCACCCACTTACCATCAGGTGGACTGTGTGCTCGTTGGTCACCCTTATTCTATAAAAAATATTCAGGAGTGGACTGGTGATTGGCTTGAATGTTGAACAATAGCATCAGCCAATTACATTGAATAAAACTACTTTTACGGATTATATCGCATTTAATAACTTATTTTTATTAATTCCCGACGTTTCGGGTGCTTTACAGCACTCATGGTGACGGGGTACTGAGGTGATTGACGTCCCGATGTCAGAGACCCGGAGTACCTACAGCTTTTTTAATTATTAATTTTGGTCCGATCTACGCAGAATGAACTTACTGTGTTTTGAAGTCTTGCAGTGGTATGCTTGGGTTTAGTTTTAATTTTATTAATTACAGGATCCCAAGCAGGTGGTAGTATCTAGCCTCCTCTCTATTGAAATTAGGATGTTTTTTAATTTCAATAGCCTCACGTATCATCCTTGGCAGGAATCGATGTTCTTTCGCGAGAATTTGTGGTTTATCAAATCTAATGTAATGGCGGGGGCCGTTTAGGATATGATCACAAAAGCACCAACGTTCCGGGAAGTCTGCAGTTTATAAAACAGACAAAAACGGATTATATCGCGTTTAAAAACAAAGTTTATAAACGCGATATAATCCGTAAAAGTAGTTTTATTCTCTATGTGTAGTGTTCGCGTAAATATAAGAAATCATTATCAGCCAATTATTAAACCCACAAGCAAATAATTGTTAATATTTATGGTAGGTAAACGTTTTGTGGGATGACAATACTTCTTGGCATGAAACAGTTTCTTTCATAGAATATTATGAGTAACAAAGGAGTAAACAGTCCAACTGATGGTAAGTGAACGCTGGCCCATAGGCATCTACGTTCGTCCTAGATTAAGACTCAAAAAGTAGAAGCGTTGTCACCCCTAAAGACTAAGATAAAATGCCTCGTTTCCATTAAAAGGGGTCACCAATTCTCTACACTCATCATACGAAACACAGCAACATTGAGCTGCTATTTCACACTGGTATTCTGTGGTATTCTGTGGTGAGCGTGGTCCTTCCCTGGTCGAGCCGACTCTTTCGTGTTACAACCATAATATACTCGTAGCTGTAGCAGTTGAGCTACAACGAGTTTTTTTATAAATTATTGAATAAATCTAATTCCACGGATCTTATTACGTTTAATTTAGCTTATCTGAAATTCCCTGCGTCATGAGTGACGATTACGATTATGACGTCATAGCAGCACCCAAGGCCACGGAATCTGAAGCCCCTGATGAATCCTGTTATCATTGTAAGCACGGGATACCTTCAGCTTTTGGTCCGATTTACGCGAAATGAACTTTCTTTGTTTAAATCGTGAAGTGGTACGGCCGGGTTTAATTTACGAGTATTTTAATTTAAGGCGATAAAATTGGCATTATAATATAAACGTTTGATGACGTCCATCACATAACAATTTATTCATAAAAATAATCTCATGACGTGTTCCTAACATCAAAAAATAAGTAAGTTAAAATACCTTCAAAATCTATGCATATAAATAAGATTGAAGTGTACGTCTGTAATATCACAACTCAGGAAGTTAGTTGCAAGCCATGAAGACATGAATAAGTATTTGTAAGTTTTATGTCTGTCTGTCTGTCTATCCGGAACAATCTTCGAAATGACTGAACCGATTGTGATGAAACTTCACAAACAGATAGAGAGCAATGCCAGGAGTGATCTAACCTATATATTATCCGAAATACTCGGAGATTGTTTTTTTGTGAAAATCAATATAATAAATGGTAACAGATGGTTATTTTAAAATATCTAAATGACGTCACACTAATTGATCTCACTCATGTGAAGTCGGGATCTAATAATATGTGAGAGAAAGGTGTTCCGCTTTTGAAAAACTGTGATATACGTTTTTTTAATGCTGTTAAGAAATGTTAAAATTATTTAGGCCCGATTTTTCAATACTTAGATAAAATTTATTCAAAGAATAAAATAGAACATAAACAAATTAAAAATTACGGTTGTATGAATAACATGTTTCAATTGTTCCACTTTTATATTCAGCCAGGTTATAATTTATTCGATAGATATCTTGTTACTGACGATTGAAAACTCAGACCTTAGTATTTATATATAGTAATGTGTCCAACATTTTCCAAAGGAAAATTTACGACACCGACAACAAAGTTTAAATTTGATTTTAACTTGAAATAACTGCTGATAGAAAATTACGTGTGCCTAACTATGCATGTCCCTTTGGGTTCCGCCTAAGGCTTTCCACTTACATAAAAGGGACGGGAAAATTATTTCGTAAATATTGTTTGATATTAAACTAAACAAAATTTATTTTTAAAGTGAAATAGAATTAAATCAAAATTGATTTTTCTATTTAATTTTTTTTCATGAGAAAAGCCTTCGCATACACTCGTGGGGCCAATGGGATGGGTTATATTGAATTCGCACGGATTTACGCCTCGTGGTTGTCCACAAGCCACGGGAACGCTTTCGCACACATCTGCGTTCCACCAGCGCAAGCTGCTCTTCGTCAGCTCCTCCTAGGGAGAAGAAAACACTTTGGTTCTTCAGGCAAGGCGCTCCGGAACACAGGCGCATCTTCTTACACAGCCTAAATTTTTACCTGCGCAATGGATCTCTTCGAGTCCGTTACCTATTCAGAGTTTAATTTCTTTGATACGCTGTGTCTAAGCATATAATTCAGGAGTTAATTTTTTATATATTAGGGGGCAAACGTACATGCGGCTCACCTAATGGTAAGTAACTACCGCCGCCCATGAAAACTGCAACACCAGGGGAATCGCAGGTGCGTTGCCGGTCTTTTAAAAAGGAGTAGGCTTTTTTAAGGCCCTTTAGTCGTAACGTCGTATATGTGGTTTTTTTTTTGGTTTTAGTTTTAAAGTAGTTTTGTTGTATATTTACTTAAATTTTAAATATTAATAACTGCAAATTATTTACAAGCCCGAATACTTAAAGACGCTAGTTCTTGTTGTTGTTGTTGAACTTTCAGAATATTGCAGGTTTTTATTAGGCGTACGCATATTTTATAATTGTAATAAATTTTATATATAATGACTAGTGATCCACTCCAGCTTCCCTGGATAGAATCTATCAACAATCTAAAGTGGCGTTATTTAGGTATCAGATAGTCAAAGACCATTCACTTTATCAATTTTTCGTATTTTCAAAAACAATCTCGAAGCTTTTAGGATAAAATATAGCCTAGAATACTCCTGGCATCGTTCTCTATCTAATCGTGAAATTTTATTACGATCGGTTTAGCCAATACGAAGATTAACCAGGGCAGAAAAACAATTTTAAAATGGTTATTTATGTTCTAATGGTATCAGCTCAATATAAAGCAATAAGTTGTTTCGATATCACAGACAGACGTTTTAATTTTATTTATATGTATATATTAAGATAATTAAGATAAAGAAGAAGCAGAGAAGATTAATCATTTGTAATATAATTTAATTCAGCAATTCAAATAACAGTGAAAACTAAATTCAGTTCAGTAATAATTTCTGATTGAATCAATTTGCAAAGTTGACTACTCTGTACTGAAAAGCCATGTTCATTAGATTCGCTTTTTAGTTTCCACTCCATTTGGTTTCCTTAATTTTAATACAATTTCAATTTTTTGCGCTGCCATCACAAATGCTTACATGCAGACGCATGCACGCGCGCTCACACACACATATACACACATATACACACATATACACACATACGCACACACACGCGTGCATATACTCAATCGCACACACAACGGACGCACGCACGCACTGACCCACTAACACAAAGGCACACAAACACAGTGTAAACATATTATTATGTTATAATAATACGATACGATTTATAACACTATAGGTAGTTAAGTTTAATGAATTAATGTTAATGAATTATTTAATGTCTATAATACCTGTTACTAATTTAATAACGATGCTCCATAATATTTATATTATGTGCAGTGATCCAGTTTAATTACAAATAATCGGTTTCTCGCTTGTTCATTATTGACAATCAATCCTAAGCTATTTGATATAAACTTGACAGCTGATGATTGGAACGTAATGCTTACTAATATGATAATGATTACTTCCTTCAAATTATTCAATTAAAGTGCCGGCTGAGCATTAATTACATTTTCTGGTGTTTGTGATGTGAAATAATTCTACATAATTCGACTCGAGTTTAAATGTTAAAGTGAAAAATTTACTAGCTAACAACATTGAACTAATATGTACTACGTACTATAAGAGACACCGAGTTGGTCGTTTGCAACAAGATGGTTCTACTCAACCGGGGAAGGACCACGCTCTCACAAAATACCATCGTAAAATAGCAGCTTTATGTTGCAGTGAAATTTTTTACTGGAAACGAAGCATTCCATATTACTTCTCTAGTAGATGTAGATGTCTATTGGCCACAGCATCCACTTACCATCGGGGGGACTGCTGTGTGCTCGGATGTCATACTTATTCTATAAAAAAGAAGCTCGGTAAAACGTAAGTAAGTTTTTAAGAAGAGCGACATGTATGCTTGGGCCTTTTTCTTCAATTTGCTTCTTGTGAAACTTATTACCATAAGATAATGGAAACCATAAGAAAAATATATGTAAAATATCTCAATATGGTAAATCAAAGTAAATCCTAACCACCCATAACTCTTTTTTCCCTCGAACGTAACCAATTGAAACTTATTTTGCTCAGGGTTAGGAAAGCTCGTCCCTTGCAGGTAAGGTCCGGCAATAAATTAAACCCTCATAAAGAGGTCGTATCATAAAGTTGTATATCACCGCTCCCGGATTGCTATTTTTAAAAGTCAACGACTCAGGTATTCATAAATGTATAGCACGATATTGCTTTTTGAATATTGACTAAATACATTTTCATATGAGTTAGAGTTACAACACACGTAAGGATACACGTATATGGCGGCGTAAGGGAATCTACTATCCCATATAATCCTGTGGGTGTTGTAGGCGACAGAGGGAAATGAAACAGGAGATGGGCTGGATATCTTTTTGAAAATATTTTACTAATCCGCTTGTCGCTGTCTCTTGTCGCTATCGAGCGTGGCGACGACTACGAATATCCCTTATATAATATTATGAGGCAATCTGTGGGGGCGCCTATCTTCTGTAGTGGACTTTTAATAGAATGTAATGTATGAATGATTCCTATCTAGTTCGAGAATTTTTGGAAATAAACCTCGTGTAAAGAGAACCCCTTGAAATAATTAAACCTGCTTCTTGCACTTTGGACTGCAACTCATCTAATGTTTACAGCATTTAATTTCATCCGTCTGACGGCATTCGTGAGCTGCGCTTCCGTAGATGGCGGCTGCTTTGATGGCATCAAGCAATCCGTTCTGACTTTTTCCAAACATGAACGTTCAGCCTCTGACCGCACGCCAATATCAGAACTACAAGTAGAGATTTTCTTCCGTTTTTCTTAAAATTTTCCCCGATATTTAGCCTGATATTTGATTTTTTTCCTTTGTTTTTCAGTACTTGCTTTTGATTTGAAAGCTGTTTACGAGTTTCCTTCAAGTAATTTTCAATATTTAAATCTAACTGTACATCCCTTGCTAATAGAGCAGATGACACTAATAGACAGATCGACCCTGTAATGCATTAATATTTTGTCGCGAAGCGTCCTGCGCCGAGGTCGCGTACTTGCATTTCAATACATTTTTTGGCTGAGAATCATCTATATCCTCTACCGGGTTCTCAAGATTTCCCTCAAAATCCTCAACTGGTACTAGGCTACTATATTCTGTCCCAGAAGATCCCGCAGTATCTTCAGCGGTAACGTTTAGTGCATCACTGCTAGTGTGCTTGGCAGAAGTAGACGCCTTAAAAAAAGACGGAAATCATCATCACTATATATAAATTTTTCACACAATTTCATAGGTAAGTTCGTACAAAATTATACAAATTTTGATTTGAATATTATGTATGTTTTTTTCAGATATCTGTTTGATCATCTCGACGGAATTGAATCGTAAAATCTTTAATGCTTTCACTTGAATGAACACTTTGAACTATTCATACGTATCACAAAAGATATTACACTTACAACTCGTTCAAAGTTGAAGTGACTCTGAATATACTGATTATTTTCTTTATAAAATAAGCCTAAGTAGCTCAGGGGTTAAACGCTGGCCGTTTAGATCATAGTACACATGAACTCTGGGTTCGATCTCCGCCGTCAACAATGAGATTATTTATTATAACTTCTTTCTGCGTGTTCAAAACACCGAAAAATTATTTTCTTAATCCTCTTCACAATAACGTCTTGCAAACCTTACTTTTTACGTCCTATCATTCAGAGTCACACCTAACATACTTATAAATCTTAGTGACCGCATTTCTACAGCATTAATTTCAATCTCAATCTTTTTCATTAATAGACCTTACACCTTATAAAACTTCCGCCCATCGTTATTATCATTCTATACTAGCATAGCTTGCTTATGTTTACTCTTAGTTTAAAGCTAGCTGATGGATTGGCTATTACAGTAAAAGAGGCACCAAAAAAAATCTAGTGGATTTTGAGATTTATCATCAAAATGAAAAACTGATTCTATAATATTTTTCCCTACAATAAATCCACTTTTTACTGATGATTATGATGAATAAATTTTTGTTTTACGCAAAATACTGAAACAATTATAACTAAAAGTTTAAATATACCAAAGAGAGAATGATAACAGACTAAAACAAATTGTATGAAAGCAATCGAAACTTTTCTTGAAACTTTCACATCGCATGGTGTTCAAAAGTTATTTTATTACCGACTTACATAAATTGCTTACTAAATATATTACCTATATGCTAATTAAGATAATTTTAGAATTTTTTTAGTACTTAATGATTTTTTATTAAAACTGAAGTGACAAGCGAACTTACAGTCTATCTGATGACAACGTGGTAGAGCCATGCTGCAGCTATATTACTGGTATAGTTGTAGCACGAATGGGTCGGCTCGACCGGGGAAGGACCACGCTCTCATAGAATACTAGCGTAAAATAGCAGCTTAACGCTGCTCTGTTTCGTATGGTATAGAGAATCGGAAACCCTTTTTACTAGAAACGAGGCATTCCATCTTAGTCCTCACGGGTGACAACGCATCTGCATTTTGATTCGTAATCGAGGATAGATGTAGATGTCTATGGGTCACAGCAACCACTTACCATCAGGTGGACTGTGTGCTCGTTTGTCACCCTTATCCTATAAAAAAGCGGCTACTGTAGGACATCGACACCTGCAACATGTTTCAAACTAAGAAGGCTACAGATCACCTCTGAGGACTAAGATGAAATGCCTCATAGCCTGTTATTATACTGGCTCTTTACTCCTCAAAGCAGTGTGCAAGTTGTTGAAGCATAATAAATGTTATACATATTTATATTAAAGATGACTTCGCCAACACACAACATGTGTATTAAATGCTTTCACTATAAAACCGACCGGTTGCGCCTTACGGCATCTTCGAGTTATATGAAAAATAAGATCATTTTATTTATTCACACATTATATATAGATCGTTGAACAGCATACAAGGTACGAGACAGCCGGTACTGCGATCCTGTCAAGCATACCAATTAAGGCCACCCTACAATGGGAAAGGTGTATTGTTCAGCAGTGGGCTTCTGATGGAGAAGAAACATATGACTTCTCTAATATGCCATAAAATACAACATTTTCTTCACTATTAAATGGTCTGTCCAAATTGATCATTGCAAATACATGTAATTTACTATTAGCATTATAATGTTTGAAGGTTCCGAGGCGCAGTGGCTTAGCAATGAGTTACGGCACTTAGGGCTGCGGGTTTGAATTACGAACGGAAAAAGTATTTGTTTCCGGGTCTGGACGTTTGTCCTTGTGCAATTTATGTATGTATGTAAACTGTAACGTTTTTATAAAGAGAAAAGAAGAAAAAGAAAAAAATGTTTAATAAACAGAAGGAAATAAATCTTTATAACAAATTTCAAATATTTCAAAGTAACTAAAGTATCCCTAATTCTTTGTATCTTAACTTAATTTTTGTCATCAGTATTCATTGAATAAAAGTAAGAATGAATAAAACAAGTTTCAAAGTAAGTTTCGGTGCCATCGCGAGTGACAGAAGTTTATGAATATTGTATCGAAGTTAGAGGATAAACTTTGGAGACTTTAAGGAAATTTTAAATATCAACGTCGGAAAATTTCTTATGATGTTATTGATTAAATTTATTTATCTATAATATAAGCTAATCAGACAAACTTTGCTGTAATCTGTTTTATTTGTTACTTTACTTGAATATTATAAAATATAATGTAAAACTATATTGTTTTTCATAAAGTTGATCGTCGAAGGAAAAGGGGACATGTTCAAACCGGGCCAAGTTAGGAAAGATGTTCAATCTGGGGAGTGGCCAACGCTCAGTGTGGTATGAGAGTGAAGAAACAGTGACATGACCTTGAATTGACTTGCCGAGTGGCTAGGCTATGTTATTATACATTGAAAACCCGACCAGTTCTACAAGATTTTTTATTATATTTAATTATATAATATACAAATTATTTAATTATATCGAATCCTGGGTCGGGCCTAAGTCACTTATTAGGTTTCACTGACAAGAAACTCTCAGTATCCCAGAGTAAGGAAGTTGGTGGTGTTTGTCCTCCGTGCCTCGGAAAGCACGTAAAGCCGTTGGTCCTGCGCCTGATCTCTCTCCGGTCGTGTCGGATTACCATCCCATCGGAGTGAGGGAATAGAGAGTGCACCAGTGCTTGGGCATACACTCGGGCACTATTATCCTGTCCTGCACAAATGGCTAGTCTCAGTTCAGATTGGCTGCCGTAACCGAAATTCGGTCTGCAGGATATTCATTCATATTAATTATACCATATTATTATATAAGATAACCTGTTATAATTTTGTAAATAGAAAATGTTGGTTCGGCATAACTTCCGAAACTATTTTGATGCAGTGTTCGCCATGTTCGAATAGTGAAAACCGCAAAAACTCAAAAACAAAACTTTGCCAGTGGTGGTGTAGATCTCGGTTGACTTTCGGTCTATTTGCATCAAAGCACCAGCAGATATGGTCCAGTGTATGTTGTCGATGAAAAAAAGTGCTTGAACTTGCCTTGTAGTCTGCGGTGAGTCGATAAGAAGGCAAGTGATTTTCAAGTATTGTGAAGCAAAGACCAGCAGTTTAGCTTAAAGCCATGGCGAACACTGTAGGGCAGAAAGTATTTAAAAAAAACAGTCAGCATTATTCCACTGCTGCGACGATTAAACGTTTTAGAGCCATGTTGCAGATATATTATGGTTCGAGCAGGAATGAGTTGGCTTGCCCGGGGAAGGACTACGCTCTCTAAGAAAACTAGCGTAAATTAACAGCTCAATGCTGCTATGTTTCGAATGATGAGTGTAGAGAACCGGAGACGTTGGAAAGGTAAAACATCTCCAGTACTTTAACCAAAAAAAAAATGTTTTGTCCAGTGGGCCTGACGGAATCCCGCCAATTGTGCTGAGGACGTGCGCTCCAGAGTTGGCACCGGTTTTAACGCGTCTTTTCCGGTACTCCTACTCCATAGGCGTTGTCCCGAATTCATGGAAGACAGCTATTTCGTGCACCCGATCCCTAAAAAAGGTAACCGCTCTGATCCGTCCAACAACAGGCCTATCGCGATCACATCCTTGTTCTCGAAAATAATGGAGTCCATTATTAACTGCCAGCTCATGCGATACCTTGAGGAGCATCAGCTGATTAGTGACTGCCAGTACGGTTTCCGTCGCGGTCGCTCAGCTGGTGATCTTCTTGTTTACTTAACACATAGATGGGCGCAGGCGATAGAGTTCAAGGCTGTTAGTTTGGACAAAGCGAAGGCATTTGATAGGGTCTGGCACAAAGCGCTTCTTTCGAAGCTTCCTTCCTATGGGCTTCCCGAGAAATTGTGCTATTGGATCACCAGTTTTCTGGCTGGTCGGAGCATCACGGGCGTAGTAGACGGTGCATGCTCCGATTACCAGCCTATTAACGCTGGTGTTCCACAAGGCTGCGTGCTATCACCAACGCTATTTCTTCTGCATATCAATGATATGTTGCAAACCGGTAACATTTATTGCTATGCGGATGACAGCACTGGTGATGCTCTATACACTGGCCGTAGAATGGAATAGAATAGAATAGAATAATTTTTATTCAATATGGATTAAATGTGTAATTCTTATTGAAAGTCATTTTTACTTTACCACTGGTTCGAAAAAAAAACCTCTGTTCTGAAAAACCAGCAAGAAACCCAGCGGTCCCGCTAGGTTTCTTGCTGGTTTTTCCTCTCTGTTTTTGTCTTTTTTTTAAAGTAAATTTTACATTAATGTTTGTACGAACTATTTAAGTACAAAATTTATTTTAGAAACTACTTGGAAGCGACCACCTCATTCCCAGGGGTTATTATCAACCATGTATTCATTTATACTATAATAACCCTTATTATACAGTTTCAGCTTAAGCAAAACATTTAAACTTGGTAATAGAGAGAGCCTGTACACTTTCCGGGACCTTGTTGTAATAGCGTATACATTGCCCCAAGAATGAATTACTGACTCTGTGGAGTCGAGAATCTGGTACCACTAGCTTGTATTTGTTCCTAGTGTTTACATAATGTATATTACTTTTTTTACTAAAACTACCTTTGTTTCTGTTATTCATTCATTCATTACAGCCTTTCACAAGTCCACTGCTGAACATAGGCCTCCCCACGGAACGCCACAAAGCACGGTCCCGAGCCACCTGCATCCATTGACTTCTGCATGTCTTACCAGGTCGTCACTCCATCTAGTGGGGGACGCCCCTACACTTCGCCTGCCGGTACAGGCTGCCACCGAGAACCTTTCTTCCCATCGGTTGTCGGTTCTTCGAGCTATATGGCCGGCCCATTGCCACTTCAGCTTACTAATCCTTTGGGCTATGTCGGTTACTCTGGTTCTACTGCGGATATCCTCATTTCTAAGTTTATCACGCAGAGAAACCCGAGCATAGCTATCTCCATAGCTCGCTGAGCGACCTTGAGCTTCCTCATACGGCCAGCAGTGAAGGACCACGTCTCAGTTCCGTATGTCATCACTGGCAACACGCACTGGTTGTACAATTTAGTTTTGAGGTTTTGAGGTATGCCTGACGAGAAGATGGGTCGTAATCTCCGAACGCTGCCCAGCCGAGTTGAATCCGTCGATTGACCTCTCGGTCGAAGTTGGACTTACCTAGTCGGACTATTTGTCCCAGGTAAACATATTCGTCAACAACTTTGAGCTTAGTGCTCCCAACAACTACCGGCATAGGTGTGACATGGACATTAAACATGATTTTGTTTTGTCCATGTTCATCTTGAGACCTATCCGTTGGGAGACACTATTGAGGTCATTGAGCATAGTGCTTAGGTCCTCCAGCGATTCTGCCATAAGGACTATATCGTCGGCAAATCGAAGGTGAGTGATGTACTCGCCATTGATGTTAATACCGTATCCTTTCCAGTCCAGTAGCTTGAAAACGTCTTCCAATGCAGCGGTGAAGAGTTTCGGGATATTACGTCACCCTGTTTTACACTCTCTGCAGTTGGATAGGTTTCGTACTCTGGTTCTGTACTCGGATAGCCATCGTAGCCCTACTGTACAAACACTTCAGCACCTCGATATACCGACAGTCCACTTGGCACCGCTGAAGGGACTGCAGCACCGCCCAAATTTCGACGGAATCAAAGGCTTTCTCATAGTCCACATACGCAAGGCAAAGTGGCAGATTGTACTCGTCGGTCTTCTGTACAATTTGCCGAAGGGTATGTATGTGGTCTATGGTGCTAAAGCCTTTTCGGAAACCGGCTTGTTCGGGAGGATGGAAGTCGTTGAGTCTGCATGCGAGATGATTCGTAATGACTCTCGAAAACAACACGTAGACGCTGCTCAGAGGCTAATCGGTCTGTAGTTCAAGAAAGTGTTGTCGTTTTTCTTGAAGAACAAAACCACGGCACTTCTGCTCCACGCCTCCGGTAGTGCCACCATGGAGGAAGGAATTAAAGAGCTTCTGAAGGACTTCAAGTACCGGTTTTCCACCCGCTTTCAGAAGCTCCGCTGTAATTCCATCCTCGCCTGGGGCCTTGCCGTTTTTAAGGTGCTGGAGAGCCATTCTAATCTCGCTCAGACTGACGTCCGGGATATCATCGGAATAGTGTCGGATAAGACTTGCTCTTGGATCGTTACTCACACTTGCGCGTGGCTCCGACGATGACGTGTACAGCTGCCCATAGAACCTCTCAATCTCACTCAAAATCTCAGGTGTCCCGGAAACGATGCTGCCACAATCGGTCTTCAGCTTCGACAGTTGGCTCTTTCTGGCAGACAGATCTCTGGCAAAGACTTTGAGCCCTGGTTCCGCTCGATCGCTTCTTCAATACGAGCTGTATTGAAGTTGCGCAAGTCCCGCCGCATGCATTTGGAGATCTGTCTGTTCAGTTGCCTGTATGCTGTCAAATCTGCTGAAGACTGCAGCTTCATCTCCCGTCTAACAACCATGAGATTAAGAGTGTGATCGGAGAGTTTTTGTGTTCTTCTGCGACGGGTCTTACAGAACTTAGCTCCGACCGCATGGACAGTTTCCACAAGCTTGTCATTCATATCGTCCACTTCATTGCAAAATTCTAGGCACTGAAAACGATTTTGTAACTCGAGCTGAAAGTTTTCGGGACTTTGGATTAGAGCACGAGGGCGACGGAGCGTTGACTGCATTAGACGTGACCTCTCCAACTTAACGTTTAGGTTCAGTGTGCCTCTCACCATTCGGTGATCGCTGCCAGTTTTCACTGATCGATCACTGAGACATCACTGAACAGTTGTCGTCTGGTCGTCATAATGAAGTCAATCTCATTTTTTGTCGAACCGTCGGGGCTCGACCAGGTCCACTTTCTGTGGGGCCGCTTTTGGAAGAAAGAGTTCATCATAAAGAGTCCCTCTTTCTCCATAAAGTCGGCCAGCTGCTGGCCCTTGGGTTCCGTTGCCCTATTCCGAATTTCCTACTTTCAGCTCACTGCTCTCTTGTGCCTAGTTTTGCGTTGAAGTCTCCCATTAACACCGTATAGTGGGTTTTGGAGGAAAGCATGGCTCTAGAGATATCCTCATACATTTCTCCACCTCCTCATCGGGGTGTGCCGAGTTGGTGCGTAAACCTGTATGACCTTCAGCGAATACCGTTTGGTGATTCTGAGTATAAGGTACGCAACCCTCGTCGACACACTCCCGATCTTACAACGTTGTTAACGAGAGACTTGTGGACGATAAATCCGACACCTCCTTGGGACAGATGGTCGCCTCCCGGTGATAGAATAAGTTGCCGGATTCGAGGATTACCGTGTCCTCCCCTCTTCGGACCTCGGATGGTCCTATTATATTCCAGCGTAACTTATCTATCTCTTCTTACAGCTCCAGGATCTTCTCGTCAGTCCTCAGGGTGCGTGCGTTATATGTTGCCAGGTCAGAGTCGTCGTAGGTGGCAACCGAACCTCCACCGGAGATTCTTGCACCCTGCCCCACATTACCATGGTCGCCACCGTAGCCAGGAATAGCGGGGCCGCCGGGGACCAGGCCGTTTCTTTGTGTCGTCGCTCATGGGGGTATATTGCCATAGTTGCCACGCTTGGCGAGCGGGTTGCAACCGCAGTTTTTATTGTTTTTGGCTTTTATCAGAAAGATGCTTTGCCCATCTTCTGTATCAGTTCTTACCCGCCTACACGGGAACTTGTTTGATAACATACATTAAATTTTCCTAAATATACTGAGAGGCCAAAGTTAATATAATATTTATTTCTTTAAATTTATCTAAGAGACTCTCTCGGTTTTGGGTTGTAATAAGCTCTAATGGCCCTCTTCTGTAAAACAAAATAGTTTCTGAATCAGTTGCATTTCTCCATAGCAAAATCCCATAAGACATTATGCTATGGAAATAACTGAAATAAACTAATCTAGCTGTCTCGACACCAGTGAGACCTCTAATCTTTTTTACAGCATAGGCTGCAGAATTTAATCTGCTTGCTAGTTTGGATATATGGGGCCCCACTGAAGCTTTGCGTCGAGAGTGATGCCGAGAAAAACAGTGGATTCAACAGAACTCAGTTCTTCCCAATTTAAAAACACATTGATACTCAGATTTTTAACATTCGTTGTTATAAATTTAATACATTTAGTTTTATTTCTGTCTAAATGTAGATAATTTACGTTAAACCAATGCACTAATTTTGATATAGTATTATTCACTTCGTCAAATTTAAACGATTGACGTTTAAGTTTAAAAATCAAGGAAGTATCATCAGCAAATAATAATATATCATGATTATCCCTAACAAGGGAAGGTAGTCATTAATATACACTAGAAATAGGAATGGGCCGAGAAGCGAGCCCTGAGGGACACCCATTAGTACAGGTGACCCGTAAGAACTTTCACCATTAATAATTACTTTCTGAATTCTATTACTTAAATATGAAATAATAAGTATAAGCGCTGTGTTCTTGACACCATAGTAATGTTGCTTCCTGATTCATGTCTCATGGTGAACACAGTCAAAGGCCTTGGAAAGGTCATAAAATATACCCAAAGCTTCCTTTGAATTCTCCCATGCACAAAAAATATGTTTAATAAGCTCAACTCCAGCGTAAGTTGTCGAGCGACCCCTTGTAAAACAGAATTGATTCTTATGTTTTTTTTTTTTATAGGAGAGGGGCAAACGAGCATGCGGCTCACCTGATGGTAAGTGACTACCGCCGCCCATGAACAACTGCAACACCAGGGAATTGCAGATGCGTTGCCGGCCTTTTAAAAAGGAGTAGGCTCTTTTCTTGAAGGTCCCTAAGTCATATCGGTTCGGAAAAATCGCTGGTTGTAACCTATTCCACAAGGAAGTTGTGCGAGGAAGAATACACCTTCTAAATCGCATAGTGGTGGACCGCCAATCATCCAGATGGTGTGGATGGTATCGAGAGTTTTGCCGCGATGTGCGTTCATGAAATTAGGCGGCTGGGATTAATCCGAACAATTCCTCAGAGCACTCCCCGTGGTAAATGCGAAAGAAAATGCAAAGAGATGAAACATCTCTTCGCAGCGCCAATGTATCGAGCCTATCGGAAAGGACTCGGTCTTTGACGATTCGAGCCGCTCTGCGCTGGATGCGGTCAAGTGGAAGGAGCTGGTACTAGGGAGCCCCAGCCCAGAGATGGAAACAGTATTCCATGTGAGGCTGAACCTGCGCCTTGTAAAGTTGCAGGCGTTGTGCCGGCATGAAATACTGTCCCGCTCTGCTGAGCACGCCAAGATTTTTAGAGAAGAGCTTTCCCGAGAAATATTGGCACGGCCGGTGTATAGAGTCTATCACCAGTGCTGTCATCCGCATAGCAATGAATGCAACCGGTTTGCAACATATCATTGATATGCAGAAGAAACAGCGTTGGTGATAGCACGCAGCCTTGTGGAACACCAGCATTAATAGGCTCGTAGTCGGAGCATGCACCGTCTACAACGACCTTGATGTTCCGATCTGCAAGAAACCTGGTGATCCAATTGCACAATTTCTCAAAAAGCCCATAGGAAGGGTGCTTCGAAAGAAGCGCTTTGCTTTGTGCCAAACCCGATCGAAAGCCTTCGCAATGTCCAAACTAACGGCCAATGCCTCCCACTTGGACTCTACTGCCTCCGCCCATCTATGAGTCAGGTAGACCAGAAGATCACCAGCTGATTGACCCCGACGAAAACCGTATTGGCGGTCACTAATCAGCTGGTGATCCTCAAGGTATCGCATAAGCTGGCAGTTTATAACGGACTCCATTATTTTGGAGAACAAGGGGGTGATGGCGATAGGCCTGTAGTTGGACGGGTCTGAGCGGTCGCCTTTTTTAGGGATCGGTTGGACAACCCCCCGTCATCAAGAGTCGAGTTGGACGCGAAAAGGGAGCCTAAAATGTCGGCTTTCTCTTTTGCGGCGTGGGCCAGTGAGTCGTCTTCCCTGTGCAGAGATGGTAGTGATGGCTTACAGAAATTCCCTTGGACAGCCTTGGCGAGCGACCAGAATGCACGGGTTCCCGAATGAAGGCGAACTAGTTTCTTGCCAATTCTGCCTATGTGCTCTGACTTTACCTTGGCAATAACTCTTTTGAAGGACCTGGAGGCGAAGTTATACTTCTTTTTAAGCATGCTGGTGTTTACATTCCGAGCCGCAGAAGCCTCAGCCCAGGCCTGATAACACTCCTGCTTACTGCGTAATGCATTCTTACAGGAGCGACGAAACCAAGGCTGAGATCTGCCTTCGATGGATACCACAGATGATGGAATAAATAGTTCCATTCCTGTAGGACCACATCAGTGACAGAGTAAGCAACAGCGCTGGGATCATCCGGCGAGAAGCAAACCCGCCCCATGGGTGGGATGCAAAGAAAGACCGCATTCCGTCCCAATCCGCCACCTGTAATGCCAAACACGGCGGCAACCTGCAGAGATGCAACCGCGAGGAGCGTGAGTGGAACCACCCCGGATTAGATAATGGTCTGAAGAGCCGAGGAGGCAACGACGGAAACCTGATATCCGTCCGGATGAGAGGTCAGCAGAAGGTCAACAGGAAGATGTATGATCCTCCACATCTGGAATCCGTGGGTTAAGTAACCAGTTGTGTCCAGACCATATGCCAAGGCAAAGTCATAAACAGATCTCCGCATGATCGGTTAAACGTGAACCGAGCCATTCGGCGTGGTGGGCGTTAAAATCGCCAAGAATCACGATCTCTGCGGATGGGACCTGTTGTAGCAAGGAATCTGTAGCCATTTGGACGTGGTCGATGAGTCGGTCTGTTTCGGCATTACCGCTATGGGACCTATAGGGCACCCGTAGACATGCGGATGGTCGTCGCTATCTACGCGTACCCAAAGGATGGACAGGTCCAAACTGTCAAGACTGCCGAGGTGTTGAGAAAGATGTCCTCTCTGACGTAGCCGCAACTCCAGCCCGAGGCACAAAGGTGTTCCAATTTGTACCCCGGGCAGGACAGATACGAAGTATCAGCCGGAGAGGACACCTGCGTCTCGGTCAGAAAGAGCAAGGCCGGCTTCGCCGTGTCGCAATGGTAGTGGACGGCATTTAAGTTCGAGCGAAGTCCCCTGATATTGCAGAAATTCACGGATAGCGTGGCAAGGGTCGCTTTGTTCTTGTTGCTCCGTTTGCCCCAAACAGTTGTTGTTTTGAGCAATTTGCCCCAGAATACGCAGGGCAGCCTGAGCACCCACGCTCAGGAGTGGAGTAGCATGGTCGTGGATGCTCAGCGAGGGATTCTCCAGGGGTGCTGGTACCTCCTGGGGTAGTCTATGATTTAATTCCTCTACCATGTCGATGAGGGGGGGAGAGAATTGGGCCTCCGATCACCTGCACTCACCAGACGAAACGCAAAATCAGAGCTTCCACTTCACGCCGGTATTCTATGAGGTCGTGGTACTAACCCGGCTCGAGTCGGCTTAAAGAAACTTAAGATCTGATTTAAATAATTTTTTCAAAAATTTTACTAAATGTTGTATGACTTTACAGATGTAAATAAAGGTATGGTTTCATTACATCAGGAAACACACCAGATTCGACGCTTGTATTAAACATAGTGGCTAGATAAGGTGCTATTATATCTATTATCTATTATAAAATAACTTTAACGGAAATCCCCCATGAGTCTGCCGTTTTCTTAACATCAATAGTTTTAAAATATTTAACGATATCTTTTGGCAATACTCTATGGAATTTAAAAGTATTTGAACAAGCCCTTACATTTTGTTTAAGCAATGATGCGGCGCTAGTAGGAGAAGAATTTAATGATTTTGTTGTCAAAAAAGGAAAATGAGTAAAATCTTTCTCAAAAACCATAGCAATTTTTTCATGAGATCGAGTTAAATTATTGTTCATATTCAATTGAAAATCCAAGTTGCGCGGTTTGACCTTGCCCGTTTCACTGAAACAGAAACAGAAACAGAAACTTTTTATTCAATATAGATTATAAATAATACTTATTGAAAGTCACTTTTGTCTAATTACCACTGGTTCGAAAAACCTCTGTCCTGGGAAGAACCAGCAAGAAACCCAGCGGGACTTTTTTTTAAAATAACAGCTTACAATCATGTATATTACACAATTAACCACACAAAACAAGTTAGAAACAGCCTGGCAGCGAACACCTCATTCTAGGGTTATTATCATCCATAAATTCCTTAACATTTTAATAACCCTTTTATACAAACTATGTTTAATAAAGTTTTTGAATTTTGAGCAGGTCGAATTTTGTATATTTTCTGGGATTTTGTTGTAAAAGCGTATACATCGCCCTAAGAATGAATTACTGACTCGGTGGAGTCGAGTAACTGGTACTACTAGCTTGTGTTTGTTCCTAGTATTTACAGAATGAATATCACTTATTTTTGTATAACTACTTTTATTTTTGTGTACGTACATTACATTTTCATAAATGTATTGAGAGGCCAAAGTTAATATATTAATTTCTTAAATTTTTGTCTGAGCGACTCTTTAGGTTTTAAATCATAGATTGCCTTATGGCCCGCTTCTGTAAAACAAATATAATTTCAGTGTCAGTTATGTGTCCCCATAGCAAAATACCATAGGACATTATGCTATGGAAATAGCTAAAGTAAACAAGTCTAGCTGTTTCACACTGGTAAGATTTCTAATCTTTTTACAGCATATGCTGCAGAACTAAGTCTGCTTGCTAACTTTGATATATATGGGGTTTAAGCTTTCGTCTAGTGTTATTCCAAGAAAATGGTGGTATCGACAAGACTCAGTTCCTCCCATTTAAAATTACATTAGTATTTAATTGTCTGACATTTGGAGTTATGAACTTCATACATTTCGTTTTAATGCTATTTAAATGCAAGTTATTAACATTAAACCAATTTACTAATTTAGATATAGCATTATTTACATCTTCATAGTTTAATAATTGTCGTTTTAATTTGAAAATTAATGAAGTGTTATAAGCAAATAATAATATATTATGATTATCCCCTACTATGTAAGGTAAGTCATTAATATATACAAGAAACTGAGCCTTGAGGCACGCCCATTTATACTATCTACCCGGAAGAGCTCATACTATTAATGACAACTTTTGAGTTCTGTTACTTAAATATGAAACAATTAATTTAAGAGCATTACAACGTAGTGTTGTAGTTTCCGGATTAATGTTTCATGGTGAACACAATCGAAGGCTTTGGATAGGTCACAGAATATACCTAAAGCATCCTGTGAATTCTCCCATGCATTGAAAATATATTTAATCAGCTCAACACCAGCATCAGTTGTCGAGCGACCGAACCGAATTGATTTTTATGAAGTAAATTATTAACATTAAAAAAAATTAACATTTGATCAAGAATAATTTTTTCAAAAATTTTACTTAGTGTTGGCAGTACAGAAATGGGTCTAAAATTGGCGGGGTCTAATGTACTACCAGATTTAAATAAAGTTTACTTTACTTTGCTTCATCAAATCAGGAAACACACCATATTCGATACTAGTATTAAAAATAATAGCTAGTTGAGGCGCGATTATATCGATTATAGACGCAATAACTTTAACGGAAATGCCCCACAGATCCGCAGTTTTCTTAACATCAATAGTTTTAAAATATTTTACAATATCTTTTGATGATATTTTATGAAATGTAAAATTTTTGTACACGCATTTACATTTTGTTTAAGCAATGATTCGGCAACGGCAGGAGAAGAATTCAGTGACATAGTGGTTAAGATCGGAATATCCGTAAAATACTTCTCAAAAACCATTGCAACATCCTGATCTGATTCCGTTAATTTGTTGTTAAAACTCAACCGGTAGTTTGAATTATGAGAGTTGACTACCAGTTTCACTATTAATTATACTCCACGTCATTTTAATTTTATTAGAAGCCGTCTTAATTTTGTTGCTCAAATGCAAAGATTTGGCCACACCTTTAAATATTTTTGAATATTTTTAACATATTCCTAATTGACGCTAGGGTTATATGACCTTTCATGGTAAAGTTCATAACCTTTGTCTTGCTCTATGGACTCCTACTGTCGCCCATTCATTGAAAGCCTGACTGTTCAAGGAGAACGTTTTAGAAGTAAAAATATTATCAAATTCATTGCAAATAAGTTTAAACACTGTTCCATACAAAATTTGGATCATTTTGGTATGAAAGTGATGAAGTTTCTTCACTATGTTACTTCTAAACTTCTCCAAGCGACGTGCATTTACAGGAACACAATTTTCTCATCTACTTGCTTTTTGTGAACATAAGGTAACGAAACCTAACTGTCCACAGTGATCAGAACTCAATTTGAATTATACATTTATGCAACGGCTTAACATTTGTAAAATGTTATCTATACATGTTGCACTACATTCAGTAATACGCGTTGGCTCTAAAAATAAATTAAAAAGACCATATGATTTAAACAATGATCTAATTTAATATTGGTGGAGGAAGCTTCTAGGAGATTGATATTAAAGTATCACATATTACAACAGATTTATTCTGTTTATTGCTTAACAAAAACTTCCTCCATAATTTTTTCAAAAGTATTGTATAGAACATGGGGTCTGTAGACGCACACAACAATGAGGTGCTCAAACTCAACATGCCATTTTCAGTTCGCTCAACAGAGGCTCACAATATCTTTACGTTCCTTACATGATAATAATTTACTAGCTAATATTAACGAGCCACCTCTTAAAACCGTTTCTCTATTGAACGAACTGACCACCTGGTGATTACTGAAATTAAACATTATGTTATAAGCTTTTAACCAATGTTCAGTAATACATAAAATATGAATATTATTGCTATTTAAGAACAATTCAATTTCTAGCTCTTGCCTATCATGCCTTGTATATTCTGATGAACCAGGTGTAAACAATTTTATTATCACCTGTGGAGTCATACAATGAAGGTTTTAAGCTACATTCTAAATTATTTAAATTATTATAACTGCTAGAGATTACCTCTATTGTCTCATTTTCTAATTTAAATTACTTGAACTGATTCCAAATTACATATTAAGTCATTACACTGCTCAAAAGAAGCAGATGTCGGTGTAGCCAAGTCCTTGGCTGAGTTAATATAAAACAAGAAGAGCACATTTGCTATCTGTCTTAATTATATTTGGATAGGTAATACCTATCTCTAGTCAAAAATTTCTTAATTAAATTATTTATGTCTATTAAATTAATTATATTATTATAACAATTAGATGTCAAGTTTTTATTGTTATTAAATGAAAAGTTATTCATTAATAAATTTAAATTGTATCTTATTTTATTTCCCGGCCAACCCTGTATGTAAGGCAATGTAAACAAGATAATTTTATGTACATTTAAAGTATTAAGATGATCAATATATTTTAATAATTGAGTTTTGTTTACATTGCCTCTTCTCCCAACAATAATTATTAATGTGCTATTAGGGCATAACTTACTAGTTAAAACTTTATTCATTATATGACTAAAGGATGCTCCAGGCATACAACAATTACTAACCTGATGTCCTTTTAAACAGTTATTTAACATTGTGCCCAAATTTTGCCTATGTCATCACAATACATAATAACTTTATTTTATTAATATTTAAATTATTTTTAAGAATATTCTTTGTTAAGGTACTGTCATAGAGTGTAGGTAATAATGAGTCCTTACTGTTATTATTGTTTACACATATTGTCTGATGAACCTGGTATGGAGCGCTGATACTCACTCTGATGTTTAATTAAGGAGTCAAAGGCTCTCATTATACTTACATGACTTTACCAGATCATTCATGGCCAATATGTGTTCTTTTATCTCATCCTGAGCTGATTCATATTTATTTGATATACTTTGTAGGAGTTTTTAAGTGATAAAATTGTTAAATTTAGACACTTATATCAGTCTCATAACAGTTATTCATATTTTCCACCTCAATTGAATATAATTTAAGTTTATTAATTAATTCTTGCTTTTCACATACATTTATATAATTTTTGACATTAATTTTAGTTTTAATTAATTTTGTACTTTCCTAATATATTTATTAATTTTTATGTATTTTTAATTTTCTTCTACTGCAGGTAATCCTTGCTGCTGTTCTTGATGTGACATAATCATCACCAGTCAAATCGATTGTTGTGGAGGGTTGCAATGATTTAGAAGATTCACATTCTATGAGCTCATTGAACAGACTTTGAGTTTGGGACGCTTTCAAGTTATCTATGTATTGTTTTAATTGCACAATCTGCTCATTAGCCTCACTTAATTGTACTGCAATGCAGCAATTAATCTGAGGATTCTCATATTCCTTGCTGCATTGGTCAAACTCATCGACTGTTCTCTGAAGTTCATCCTTTTCTTTTAAAACAAAAGTATATTCTTTATGCAACTTAACCATATCACTTTTAGCTGAGTATTTTTAGCAATTATATTTATTATTTCCTTTTCGTTGTCATCCCTTTCTTTACACAACAGCTCACACTGTCTTTGACGCCTTGTTCTTGAAGCGCCATTTGAAGTTGGTTCTCCAATTGCGCGTTTTATGTTGTGTATTCATTTTATTAAGTGTAAATAGCAAAAAGAAACAAAGAAAGAAACCGAAGAAGCAGAGTAAGCAAATGTCCAGATCTATGGGTTTATTTACAGATCTCAAATTAAATTATCATGTAAATAATTCAAATGAAATCCAGAACAACACTTACTTAAAAGGTAAATCTAAAATGTTAAAGGGATAACAAGAATAACACAGTAAGTTTAAACGATGTTCGTTACAGCTGTCACTTTGGTTAGAACACTAAACACAATTTAATTAAAATATTATGACTTTTACTTATTTTACAAATAAAATAAGTCGTATTAAACAACTGTAACTCAAAATTGAGGTGGATATTATCAATTTACAATTTTTAATTTTTTAAAATAGTTGGGAGCAAGTATTTTACAACTAGTCACTGCTAAGAATTGGTGAAAACTATTTATTATTATACAGGTCATTTTAATTTTGTTAGATGCAGTTTTAATTTTATTACTTAAATGTAAAGCCTAGCTGTAGAGCACACTTTTTAAATATTTTAGGATATTTTTATACATAATCTCTAAATATAAATAATTAGTATTATATTATTTTCATTATAAAGCTCGTATAACTTCCGCCCACTTTTATAAATTCTACTGTCGCCCATTCATTAA